>CM060477.1:6796433-7318933 GCA_030544235.1 Lepturacanthus savala | reverse complement strand
TGTGTGTGTGTGTGGGTTCAGGTAATGGACAGTGATGGGATTCAGTGAAAAGCCCCTCTATCAGACACACCCAGACGGACAGCTCTGAGCTAATCCTGCGGAATATCAAAGAAAGCCTGGGAGAGATAGAGGGAGTGACCACGGAAGAAAGACAGACGGGAGATGAGGGAGAGGTCAGGAAATAGACAGGGTGAGTTCAAAGAGGAGCTGGAAGAGAGAGAAAAGAGATGGAGGAAAAAGGGAAAAGGGGGGAGGGAGGGGAGTGGGTCTAGGAGAGAGTTAAAAGAGTTCAAGTGTAAAATTAAGAGAATAAAACCCTTTGTAATCTGCTGCTTGCCCAGTGGCCAACCACTTGCTCGCTAGATCTCTTAAATCGGATAATGCTGCATAAACCATCTCAGATTTGCGAAGGGCTTTTCATAGTCTTGAAGGCCATTTTGGTCCAGTGATTCACACTGCCAGAAAAAGGAGGCTCCTAAAACGGCACCAGGAATTATTCTTTTCTCGGATTTTAGGATGACTAACTAAAATAACTAAGATTAAAGTTGTAATAAACCGTAATTATTCTTGGAACCTTTCCCTTAGTTTGATGTGTTGCATTTCTAGAGTGCAAATCTATCTCCCTAAGTCAAATGGGTGTTTTTTTTCTAGCTTGTAGAGTCCCTCACACACACACACACACACACACACACACACACACGCACACACACACACACACACAATGACCGCTGTACAGTAAGGAGGACAGTGTGGAGTGTTTTGTCTGAGCGGCCCTAAAGCCCGGAGCTGGCCTGCCTTATCAGCCTCCTCTTGTCCTGTTGCCCCTGGCGACACATCCCATCTGGAGCGAAGCCAGTACCCCATTAAGGAGATCAAAGCTGAGTAAAGTGGATGAAGCGCTCTCTCTCTCTCTCTTTCAGTTGTCGTTTCTTTTATTTTCATGTTACCTGACTTGCTTTTTCTCTCTCTCTCTCTCTCTCTCTCTCTCTCTCTCTCTCTGCCTCTGATCTTAAAGGGGACATAACATGCACATTTCCAGGTCTATATTTACATTCTGGGCTTCTTAGCACGATTTATGGTTTTAAAGGACTCGTTATTTACACTACCGTTCAAAAGTTTGGGATCACTTAGAAATGTTCTTATTATTTTTGAAAGAAAAGCACAATATGGTAAATGACTATTCTAGCTGCAAATGTCAGTTTTTGTATAGAGGCCCATTTCCAGCAACTATCACTCCAGTGTTCTAATGGTACAATGTGTTTGCTCATTGCGTCAGAAGGCTAATGGATGATTAGAAAACCCTTGTGCAATCGTGTTAGCACGGCTGAAAACAGTTCAGCTGGTTAGAGAAGCTAGAAAATTGACCTTCCTTTAAGCAGGTTGAGTATCTGGAGCAGCACATTTGTGAGGTCATAAATCATTAATTCTAACCTTGTCAATGTATTGACCAAACTTTTGAACGGTAGTGTATTTTATCCTGGTCCTTTATGCAGGACCTCAGTTATCCTCTGTCTGAAACTGATGTTTTAGCTCCTGTCTCTTTAAAACAGAAACTTGCATCTACCTGGGTAGCGGGTTGACCGCCATGTTTATCCAGTAGCCCAGAATGGATAAACCAAACACTGGCTTTGGAAACAGTCTTTCCCATTTTTTTTTTTTTTTTTTGCATTCTTCATAAGTTTCGCAGCCGACGAAGTTGATCCTACACGCTCGGAACGAGAGGGAACCCGATTGGCTGCAATCTGCAACCTCATGACCGGATGCCGTTCAATCTTCCAAACTGTGCATCTGTGCACCGCGTGTTAACAGAATTAAATATGACACACACAGACCCGTTTTAAGAATTATTACCAGTGACACAGATACCGTAGAAGAGGTCGATTAGATTAGCGACGGGGCTTTCCGAAAAAATGATTCAGGCATATTTCCTTCTCGTTTCCTCTAATTACTCCGAACTGTCATCACTTCTCGGACTGCGCAGCGCTTTAAAGACAAAGTCATGTTTTCTACCTCCCCAGGAACGACCGCCAGCCCACAAATCCACCTAGCCACCTCAGCCCCTCATATTTAGCTACGTTTGGTTACTCTGTCCACAGAACATTCACCCGTCGTGTTTGTATAAGTTTTAAATAAAAGACATAAACAATACGGCGATGACGAATCGGGGGAAAAGCGGTCGAAAGGGGCACGTCGGCCTGGTAACCCAAACAGAGAGCCGGTGTTACTTCTCCTCGCCCCATTTGCTGTGTTTTTAGGAACAGTAGCGACAGCGTGACGTTGCCTCGGACGCCTTCTGCTCCTGTTCACTCAGAGCGAGCGGTAGGTGGAAGTTATGCGACAGCAAGGCCAAGAGGCAAGTGTGAAACCCTTTCCAAAAATAACCCCATTACTGTAAGGGTAGTATAAAACAAAATAAATTAGAAGAGACTCATAATTAAAGCTTATGCATTCGTCGGGGGAAGTCGTCCCAGTGTAAATTCCATCATCTTTTCCTTCCAGTTTCCCTTCGCAAAAGCAAATTATCAACAAATAAATCTATAGATTTTATTCCGGGAGACAGCAGGGGGGTTTGGCTCGTGTTTTCCAGCAATAAATGCTGAATTTATATTACATACAGCCCATGTGTGACGCCTCACGTCTGACACCTCTGTGATCCCAATACGATATTGGGATCACGGCCACCTGTTGGAGCTATTAAACACTTAGAGACACGCGGCTAGTGTCACTATCCATAAATATTGTCCATGTGATTGGGACACTCGATCTTCCTCTGCACCTGAAAGCTCTTATATTAGACACTCATGTGATTAGGGTCAGTATACAGTGGGGAGCAGTAATAATGTAAAATATGAATAATGCGGTGCCTCACCTCCTGTTTTAAGAGTTTATCATCCGCTGGATGTTTTATAGTAAGCGAGGGGCCGGAAACACTTTGTCCTCGGAGGGTACGTTTTAAAAGTTTCAGGTGCTTTTTTTTTTTTTGCAAAAGAAAACATCCGATTACAGAGCGCTGGCCACATGTGTGCACTGGTGTAGGACTTTCAGTGAAAGACCATACGAAATCTTTGAAATAGGAGCAAGGAAAACCGGTTATTGTTGGATACCGGATAGTCTGAAATGCAAACAAGCCAGTGTTTTATTCGCCGTTTAACAGAAATGAAAACAGGGACAGGTGGCCTGGCTGCACCTGTTCTCATTTCTGCTGTAAGGTGAATAAAACAATGATTTGTTTGCATTTCTTTAGTCCAATCGTAAGTATCCTGGGCAGTGGTCAGCCCAGGATGACTGCATTTGTAAATACTGATATAGTCTTTACATAGCTCATAGTATCATAGTCATAACCTGTTTATACTATATATATATATATATATATATATATATATATATATATATATATATATATATATATATGTGTGTGTGTGTGTGTGTGTATATGTGAATGAGTAAAGGTCATTCAGTCATGACAGCACAAAAACAGCACAAGCAAAACTAATGATCATGTGCTGAACAGTGAAGGCATGGGCAGAAGCAAAGCGCTTATAAAAAACAACCTAAATCAACATTTTGCTTTTCCAGAAAAGCAAAAAAACATCAGAAAAGCATAGTAACAGCAAAATGACAATGAAATGTTTACAGATGATCATTGAACAAAAGAGAATGACTTGTTTTTTAAATGAATGTTAGCGTCATTCCAGAATTTAACTTCAATAATGGAAACAGTACAGTAAATTTACAAACACCTCTGAGATTATATGGTGTCTCCTGAATTGAAAAGGACTTCTGTATTGCGTCTGGGAACATTTGGGATTTAGCTCTAAAGATTATTTGCATGATTTTATAATAAAACAAATCATAAAATGTCATAATATTCATGTGCAAGGACAATAACGTTGAATCTAATCTAATCACCAAATGGCAAAATCTCTGCAAAAGAAAACGGCAAAAAAAAGTCATAAAAGACATGTTGGACATGACTTTTACTGATAAAATAAAACACAAACATGACATAGTAATTTCAACATGTAGGTTGCCAACTCAACCCATAGTTGAAAGCTGTTGGTCTGGTTGTTTTGCATAGCGACGGGGTCAGTAACACACAGAAGGGGAGGAGAATTCCAACTGAAATAGTCGTCCAATGACTTACACCAGCACGCTGAATCCACGGAGCCAGAAGAGATAGAGATAGATACCAGATGAGGCAGTGAAGAGGAATGACATTGTCATACATTTGAAAGAACAGAAACGTTTTTCTAAGGGCAGTGAAGTGATATGGGCCTAGACCTTTAAGCAGACATTTTGTAATGTCACAGGAGGAACAACAAATACTAAAATTAATGATGGTTGAATTCCATTTAGCTGCTCCAGTTTCAGGATCCTGGTATGGTACACGCTGACTCACTGTCACACTGTCACTGACACTCGAATAACAGAGAGCTATAATGACATTAGTAGCTTAGTGCCCCTCTTACTATGACAAGTCGGAATAGCCGCTGTGTCATGCCTCTCTGGGACATACTGTACTGAAGCTCTGGAGTGGCTCTTCAGGAAAAGAACTGTACAGTCTAAATGTGCAATACTGCAAGGCTGGTTTCATTAAGCTCGCCAAATAAAATGATTTATTGACATCTTTGCGGAAGAAATGAATGCTATCGATCAAAAATTTGGGGTCAAATTTCCTTAATTTTGAAAGAAGATCATTTTTTTTAAATGAAGATAACTTTAAACTAGTTAGAAATACACTCTATACATCGCTAATGTAGTGAATGACTATTCTATCTGCAAATGTCTGTTTTTTGGTGCAATATCTACATAGGTGTATAGAGGCTCATTTCCAGTGTGTTTGCTCATTGCATCAGAAGGCTAATGTAATAAAATGTTCTATATCCCTATTTACAACTCCCTTTTCATGGAAAACATTGAATTGTCTGGGTGACCCCAGACGTTTGAACGGTAGTGTAAATGCTGGAATCGTGTTTTAGCATATTTAATATAATGCATTTAATCCAAAGGTCTCTGAAATGTTTGTAGTCGAAGCCATGAGAGTTACTTTCAGGCCAAATGTTTTGACTTTCGATACACTATCCTTTTCCTTTGCTTCTCCCGCTGCACGTTAAACTCAGACTTTGAAATGGGTAATTGCATCACAACAAGCCATGAATATCCACTGTCGTAGACAAGACTCAACACAATAAAACATGTGGTTAGGCATGACATGACGGACATGAGCCCAAACTGAATGTCTCCAACATGAGACATACAGCGTCTAAACTTCCACCGCGTGTTTGAGGCATGAGTCTGAGCCCAGATGCTGAAAACCACGTCATTTGAAAAATCATGATTATGGGATTGTTCATTTAGCTGTTTGTCGAGCAGTTTTCAGTTTAAAAAAAAAAAAAAAATTACAATAACTTTATTAGTTATACATCTGGAGCAGAATTACAAAACAAATCAAACTACTTGGCAATAAGTAATAAATAATTTAAATTCTATGTGAGAAAATTCTTTTATATATGTTGCTACAGCTGATATGTTGGACAAAACGGCCAAACTGACAATTTGATCATGGTAGTCATGTGCAAACTGTTTATAGAGTAAAACCCTGTTTTTACGTTACATATATACAATGTTCATGAGTCATTAATTTAAACTGAAGCCAGTCTGCATGTGAACTCATCCCTGTGTTATTGTACAGCAGCATTACGCTCAGATTTCCTGTACAGCGCTGAACAGGTGCAGTTTTTGTCTGTGTGGGAGAGGAATGTGCAAATGTATCTGTGTGTATTCTACAATATCAACAAGAACGCATATGAGCATCTTTAAAAGGGAGCATGGTTGTCTAACAGGCGCAGGAAGCTGCAAAAAGTAGCAAAATTATCTTTTATCTTTAGTTGCTTTGTGCAGCGGCCGAAGCACATTGCATATTAATGTAAGTGTCCATTAGTTTGTGTACGCTTTTTTTGTTAAAAGTGAAGTGCGTGTGTTAAGGATCCTGATGTCCTGAAGATAGAAATTCCTCTTTAGCCATTTTCGGTTTTGGCCACGTGACTGCAGAGGCGTCTGTCCGACCTCAGCAGTCTAAACAGTCCATTGTTGGGATGTGAAGTGTCTCACGGTATTTTGGGCTCTTGGCCTCACCCTGCCGGTGTAGGTGTCCTGCAGGGTGGGGAGAGGTGTTCTGGTGGAACGTTCAGCGTGAGTGTACCAGTGCTACCGCTGCGGTTGCGGGCTGAGCAGTTCCTGTACCAGGCAGCGCTGGTGACTGTCAGGACACTCACCACAGCCGAGGAGTAGAAGGGTGGAGGACGAGACCTCGAGTTTCCGCAACCGTTAGAGGAAGTAGAGTCACTGTCTGGATTTTGTGAGTGCGCGCTGGGTGTGAAGAGTCCAGGTGAAGTTCTCCATGATGAGTATACGCCGAGGCATCTGAAGCCGCAAACCCTCTCCACAAGTCTCCATTGGTCTTTAGTAGGGCGTATCTACAGACCTGCTGTCTCCTGAAGTCCACCATCATTTCCGTTGTCTTAGTGTCACCCAGTGCCAGGTCGTTGGACTGGCACCACTGTGCCAGGTCATCCGCCTGGTTATCACGGCATTAATCACTATCTTCTGTCTAGATAACTATTTATGATTGGTTTACAGTAGAAATACTTTGTTCACATTTCAAAAATTGTATTCATAATTTCCGCTTGCACGTATCTGGTTGAGTCAGGGTTTTTTGCTGGCGCTTTTGGCCTCTGAATCACCACTGTTCCAAAGGAATCTACCTTTTGGATGCTGTGCTGATGTTGGTTTGAACGGAGCCAAAGCATCCCCCTTCTCTCAAGGATTTTTTATTCTCTCCAAGGATATGCTTGATATTTGAGTCCTTTCATATTGAATAAGAGTTATTTGAACTTTTCTCTTTTTTTTAAGGTTATGGAATTGCGTTGTTTGGAAACTTTTTCCACCACTGTGTTTAGTGGGAGTTTTTGGATAATCTTGGCTGTTTTAGCCTGGCTGATGATCTGAGGATTGTAACTTGTGAAACCCGGGTCACTATGGATCACTAAAAGCAGTTCAAAGACACCCCCTGATCCAGTAGTCTGCAGGAGGCAATGCAAAAAAAAGATGGTTTATAAACAGTGGTGGGGTGTGAGGTTGGGAAATGAACCTAAACCCAGAACAAGTTGGAAACACACATACACACAGAAAAGAATGAATGTTGATCGAAGAATCTGCCTACTGACTCTTCCTCTAAGATTTACTGTACATGTGAACTTCCTGCTACTCTTTGGATCACCATCCTCTTTGTTAGACATCAGCATTACCAAAAAGCCAAAAATAAAACAAGGAAGGGTAGCATGTTAAAGATTTTTGATAAGTTTCCATGGTGACCTTACAGTACAAACACAGCTACTGTAGAAGGAAATACTCAACTGGCTGCAGTTACTGGCAGGACCTCAGGAAACACTGGCAAAAGCCATTTTCCAATCACAGTAAGTCTTGTCATCACTCATCTCAAGTAGCCATGTGGCACCGGCTAAGCCACCTTTTGTTTCTTGGATCGAAGTCAGCTACCGAGAGACAGAAAGGAATTTTGGAACGGTCTCGTTATTCGAGGAGTCATTTATATGGACAAAGCTGTTACACAGTCAGACTGAATACTTATGAGCCAGGAATAGAATTCAATGGGGAATATGGGTCTTTGTTTTTAGCCACAAAGGTATCATTTCTTCATTTAACTTCATTTAACACTAAGTGACGGAATCTTGTGAGTCAACCACCAGCCTGAAGCACATTATTACATCCCATTCCAAAGAAAAGGCCTATATTTTGGACCAAAAGACATTTTCACACCTGAAAGGCCAGACAAAGAAAATCTCATGTTTTTCTTATGTTGTATCCATTTGAACTGTTAAGTTTGTTTTTAGAAAAGAACTATGACCTAGGTCCAGTCGTCATTGGCCACGTTGGCTGCCTACCGTTGGCTGACTTCTGCCTAAACTCGACATTCATTGGTTGATGTACCACCCATCAGATTCACACAGGATCAGGCATCGTGGGGAAAACAGAGGTTTCCCTCATTCAAGACTGATCACAGCGATACATGTGTACAAAGAACATTTATCTTCATTAAATATGGAAAAAAGTAAGGTTATTAGCCTTTGCTTTCAGCTTCCCTACTTATTTTATAAGAGGGGTGAGCGAAACAGGCAAGAAAAGAGAGAGGAAGCAAGCAAAACTAAGAAGAGGGCAACAGCGGTCGAGAGAGCTCCAGAATGAATTAAGAGAGCTTGCGGTTGCAATGAAAAAGATGGTGAATGACCAAAAGTCATTTTCTGGTTGTTCTTCCTGTAATTTCTCCCAAAGTTCGAACCATCAAAATATACTTTCACACTACAAACGAACCGAACCATGATTCAGTTTGATCTGGACCAACACCACCTCTTTTCATTGGACCGCATCCCGGCCATTTGGTCCAGACTGTGGTCCGGGGGAGGTTTCACACCTGTAATTTTGGTTTGGATCAAATTGAAATGTCCAGGACTCTCATTTTTTTTATAACCTTTATTTATTCAGGGGGTAATTCACTGAGTGTAGCCTCTCTTTTTCAGGAACACCCTGATCACATTCACACAGTTACACATTCACACCTAGAAGCTGCTCAGTTCAACCGCAGCTTCATCTTCTGCCACTGAGCAGCTCTATTGGAGCACTTAGGGTTAAGGGCCTTGCTCAAGGGCACGTCAGTTGTGGTAGTGAGGGAGGAACAAGTGCTGCAGTTTCACTTTCCCCACCCAGATCTATCCAGCTGGTCCGGACACTGAACTGAAAATCCTTCTCTTCTCCAACCTTTAGGCTTTTTTTGCAGATTCTTAGTCATGATGACCTTCCTATTTGTGTTTATATTGGTTAGAACTTTTGTAGAGTCCCATAAATTAAAGTAAAATTCTTCTCTATAATCTCCCTAGTTTTGGTTGCTACCTTCATTTGGTTCCATTTTTTACAATCGTGATTTCTGTATCATTATTTTCCTGATTTATGTAGTTATTCACCTTCTTGGTTACCCTCACAAATTGTATGTAGCCTGTTTCAGTGGCGGGTAAGACAGTGGAGCAGTGGTTAGTGCTGTTGCCTTACAGACAAAAAGGTCACAAGCTCAAGACCTTGGTCTGTGTGGAGTTTGCATGTTCTCCCTGTGTCTGAGTGGGTTCTCTCTCTAAGATGCTACCCATAGGTGTGAGTGAATGGTGTGTGTGTGCCCCACGATAGGCTGGCAACCATCTGGGGTGTATCGCTGCCTTTCATCGGTAATGCACTGGGATTGGCTCCAGCAGACCCCCACAACCCTAATGAGGAATAGAAAATGACTAACTGACTGCTTCAGTGGCCTAATAAACTTCCAAATAGTGAAAAAGGTCCCAGTTTGTGCAAAGTAAAAATATCAGGCCATTTAATCATTATCTAGGCCTGACTGTGTTGTGGTCTGAATTTGACAAATGGTGCTTTGGTTTAGTGGTGTAAGCATAACATTTCTACAACCTTTGTCTAAAAGATTGTCATGTATCACACTTAACATATTGTTTAAAACAGGAAGAGATCGATCTAACTTACAGTGATTGAAATCCCCCAAAATGAAAGTAGAAGCTCTGGGTGTACATTGCAGTTGCTGGTGAACGCAGTCTGCTATTTGAGCCACGGCTTTTAGCTGCATTTCCACTAGGAGGAACATACACAGCACAAATTATAATGTTCCCAAACTTCCTTGGAAGATAAAATTGTCTCAGGGACAGGCAGAGTGCTGCGTACAGTCTCTCTCACAGTGTTATGTCTGCACCGGTCGTCAACGACAGACAGACGCGCCTCCCTCGACTGACATTTCAGTTCTGTCCACCCGGACGAGAGCGAAACCCTCCAGTTTGATCAGAGAGGTTGGAATATCCCGATGGGGCCAAGTCTATATAAACACCATCATGCTCGATTCTCAGTACTCAAAACACACCCTCCATTTTGCTTCTCGGTGACTGGGTGTTGCATAGCATCATACAGGACAGTGGTGGTCTGTTGACTCTTCATCGGAGATGCTGCCTTAACCCCCCTCTTCTGCCTGTCCTGCTTAGATGTCTCATGCTGGCTGGCCTCTCAGGGCCTCTGAAAGATCCACATGCGGAGTAGTTTCTATAGAAAGGAGGGACAGCAGTGCATCCCTGTTGTAAGAGAGCGGCAGCTCAACTTCCATGTGTCGAATTGTTTGGCACATTGTGAAAAATTCCTAAATAACCAGCGCCCAGAATAATCCTTTCGCAAAAATCACCATGGTGTTTTTAACCCAACATACAAATCCTGTGGTGTGACCACACAGATCAAATATAGACTAATAAAAACATAAAAAGAGGCAGAAAAGTGAGTCCAGTTCATAAGCAGAGCAGCACCAGAAGTAAGATAATACATCATCTAACATGAGTTTCTGGCTCAGGCTAGGTGGACAACCAGCATTGGAGCTACGCTGCTAGCATTGTTAAAAGAAGAATGAAGAAAATGTTACTTTTACAGTTTTTCATGAACTAACTTTTTATCTCCAAACACAATTTTCTCCTATCAGAGATTCTTAATTTGATTAATGAAGTGTCTTCTCAGGATATAAGCTTAATGTCACAAAGAGTGAAATATTCCCAATTAATACCAGTTTTAGAGATCTTCTTTCACCCGCGTCTTCATTCAAGACAATGCTGAATGAATCGATCAACATATTGCATAATTTATTTGGAATAACTCTAACTTAGTAATAACATTAAGTGATACTTAACTTTCAGATGTATTACTGGTCAGCCAAAATCATTTGTTTGGGGCCACTAATGGGCTCCTACATTGGTTGGAATAGAGAAAGCATAGAAATTCAAACCTGATAAACAATCACTTCAGATATGGGGATAGTTTAGGAGACATTTTGCCTCAATCCTTGCACGATTCCTCAGAAATCCCCTATTCCCTCCATTTTTGATAGATGATGATGTTCAAAGGTGGTAAAGAAAAGGACCCAAAACAATCTGGACCTATAAATTGACAATGTGTCTGACTTGGCCAATATCCTAGAGGTCTAGTTCTATATGCTCTATATTCCTCTCAGTTGTACTCCATTGTTTTCTAAACAACACTGGGAAGGGAATCTGGCCTATACATTTTCAGATGTGGAATGGAATGAGATTGTTTGTAAAATCTCCTCATAGCTGTACCAACTAAAGCTTATCTTGCTTATCCAGAGTTTATTGGACTAAGACCAGACTAAAAAGAAACCTGACACAAGCCCTCTTTACGACAGACACCACCAGGACAGCGCAACATTTATTTATAGATGTTGGATGTGTCCATCTTTGACACAGTTTTGTAAATTTGTCTTCACAACTATTTCCTCATTTTTTTTTGTTTCAAATAGCCATATTGACCCCTGTCCTGTCGCAGCTCTATTTGGTATTGTGCCTGAGACCCTTCAATATGGCCCAAGCCGAGTATTGCACTTGCCTTTTCAACACTAGTAGCTCGGCATGTCATTCTTTAGAAGTAGAGTCCTCCAGTCTTTATTCACTGGATGAACTTCAGCTGATGAACTTTTTGCACCTGGAGAAAGTTCCATACACTATAGATGATATAGAGGAGTTCAATAAGATTTAGAAACCTTTCTATATTCTTTTCTCTAACATTTCATTTCTTTGAGACCGATTGGATTGTCCTCTCTTTTCTTAGGAGAAAAATCCTGGCGTTCACAAGAATTATTGTACAAAATCCTTTTGTCATAAAAACTTTAATAAAGCGATCTATCAAAAAAGGAGGGATACCAAACATACAGGTCACATTCTTATTGAGAATAAAACAGAATCATCTGGCAATAGATTTTGTAACACTCATCTGAAATATCAATCATTACGTGCTGACAGTTGCTAAAATTTCCTGATGTTGGTATACCTGAGCCTCATGCTCACGTCCAAGAACAATCTCACGACTCCATGAAGACAATTTTCCACTCTGGACTGGATTTTCCACAGGCGAGCTGCCCAAATTCTCTGTATGAGTTTTTTCACACCTACACTTATCCAAGGAAGTAACTGATACATGCTTTTTACGGTAATGTAGAGCTTCATGTTATGAGTATTACTCATTTTTAACGGCCAGCAGCTTTGAGGAAACAGCTCTGCTGGCATGATCCATCTAGTTCCTTGTTCAAGGACAACTAAGTAGTAGTTTTTGAGGAGTGTTTCTCATTAAATGCTCACTGGCCAGCTTTGCCAACCTTGTCTATGGATTTGAGATAAATCCTCTAAGAGGCCTGTAACCTTTGAGGTTTGAGCCCTCATTTTTTTATTCTCTGTTCTGAATATAACCACCAGTAATGTCAATCAATCCCTCATCAAAATGATATCTTCAAAACATCTGGTCACTGTCAGTGATGTCTATTAATGTCTACTTGCTTAGATCCAACACTCCTCAGTGTAAGTAAGTATGCATAGTTTGTATATTCTACTTAAGTTTTGGCTTTTGTTTCTATCCTTTTCTAATTTGGACCTCATATTTCATACTTGCTTTACTAGATCTAGTCTTGTGTTCTTTGTTGTAGTGATGTTACCATGTCCCCAAAAGTCAGAAATTACTTTGGGGAAAGTAACGTTATAGAAATGATGTCCTTTAGCATTAGCATTGTCTGTTTGTTTGGTGGTGAGTTAGCACAATGTTGATTTTATAGTTTTATTATTGGTTTTAGCTGAGAACAGCTGACTGTTGTGGCATGAAATGAAGTTGATGAGAGCTATGACACAGAACTAAATGGTAAAGTTGCTGATTAACAGCTTATCTGAGCATAACTGGGGAGATTTTTGATCTGTGGACTTGTCGCTAATGGTGACCCCTTTACACATTCAATCCATTTCATCGAAAATTAGTGATTTTTGCTTTGTTATGATCATTTTCAGGAATTTATGGTAACATGTACATATTGTACCTTTTGTTTCTGTCCTCTTCTAAATAAGTTTGGCTAACCTGGTCATTTGTTCAAAACCTGTATTCTCGCTCTGGCGGACGTTGTTGTAGTGATATCATTGTGTTCTCAAGCTAAAATTAAAGTCAAAATAAACCGTAATTATCCTTTATGAGGCTAGTTTTAAAGTTAGCGGTGACCAGAGCTAAATTAAACCGTATGAAACAGCATTTTGTGTTACACTGTTTTCTTCTCGGCGCAATAGCGTAAAACGAGAGGCCTCATTTACACTCGCACTCGAAGACATCCCGGCCCCTTCACAATGAGTAAATGAGCGACCTCATCCTGCCACCAAGTGAGGGGGAGTCGGAGTGAGAGGCAGAGGGAGGAGGAGAGGAATGTTAGATGGAGTGGGGCAGTTCAGTAGTCATGCTTACTTTACTCTGTAGGTTAATTACCATACTGACAGATTGATTACTGAGAGTGACAGAGGAGGGGGGTCTGGCAGCAGCTCCCAGCTGTACTCCTTAACCTTCCAACAGTGCTTGTGTGCACCTAAATGGACATTGAAAGCTTACCAAAGAGCATACGTGTGCATAAACGGTAAAAAAAAATAAAGGGAAGGGTATTCTCAGACCTTAATGGATGAGCATCATTGCCCGGTTGACTGCGAAATTTGTCTCTCTCGAGTGTTTGTGTGCGTGTTGAACACCTGGAGCTTGGATGGAGTGTTTAGGATGTCTGTATCTGTATACTTTTCATTTCGGGGGGTTGCTGCAAAGGTCACGAAAAGTCATGTCACCGCAGTTGGAAAACAAACACATCAACACAAGATCATTTTCTTGTCAGCAGGCTCTGGTGCCGGTCACCTGATTACCTTAATTATAATGAGGCGGACACAACAAAGAGGTTAAATGACGACATAGACTCTGCACAACCTACAGAGTGGACACGCATTTAAACGAGAGTACACACAAATAGCCACAGTAATAACACACTTAACATGCAACCTTTGCTATTTATCGCGGAAAAACGTGTCTTAATGACACAACCGGCCTGACCGCACGCACACCAGAGCAGACACACAGATGCGTCTGTTGACACAAGTTTCAACACAGCTGGTTTTTATTTAGTGTCAAGGTTCATTTGGTACAGAAAAGCCACAAACACATTTAAGAACAGTGTGTATGTGTGTTTGGCTATTATAATAAATGAATAAATAGGATTAATCTGCCAAAAAAATGTGAGTTTCGGGGCCACTGCCCTCCACAACCTCCTTGACCTTCCCCGTCCGACATTGCGGATCTTTGGGACGGCGAGGGATGAGCCGAGATACAAAGAAGGAAGTGAAAGAAAAAGGAGGCTGTCTAAGTAGCTTAAGTGATTTTTTTTTGTCTTCATCTGTTGGGGATCAAAGCTGGATCCTGCTATAAGAGCTGTCTCTCTCATAAGGAGGATTTGTAAGAAGCAAGCGTAGCTCCGACTCGGCCTCGCTGGCTCCCGCTGAACTCAGCAGGAGGAGGGGGGGTGCGTTCCCCTTGCCAGCACAGGTGGGTAGCTTACAAGAACAAGGAGGCTAAATTACACCTCATTTGGAAAATATCCTGTAAAGTATTTTGGAAAGTGCTGCATGCAGGATCATGATATCCTTCCCGCATAATCTCACACACACAAACCGTCCTTTTGATTGCAGCGGTGGGCCGGTGTGTTGGGGGAAGCCCTTGTTCAGCTAAGCTTGGCTCTCATCTGTCAGAATCCAACAGGTACAAGATTAAACTCTGGGGAGTTGAACAAGTACACTGTGACCACACTGTGTGCCGTATGTGTGTGTTAAAGGACAAGTGTGTATGATTTAGTGGCATCTAGTGGTGACTTTGTAGACTGCGACCAACTGAAAACCTCCAAAACTTCTTTCCATAAACCTCCCATTGTGGTGACGAAAGTCGCAAGAAAAGGTTTTATTTATATGTTTTGCGTTACTGTAGAAATGTGGTGCACCATGACCATGAAGGTTCCATGGAAGAGGACCCACTCTCAATGTAGATTTAGTTTAAGGTAAAGAAAACACAAAGATTCGTCTTTTCAGGTGATTAGAAACTACCCAGGCTAACGATAGCATCAGCTCAGCCTTTTGCTTTCTCTAAGATCCAGATGGTGACTTGTAGGGGTGTAACGTAGGGGTGTACTATATAAATGTATTGATTTATACTCCTGCGATCCAACTATATTGATCTGCGCTCGGCAAGTTGGCCTGCCGGATGATATATATGGCTCTAACATTGATTTAAAAGGTAATAAATCAAATGTGTCCATACTAGGACATAATGTATTGGATTTAAGCATGGATGTGTTTTTTTTTAAATCACTTTCATTGATAAAGACATTAAGCAACAAACAAAACATGCAGTAGCATGGCAGAACCATGATTATGACACATATTCGACAGATTCACTCATTCAACTTGGGCTACATATCACAGATTTTTTTTTTCTGCGTGGGTTTTCTCCGGGTTCTCCGGTCCCACATGCTGAGGTTAATTGGAGACTCTAAATTGCACATAGGTGTGAGTGAATGGTGTGTCTGCCCCACGGTGCACTGGCCATCTGGTGTGTATCGCTGACTCTCGCCCGAAGTATGCTGGGATTGGCTCCAGCAGACCCCCTTGACCCTAATAAGGAATAAGTGATATGGATGGGTGGATGGATGGCAACAACAGCAGAAATAGTAAACTTACTCTTTGGTCAACCCCAAGAGACAACAAAATTTGAATGCATGTGCTATTAATTGTTATTTTTATATCCATAATTAATTTGTACCCGACTCCCTTAAAAGAAACTACGGGAATCTGGGAAATTTCATTTGCACTGTTGCGTGTACAGGGATTTATTTCACAGTCACAACGGTTGAATAAAAATTACTGAATGAATTTAAAGTCCCTGAATCAGATGGGATCAGATCTTTCTAAACGAACCAATATCATCCTTGAATGGAATCGGCAGCCATGAATCATGAATCAAATAAAATCATTGTTGAAATAAATCATTGCACCCTTTGATTACTAGAAAAATACAGTTTAAAAAACATTCAAGATGTAAAAACTGTGTAACTCACGATAAAAAAATGTTTAAAACTTGATAAAGAGCAAATCAGTCAAAACCAGTGATGCATGCACAAAGTAGATATTGTTAGACATGGATCTGTCCATGTCAGTCCATCCCTTAACTGGATAAAATATAATTATGAATGTATAAAAATGATCCCAGATTATTGTCAGTATTTGTTTAATCAGTTAAATTCGTTAGATAAATACCACCATTTCTTTATTATTAAGATGCAGACATATGCAGGTATGGTGGCAGTAGAAAACACTTTCTTCATGCCTATAATAGGTCATCCTACTTGATATCAAACTAAAATAGTCGTGCAGCTGTCCAGCCCACCTGACCGCACCCTCACACACAGGTGACCCTTCCATCAACACCATAACACACTGTAACAGAGGATGACTTCTGTAGCTCTACATTATTTCTGGGAGTGTGTGTGTAGCGAGTGTACCCGCGAAGCATGAGGGACAGGAATGGCCGATGGATGCCAGAAGGTGTTTTCATTATTAAAGCTGTTAAGGCCTTGTGACATTTCCATGCCCTATGCCACACACTATTAAAAAACCAAACAAAAAAAACAATCTTGTTTTATTTTTCCTGTTTAAAAATACATGGGAAAGTCAAAATAAAAAAAAATCGGCAGTTTTATCAGTGGAATATCTCAATTCATAAAAGTACATTTCTGTAATTTTAAGTCTGATCATTTGTATAATTATCATATGAAATTTATTTTTTGTTTTTATAGATGGAAACATCTCCATCATTAAAAAGACCAAAAAAATATATATATTTCATGTAAAGTAAATCTATAAGCTGTATTTTAGCTAAATACTGGTATATTACAGTATTACTGGCATCCAGCTGCCATATATATTTTTTTATTGTTCTTTCACAGTGTACATAGTAATCCTAATCTTTCACCCATAATGGCAAAACCTTCACCACGCTGACAATCATCATAATAAACACGTCATCTGAGTAACACTGACAGGGTAACGGGGCGATTTCCACTGGTGCCAAGATGACTGCATGTTTATGCGTTTATGGTACCACGAGGTGACTGGAACAACCGTTGATACTTGATACAGTACATAGTGAAACTCACTGCAGAAAATATTGCAGGCTTTCAAACGGACAAAGTGGCTCTCGTTAAAACGTATCTTGTTACTCTAATTTGCACAAAAACAAAGAAAAAAACAAAGAGTGCACGCCGGCTGATTTCTTGGCCGGTGTTTGCTGTTTGCTTTGGTAACCTAACAATGACAAGATTCCAGTTTTTTTTTACTTTTTAATTTGTGCAGACAAACAAATGGGATGTATCGCATCAAATAGGCAGATGTTTTAGATTTTCCCCCTTCTTCCAGTTGTTATAAGTTAGACTATTTGGCTGCTGGCTGTAGCCTCATAATAAGCTTATGTAAGTGGTATTTATTGGTATTCTCACCTAACTCTCAAGAAGTGAATAAAAGTATCAGGAAAAAGGACATCTCCCTGAATCTTTGGGAGCTGGTCTCATTGGACGCATTAAGAGAAGTTTTAATTCATCCATGTTGCCCCTCATTATGCCAGATGTTGATAACTGATACATATGATGTATATTTTATCTTTTAAATATAAAAAAAATGTTGTCATTGTTTGCAACCCTGTTGATTTTTTTGTTCCCTGCCTTGGCCAGGACATTCTTGTTAAAGGGTTTTTTAATCTCAGTTACAAGAAACAATGGCAAATAACTTTACCATTGAAAAAGTAAGTGCAAATACAGACAAAAAATGACATTAAGATAATATTACTTTCATGAGAACACATTTAAAAGAAGATTTAGCTGGTTGATTTGAGTTGATTTAATTTGAACTCTGCCTGACATGAATCTAACTGCAAAAGTGAAACACATTTCTGCAAACCAGGTTGCAAAGTGATCAGCACCAGCGCGTGCACACACACACACACACACACACACCTACAACAGTGCTGTTTTGGGGTTACCAAGCTTGTAGCTGTCCCGGGTCAACACACATTTCTTTCTGAAGTGACAAGCAGCGGGGCTGACATGTCCAGAGCTGTTTCACTTTGTTTCCATTTTACACACAAACAACGACCTACTGTCATCACTCCATCCTTCAAATACCAAAGAGCCCCCTTAAGAGCATGGTCTCGGCATTGGCCTCTAGTCAGGCCTCATGATTTCTTCTCGAAAGCATGTCCCCGAGGAGGCAACTTTTGGTCAATGAAAGCTCAGAGACTTGCCTCTCTACAAGTTTCCTGTAAGAAGTCTTACACCCAGAATACATGTATATACTAAACATAATCTGTTGAATGGAAATGAGCATGTTCTGCTGGTTCTTGCAATCGCTGTGACCGGATTTTAAGGCAAACACAAGATTTCCCCCCTCATCGAAATGTACCTTTGGACCATGCCCATTTCTGCCCTGCTGCCTTGTGACTTTAGGATTACATTACACTCAGACTGACAGAGCAACACGCCCTCTCTGATTGTATTTTACAAGTGGTAGTCAATCTCTCACCCTGTAAACCTGCCGGCTGTGTCAGTGTGCGTTAGTGGGAGTTTTCTCACAGGTTATCACTCTCGCAGCTGTTTTTTCTCGTTCTATGGCTGTAATTCAAGCTACGCTGCCATGATAATGGATTTAACAGGTTGCTTTTAACAACACTCTGAACAGATGTGCTCAGCGGCCTCAGGATAGACTCTTTAGTGTCACATCTTTAATTCGTCCAAGGTGGTATTCCACCTTAGACGAATGGTATTCCACCGTAGACATGCGTTCACCGGTATTCAGCCTGGTAAAGCTCACCTGGAGGTCCTCACCACACCTCTTCAATAGCCTTAACTTTCCCGTCATACGCCTCACCTGGCAGTTTTTATCCACCCTGACAGCTGTAACCCCACAGCTCACATAGATGTGCTGATTACCTTGTTTTGAAATACCATACATTCCCCAAACCTATAACAAAAATCCTTCTATACAAGCAAAATCAACTACTTCAAGTTTTCAGTAAGTCAATGATTCATTGGATACAGTAGAATAGAGTTGGGCAACTTACTTGGAAAATGTAAAAAATGAAGTTCTTAGTAATTTAGTTTGAAACAACGTAGTGAACTACTTTCGTCATCAACACAGCTTCAGCGGCTATGGGCAGCATATGAAGAAAGTGGAAGTAAGAAAGTTACGTCATTTATGTCACTTATATTCCTAACTTTCAAAATTACATTTTGAACATAGACAAACAAGTGTGAAACAAGACGTTTGTTGTCTCTCAACATTGACCACTTTACATAATTCTTCTGAAATCAGGTTCCATGGGGCCTGTGTATTGCTTGTTGGATAGTGGAACACCATCATCCTACTTTTGACAATCCTTGGTACTTTCCAAAAGGGAAAGGACTAGGCTATGATGGCAGGCCTTTTTCTCACCTTCAACAATTTAACATTTACTTTTGAACATTTTCAGATAAAACCTACTGTAATACAATCTAAATTGTTTCAAACAGACAAAACCTCTACAACTGAATGCCCTTCTTATCTGTGGCCTGGTTGTAACTAACCTGATGGAGGAAGCCTTCCTAGAACTGTTTGTAAAAGGGAAGGGCCTTGAAAATATACTATCAGTCTATCATAGGCCGAGCGAGACGTCATCTCATGATCAGGAGATCATGCGACAGTGATTGATTGAACCACTGCAGGTTCTGATACAAAGTGATATCTTGAAGCCTCTGTTCTCATGTGATGGCATGATTTTGTTATCGGGTGATCTTGTGAGATTCCAGTTGTCTCATGAAGCAAGGTTTTAACCATAATTTCATCCAAATTCTGAACCTGATGGTCACACTTCATTGAGCATTGAGAGAATGACAAATAATGGTGACCCCAGAGTTTTAAGTGAGATTTTAAGAAGAAATTATACACAATACTTTGCAGATTACTAAAAATCATGCACAAGGATGAGAATGGAATACGTGCACTGTTGCTCCTAACCTTTCCCAGATGTGTGAGTCAATGGAGAGAAGAGGGTGTGGATGAAATAGGTGCAGCAGCATGATGGAAAAAGGGAGCATGAGAGGAGCAGTGGGAGAAGGAGAACATGGTGGGGTGAGAGAGGAGGGGAAAGCGGCTGCCTCCAGGGGTGAAGCGGGGGGCCAGAGGTGAGAGAGATGGGGGTCTCCGCTGTCTGGGTGGTGGGACCACAGGGAATGACAGCATTATTAGGACGAGCCATCGGACAGGAAATAAATACAGTGTGGGCAGAATTGCCATGAGGCAGCAAGCCAGACATTGTTGAAATCTACAATAAACTGTGTACTATACGGGTTAAGAAAACTTTTCATAGTTTGCTGCACCGGGGGAATGCATGACCTATGCTGCCGAGACTAAAAGTAAATTATGTGCTTCCAGAGGGCACTTTACAAATACTCTCATATGCATCTGACATGTTCCAGGAGGTTTCTTTGGTATACCTATGAAATATTGACTCAATCAAATGTAATCAAAAAATTCGGTCCAATAAATTAAGTGAGTACCACAACATGTTAAGTCTGTTTATGAGAACGAATTCATTGCTCTTGTTCTGGTTCTTCTCTCCTTGTTTGTTAGGTTGTTGGGATGCCAGGGTGTTTCATTATGTTCCATCCTGTTATGTCTAGAGCTGTTGTGGTTTGGTGATTAACAGACGGAGCAGGATGGACAACTGGATACCTCAGAAGCTCCACTGGTTAAAGGGTCATCCATCCTCGCTGTCATTCGTTTGGGGATATTTGAGATGAAAAGAATGAATGGCATGGGGAGCACAAAGACAGCAGAGAATGTTGACTTTAAAGAATCCTCTTCGTATATATGTCATTGTCAAGGGTTTTCAGCCAAAGAAGACTCTGGACTCCTGAGCAACACAAACAAACAGCTAATAGCACTGCTCCTGACATAGACCAGGAGCGACATGAAAGAACATTTTTGTCATTCTGCGGATGACATGACTGATGTAGCATCCTTTATTGTTATTTTTCCTTTTTCAGACACAGCATTCATTTGGTTTCCAATGGTTCCCAAGAAGTAATTTCGATGGGAAAAAAATCACAGAAACATTCGCAAATGAAGCATTGTTTTTTTTTTTTTTTGGCTGGTTTAGAATGTATGGCTTGAATGAAATGTGAAAACTCTAATTTGCTTCAGTGGAAATAGATGTGGTGTGGTTTCAAATCGAATGACTCCATGATAATGACAGTAATGGCTTCCTGTTCGGGAGAACTGGCGACCACTCAAACAATTTGTAATGCTTCCTGCGCACTCAGACATCAGAGGCCTTCCGAAAGATGTGCGTGCACAGTAGATAAAAAAGGACATGGATGTTAGAGAGAATTCTTTTAGGTAAAGACAAGTTATGAGTCAGTTTGAAGACTAATGCAGTTTAGTTGAGTGGCGGTTGTGAGTCACGAGACAAATCCAGATATTTTATTGAAGAAAACTCTTCTGTCTCCAGTGTTTTGCTTTGAAAGCCAATTCTAAAAGGCAGCAGTCCAAGTTATTGGTTTTCTAGATAGTTTAATCCAGTGACCGAACTATTGGAAGAAGATGAAGATGTGTCACTGTTTTTCTGCGATAGCCTGGTTCCAGATCTCATATTTTTTCAGCAATTCTAATAGGCAGTTTCCCAATTTGGGGGGGAAAAAAAGGTTTGAGATTAAGCACATCACTTTTGTTTGCCAGTTGGCGACAGAAAAATGGTGACAGAAAAACCGCCACAGCTGTGCATACAATTGCATGTTTAGCACAGAAATTACAACTTAAACACAAATTATTTTCTTTGATGTGAAACAAACCCATAACCATTGGCAACGCCAACTGTCTATTGAAAATGACGCTAGTGGGACAGAGACGTGCATTCACACTTACCAAATTGAAAACAGCTGACATGAACACAATGTCAGACTGAATGATGACTGACTGGAAACTGAGTCTGACACCTAAAGGCTTCTTCATATAAAAGCAGCTGGATGACTAATCGTGCCGATTGAAACCAGAGCCATGCTAGTGACTTTGAGAGACTACTTCTTCTACAGTGATAGAAATGTCAGTTATTTGGTATACCAAAATATTGGGCTAAATTTTTGATTTCATGAGAACTAGATATAATTGCCTAGAAATACTGATTCATGGATGTATGCCTCTGCAAACCAATCAATTGGCCGATTCCATCCTGTAACCTATGAATTCTTCAATTCTAGCCAAAAACATGGTTTGCGAGGTCACAGTGACCTTGACCTTTCACCATTCTTGAGTCCAAGCAGATGTTTGTGCCAAATTTTAAGAAATTCCAGCAAGACGTTCCTGAGATTTCGTGTTCATGAGAATGGAACATACGGATGAACAACCTGTAAAAAAATATGGCTGACTATCATGGGAATCCACATTTGTATTGGTATTTAAAAAATAGTGAAGCCTTATTGTGGAGCTGAAGAGAGAGTCATTGTGTTACCAAAGTATTATATTCAGAGCATGAAGATCGAAAATTTGAGGCAATCCCTTGGGTATATTACTCTATCATTAAAATTGTACAATATTGTTTTGCATTGTGTTTGATACCTTATGAATACTGTTTATACAATTCATTAAATAGTTATAAAAAATACTTCACCCTGAACAGCAAATGACAAATGATGGTGCTGTGAGAAAAAAGGGGGAGATCACCAAAAGTCATTATGACTCATCCTCTGGAGACCATGAATGTCTGTATCAAATATAATAGCAATCTATCAAGTAGCTGTTGAGATATTTTACTCTGGACCAAAATAGATCCTTAGAACTGAAAACATGTGCTGCTTCCTCAACAAACATGAATTTAGACTAAGGAAATCTAAAAATCTATTCTGAAAATGCAAATAGGTACAAACCTGAGGCTGGACTGCACATGTAATTCATAGTACATGTGTTTTGGGGAAAGAACAGTTGCATGATTTAAAGAGGTCAAGCAATCGTGGCTGCATGTGCAACAGGCATGAAGTTAGAGCAACATCCGGGAAAGTTTTATTTTCCGTTCAATGCCACACAGACTAAACATCCCTTTGGTACCTTTTCAGTGAGCATGTAAAGCAAACTGTGGTTTAACAAAACACACAACTGCCACAGCCAGAGGGAGCGTGTGTCTATTCATAAACATTATCTTTAGCTATCTCAAAATTAATATTATTCTTTCTGGATTTTTTTTCCCAAATATGACCACCTTGTCACTATGAAAAAGAGGTAATTTAATTTTCAGCAGGGCCCCAGTCCAGAGAGACGTACTTAGCTTGGAGCGGATCCACCAGGATCCCTTG
This sequence comes from Lepturacanthus savala, assembly GCA_030544235.1. Taxonomy (NCBI): domain Eukaryota; kingdom Metazoa; phylum Chordata; class Actinopteri; order Scombriformes; family Trichiuridae; genus Lepturacanthus; species Lepturacanthus savala. The sequence goes on along the minus strand of CM060477.1, from coordinate 7,295,562 downwards.
TCAGGATGTAAAGATCACACAGACCAACACAGGTTCTCTGTCAGGAGAGCAGCAATTGGGCTCGAGCACGGCATTCACGTCTTTAATAATCAGTTATTTCTTTATTGCACCTGTAGAAGATGACAAAGAAGATTTCACATCCATGGTGAAAAGCTGGTTTTGAAAGTGGGGTCCCTAGATATGAGCCCTGAGGTCCCTCTAAATTTTTTTTACTAGGTCCCAAATCTATTTAATAAGGATACAACATAAACATTCTTGTATGTGCGTCTTAATAAGTCAATTGGGATATAGGTTATTGTTATTTTCATTATCCTTCAGTAGGGATTCAGTCATATCTTGAGAATGAGGTAAGAAAATCATACCCCTGTGTGGGACAAAAGATAAATGTGTCTGTTATGCTTCAAATCATCCATTGTATGAGCTATATAAACATATTACCAGGATTTTGGCCATTGTTAAACTTCAGACTGATAAAACAAGCTGTTCTTTTTCAGTGTATCTAAAGAAATGTATGTGAAGATAACACAAACACTCCTTTCAAGGCAGACCCCACGGGTCTTTGGTGTGATTGGCAGTCATTGTGATTGCAATCTGGCAAAAGTCCCAGGAAAATGCTCAGGGACCAGTTTCGTATTCTGTATATGGTCAGGTTAGAGGTTGCCTGTGCCTTGTTCCACCGAATTAGCGCTGAGATAGACAGCTTTCTGTTGAATTCTCTGCAGAAACGAGTTGATGACATCGACCACGTCCAGTCAGATATTGGCGTGGGACCGAACGTAACCGAAAGCAGAGCGACCGAGGCAGATGTTTCACATCTGAGCGCATATTCATTAAAATTGTTCAGAGTAGGAGGACAAGTCAGATCATTTCAAGTGTTATTAATTTACTGCCCAATATGACAATGCCTTCCTCAGAGGGCTTCATGAAACCAAAAAAAAAAAGATTAAAGAGTGTCCATATTCGTCAGTGACTACATCAATAAAACGCACAATCAACTCAATCTATTTAAAATTACAGTTCATCCTTAATTAATTAAAATACAATGCACAAACTTGGGGAGTTAGCTCAGATCAGTTAAATTTTATAATTAATGAATATATATATATATATATATATATATATATATATATATATATATATATATATATATATATATATATATATATCCACACACATATATGCACAATAAAGGTGCTGCCAGTCTAAGAAAACGTTGGGTGCACTATAAATATATTATAGTTTAGCTGATTTTCTATTACAAAAGAACTAAATCGACTTTTCATACAGGATCAAGTGTCCAAACTGACCGAATGTTTGCAGGTAAAAAAAGTTAAGCCCACCAAAGGTACTGTGGAACTTTCACTTTCTTTTAATGGAGTTGCAAATGTTTTGACAGTGCATGAGTTTAATGATGTCGGACTATCTTATTACTAGTGGCATGCAAACCCTAAACTCTAGTCAGTGGACGCTCCGCTGCCTCGGGCTAAGCAGATATTACTTCAGGGAAAAGAATCTCATTCAGCGAGCAGCAGGTAATACTGTCTGTGTCCTCGGAGACTCTCGTCTGCAATCTGGATATGAACAGTGGTGTTCGCAGCCCAGAGCAAAGAGTTTTAACGTGATTTTATGGATGATGACAAAGGTATGGCTTCCTTGTAAGTGTGGCCTATTGTGTTGTACATATATCTGTTTCACATTACTGCGCCTCCCAAGGTTTACCCTGCAACTCACTCAGCATACAGCTCCGGTAATCAGAGCCACATTTCTGCTTGCAGGGATGGAGCTTTTTTGGACCGGGACACATGAGGAACAGGTAGTGATCATACTGTCAAATTGAGGTGGATGATTATTCCGTGCTGGTCAAGGAGTCTCCTGCTCGAGCATACGCAATAAGTGCAAATCAGGCTTATGCTCGAATCCTTTGCAGAGCTTGGATTAGGTAATTCATACATACGTAATTGAATCATTTATACAAATTATTATCAGCCTTTTGCCAAGAAGGACTCTAGAAAATAGACCCTTCACATCGAGGCTGCACTTCACAAATTAAAAGGATTTAGGTTGACGCAACTGCAATAAACAGTGTGAAGTTACTGATGCTCTTTTTTTTGTCTTTTTCGCAGCTTTCATTTAATTTTTGTCTCCAATGGAGTTGAGAAATACATTCTACTTGAAATTTTAAGTAGAACTTGATATAAATAATTTTAAGTAGAACCTCTGATCAAATATCTAGAGCAGGGGTCACCATCTAGGGCCAGAATTTTACCGGACAGTCACCTCGGGAGCCGGACCCTCAAATAAAAATCTAATTTTGGCATAACATTATTTGATGTTTATATTTTTTTCTATTTCATTACAATGATATTTTCTCTTACATCCTCATAATTATGGAATCCAGTCGTGGGCCGGATTGGACAGTTTGGCGGGCCGGATCGGGCCCGCGGGCCTCCAGTTGATGATCACTGATCTAGAGATTTCCTGAGGATCAGTGAGGTCATACAAAACTCAGACATAAAACAGATAGGTCTAGTTAAGGTCTGGTGGAGTGGTCAAGATAAAAGCACTTCCTGAATCAATAACATGAAAAACATGGTACTTTCTGTATTACGTGCTGATAAACTATCCGCATGCGGTTGCAAACAAGTTGCACACGATGATGGACCGTCATTAGACTGCAAGGGAATATAAATGACAGGACATTTTTATGCTGCGGAGTAAGTGGTCGGTTGAGATATATGAATCTGTCAAAAGCGAAATTCTCTATAGAGATGGGCGTAAGATGCTCCGAGGAGCTATCTCTCTTTTTTTTAAAAATGGAAACACTTCTGACTGTGTAGGGAGTGAAGCACTGACATGATCCAGATGCAGCCCGAGAGCGATTTTTCGTCAAAAGCTTTAAACACAGACACAAAGTCAGACCGAGATTAAAGACGGCTCGTCGGCCAACACAAACCGACAAACACTGATTCCGCTGACGGTGATCGACGAGGAGAGCGACGGCGATTTCTGCGATGCAAATTATCTTTTATTTAGTCCTCTTTACGTGCCCCAATCAAAAAAAAGATTTGAAATTATTACCCCGGTTATTCTTGATGGGGGAAAAAAACAAAAAAAACTCAAACAGCTGTGAGGTCAAACACATGAAAGAGCACACAACACATGTAGGGGACATGAGGGACGGGAGTCTTTGATGCTTTTGTGGTTATTTTTGTCCCAGCACGAGCATGTGGGGAGACTCTGACAACAGGGTGTTTATCAGGCATAAAGGCACTTAAATCAGCTGAGAGGACTTTATATGTGTGTGTGTGTGTTTCTTTTTTCTTCCCGGTACTTCACTCTGTTTCTGTGTTTCCTTACTGTTCACTCTCCTCTTTAATCCTCCTCTTTTCTTTCCACCATCGCGGCCCATGAAGGTCCCTTGTGAATGCCCGGTGCTTGGGATCTATGTGCTTACCACAACAAAGGCAAAACATCCCACATTTGTGAATGGGCTCCTGCCAGTTGGACAGGTTTTTTTAAACAAACACTGGAAAGGAAGTCTGCTCTTCTGAGTCCCATCAGCCAACAACAGCGTGTGTGTTAAAGGAAAACTGTGAGATCCAATCAAATCTAATTAGATTTTGACGATATTTTACACAGTGGACACCTTCCTCTCAGCTCTCAGATGCATGTCCTCTGTGTATATTTACAAATCTTGCGCGAGTCAGATCCTAAAGATTTCTTTTTATCATTCTCGTGAGCTGTTTGGGATTTATTAATCATAACATTGACTTGTTTCCTCTCCAATTCCTTTTTTTTTTTTCTTGGACAGTATTTCTTACTTGTCTTGTCCTTTATGGGAATTAATTTCTCAGTCGGCCAGATGTTTTAGAGCTGAGCCCTTTTGAATGACCAAATATATCCAACTACTATAAAAAAAAAGAAAGAAAAATCATATAGAGTTCATTGGTTTCTCTCCCGTTTATCCTAGAGGTAGAGGATGATAAATGTTGAAATAGCGTATAGAAATATTGTGAAAGTACTGAAAGCTGGAGTAGAACCTTTGACACATTTGCTACAGTTTGTCTCAAATGGATTGATTGGTTTCTCAGCCAGATGTTTAACACTGAGCCTTTTTGTACACCCAAATAATTCCAATTACCATAACAAATGCAAACCTGTTTATTGGTTTGTCTCACTTCTCTGGGAAAGGAGAGGAAAATCGATCATAAAATAGAATACCGAAATGTTGGGAAAGTATTCAAAGCTAGAGCAGAACCTTTGACACATTTGCTACAGTTTGTCTCAAATGGATTGATTGGTTTCTCAGCCAGATGTTTAACATTGAGCCTTTTTGTAAGACCAAATAAATCCGATTGCCATAACAAATTGAAATCCTTTTGTTGCTTCGTCTCACTTCTCCGGGAAGGAGAGGACAATCGATCATAAAATACAATATCGAAATGTTGCGATAGCACTCCTAGCTAGAGCAGAACCAACTCTGACATGTTTTCTACGTCTCAAACGGATTAGCGGTATATCATGTAGGCAAAAGAAGAGGCAAGATGGCAGCACGCCGAGGTGGTGAGGACGATTTGGTCTGCAGATCCGGTGCCAGTAGAAAAACCCACAGAACAATCCAACGCTAAAAGCAAATACACAGTATTTATTTCAATAATCTGAAACATCTGGTTTAGTTTGGGAACTTTTAAACCATGACGCCTCCATCCAAAGCTCATCTATGACACCTACGAAAATTTGGGTGTTGTGGCTAAAAGTCAAAGTCATCTTGACTGAACAACAACTAACCCTAAAGATCAACATTCCAGAAAAACAAAAGTTAACAATAGCAAACTTCTTCCAACGCCGATACATATTGCGCTACTGCATGCAGTATTTTATGATACAGGGAGAGTTTGTTTAGCCACAGCTGGGGCACTTTTGGCCTGAAAGAATCATTTTTGTTGGTTTGTTTTTCCACACATTTGACATTCAATTCATCATTTCTCTCTTTTACACATAAAAGCTACCAGTGGGTCTATGTAATCCTAACCAAATTTATTTCAACACTCAGGTGGTTTGATAGTTCAGCTTTATTTGGTGTAGTATGATGGCTAATGTTGGTGAACTTACCACAGTTACCAGTTGACAACATGTTGGCTATCCTTGTTAGCTTGTCCACTTGTATGTGACGTGATATGTGAAGAAGCACTCAAAAAAACATGAAAAATGAGTAAAACTGTAAATCTGCACATGAAAGTACTTTTAAATTGCCCAAAATTCAACTCCAAGCTCTACCATTTTACCAATTTCACAATTTTTCTAAATTTTGGACAATAAAGTTTATAACCTAACTTTCTATATTAGTGATTTGAACAATGCACGTGTTTAAATATAGAAACAAGACTTGCATCTATCCTCCCTCGACCATATGACACCAATAGATATTCAGTAGCAGTCATTTTTCTCCTTTTCTTGCTTGTTAATGTTATGTATGAAGCAGATGCATCAAACCCTGGCATACGCATTCAGATTTATAAGCTTTATACCTCATGTCCACTCACATCTTTTCTATATGCAACTGTGCTGTCTGCAAAATTCACTTTCTGCCTGAACACACAGCAAATGACAGTTTCCTGAAAGAGGAAACATGGCCCCTGTAGAGACATTTGTCCATAAACCGTGCTGGTTAATAGACGAATGTGCATAAAGGAGGTGCATAATAGCATGTAGTTTACCTTTAAATGTTATTATTTGGTATGAATGGAAAGAATGAAACATGTGAGTGCACTTCCACTTGGTGACAAAGCAGTTCTTGGAAAAAGTAGCTCTCGCTTTATTACTGTTCCTAGTCCTGTGTTTGCCAGTGATGGAATTTTACTGAAGAGTTTGCCTTCTGTTTGACTGCCCAGTCCTTATACATATAAGAGAATGGGAGATGGAGGGAAAGGACTTCCGGTTGGCTTCTTTTCAGTATCCACTCTTTTGTTGCATCATGTCTCGTTGAGCGAGTGAAAGTCTCTTAATTAAGCCCGATGCATAAAGACTGGAAAAACTCTTGACTGATGGCTCTGCTACTACCTTTTCTCACCATGGCAAGGGCTGTACACACACACACACACACACACATGCAACACACAAAGTACACTCTTTACATTGTCAAGATGTATTGGACATAGTGTTACAAATACAACAAAAAAAGGATGTAGTAAAAATGAGAGAAAAAAAAAGGCTGTCTCAAGTTGTTACCATGAATGACCCCCAACTGGGAAAAGGAAGTGAACAAGGGACAAAGATAATGTTCCCCATCGGGGAGCCCATGTAATATGTCTTGATGATGGAAGAGAAAAGGTTTTTTTTACTTTCTCTGTTTTTCAGTTTGCAGTTTTATTCCTTCATCCTGCCATAAATCTCTTTTTTAAAGCATGAATCAGCCTATTAAAGGATTATTAATAATCCTGTCCTAACAAATGTAATAACAGAACCTATAGGCCATTAGGGAGTGAATTATTTCAAAGTGTCTGTGATGCCAGCCAGCTGAATGTGTTTTATTATTTCATTCTTAAGATCTTTGAGAGACTGAGTGTGGCAGGGTGACAGACTACAGAAAGTGGGGAGGCATCGGTCGAGAGAAACTACACCTGACAATCACCGCTGCCACCTGCTGGGCTCCAACGGATGCTTTCCATGTATTCTATATTATTCAATACATTATAGTCACTGTAGAAGTTAGAGAAAAGGAGACAGACTAATGAGGGTGGTGAATGAGGGTGGTGTTCTTACATTGTTCTGTAGTAGAAAACATCTGTGTATATGTAATTTGAATGTTGCCTTTTTCTGTTATTGTCCACAGATTAAAGTGTAAGTGGAGTTTTTTGTTGTTAAACCTTATTTTAAGGATTATTTTTCCAATGAACTAGTCAACATGAGACCAAAAGCTTATAATCAGCCAGTTTGTCTGCCTAGGATCTTTTCTGCTACGTCCATAGCAGTGCTCTCTGCCACCACTCCATCATTACAACACTGCATCGCATTATGCTGTTTTTGAAACCACCATTGGACAGATTTCAAAAATTCCAAAACATGTGGACTCCTGAGGATTCGTATTCTTAAAATGTCACTAAAACTGCTGAATCAGAACGTCTCTAAGGAAGAACTGGAGCAGAGGCAGCTAGTGAAGCCATTACTGGACTGATTTTTTTAAAAAATCCCAAACCACTGGTAATCCTAAGGCACTTACACTTTATGTAAGCATCAAAACTTAAATGAATTTGTTAATTTGCTCAAAAAAGTGGTAATGTTAGATTATGTTACATGGGAATGTTTGCTGCTACGAAAGGCAACTGGAATGAAATATGCACAAGAAGTAACATAAGTTGGAGTTGTCAATAATCATATAACAGTTTTAGAGCTGCTTTTAATATTTCTCATTGACAATGTTTGAAATGACTATTTAATAATAAAGTGAGTAATGGGAAAGGGGCAGACTGTGAATAACCCACAGATAATTATCAATGAATTACCTTTAGGACGTATTGAGGTCATTTAATTCATTAATTTAGTTTTATAAGTCATACTTTGGAGTTTTGGTTTGGTCTTTTCACTCTTGTTCGCATTGCTTTAAAGGTACAGTGTGTCATTTCTGGAAACATCTAGTGGCGAGGTTGCAGATTGCAAGCAAAAATTCCTATTTTGATTTTTGTACTGATTAAAATGCACTTATGAGCATATTTTTCCGTTTCTATATAGTCTGTTCTGGTAAATATTGCTAAATTCCACTAATTTTACACAATTTATTCTGTCTGGCTAAGGCCAAACAGCAGACGGGTGGTGACTTGCTGCTGAATGAATTTGAGCAATTTACAGATCAGCAGATCAAATACTGAGCTGAAAGGAGAGTGACTTTTTTCTTGGAAAGCTTCAGCTGGATGTGTAGACGATCAATTGTTCTAACATGTTTGTCATATCGACTTAAAATGTGACATGTCAGGTTGTTGCACTGTAGTCACCAGAAAAAGAAAAACAAAAGAAATTAATGCATGCATATATGGAAAGTCGGGTACATGACCGATAAAATCTAGTAGTAAATTGAGCAAAACAAGAAAAAAAAATGTGGCAGCTCCTTTTAATACCAATTGTCACCTCATAAGTCACATGACCACCTGAAGGCAGCCTTTTAGTAAAAAAAGGACTGCAGTTGACTGGAAACCATGTGGTTGTGAGAATGCCGCTGCAGGCGTCATGGTAACATGCACAAGGAGGAAGTTAAGAGCAGGGGCAGCCATGGTGAGAAACTAACGCGGGCACTGCTGCACAAACCAGCACAGCATGAGATAGCCCATAAAAAAAAAATCCTTCGGAGCCCATATGAATCCTCTGTTACATTTTGTTTAGTTTGTCCTGCAGGTGAAATGTGATTGTTTCATTTAAAACAGACAGTAACAGTGCAAGGATTCAGTCAAAGGATATTAATATGATATGAATGCTGATCCTGAGGAAAAGAAGTCAGCTGCCCCCTCGTTCTTCTCATAATCCCCAACCACACAATTTAATTGGCTTACTTGTGTCCGGCCACTGAAAGTGACCCTTTGAAAGGTCACACAAACACATCTCAACCAAACAAGACTGGACCTCAGCGTTGGTTTCCGATTAAAACATAAACACCCCGGCGGGAACAAGATTTCAAAGAGAATTTTCAAACCTTTGAAGAAGACCATTCCAAGAAACCATTGTATCACAGGAAGTGCCACCTGCATGAAAATGGTATTCAGAGGCCCCATAAATGAAGTGCATATGATGCATGTTAGCATGTTTGCTTGCGTATGTCAAGGTATGGCTGATGTGAGTGTGTGTTTGTGTGTGAGAAAGGAAGGAAAGTCAGCACTCACAGATGTCCGAGCAGGAAAAACATGGTTAAGAGCCTCTTCAAAGAGCAGTGAAAGAGCTGAAGAAGTCAGTGGCATTCAGCATGTACACTGGAATAAGTAAGTGAAAGGTGGTGAGAGGGCAGAGAATCATGAAATGTGCGAGGGGCTTGGTGATAAATACGGATTCCTGTCACTTGCACAGAAGCTTTACCCTACATCAAATAAGAGGAGGAGATGTTTAACGCGCACTGACATTGATCGTCACAGTAGACCTTGATCTCTGATCCCTGGTCGATGAAACATGCGTCTCTGTTTCCACTTGTCTGCTTTGGAAAGCTTCTTTCCGCTCACCTCATTTTACAAGCAGCGGGGGCCTTTAACCAAACCCTATACCCTCGAAATAGGCTAATTGTGTTCAGTTGACTTCCTTGGATGCAACAGCCCTTACGAGTTAATCACCCAGGAAAGCCTCTTAGTGACAACTATGCCTTAATTGCATACCAGACTGTGCCCATCAATCTGGATGGCAGCAAATCCACACATTCCATCTGCATGGGAATGAGATATTCTGTCAAAAACGTTCTTGATCTAAGTAAGCACGAAGGCTATGCCACAACAGTCAGATTGTGTAATCCAGTGATTTTGATTGAGGATACTACTCCAAATTCAACTGCTCAGACCCCATGGGTTTGGTCCTTTGACCCTCTTGCAGGTCTTTTTTGTATTTAGGCTCTTGAGCAGAAGATATCACCAGGGGCGCTTCAGTGTTCACCAAAACATTACTGAGGCAAAACAAACTGACCAGTGTGACAATAAAGAGGGGAATGTGGCGGGTGGGATGGATTTGTTTTTGTGTGATGTGACCATGCCCGCTCATCTTCGCTCCGGTCTCAGCTCATCTGGTCGTTCCATGCTGTGTTGGAGCAGTTTGTCCAGGGAAGCGGGGTGAAAACGCTAACCTTTTCCACACAGCAATAACTTCCCACCATGACATCGAACCAACATTGCCTCAGCGTCCCTCAGTGCTCGCTGTGAAAATGTCAGACAAGCTCTTTTCATCTGAGGGAAATCCTAACTTATTTACTCTACCCCCTCTTCCTCGGTTGAGGCGCCTGTTTGTACAGGGCCATGTTTCATTTAAATATCAAAGCCCGTGAGGAGGTGGCCAGACACTTTAAATACCATTTTTTTGGGCTTCTCTCAAGGAATGTGACTGCTTAAGTGTCCTTGACGAAGGGACCTGATCACTGAGACAATGCTTCCTTTGTGGTGGCGGGGTGAGGATAATCTTTGTCTACTCTGGTCCTTGCATGAGACGATCACAGATGAAGGCCATTTGCATCTCACTGTGCTCCACAAGATGGCATTGAGCGATTGTTCACATTTCTGTGAACCCAATAAACCATGAACATACCCATGGGGTGTCGTATTTGTGTTTACCATGCTGCATTTATAGAATAACTAGTGCAGTGCCCATTCATAAGGGGCTGATTGCTTGGCTCCCAGTATAGCTGCTTGCATCGTCGTTGGGGGGTTGATTTCTCTGTCTTCGATGCTGCTGGCGGTCTTGTTGAGAACCATGGTATGGCTGCTTGCAGCATTCCTGTGAACCGCTCATCCGATTGACTTCACACTTAATACTGCACTCCCTTGAGTCCTCAGATAAAAATCTGCCAAGTGTGAAGTCAATCGGATGAATGGTTCTCAAGATATGCAAATGACAGTCTTACTTACACAGACAGAGATTCCTTCATAAATAGAGGATGGTGCTATAGTGCCACCTATTGGTCAAATGGCATCACATTTTTATACATACATTATGTCCACCAAATATGTTAATAGCCCACATTTTTAGAGGATATTACTCTTTTTTTTTATTATTAGCTCTGCCAACAGTGTTTGAGCACATTTTGAGGGCCAGCTATTGCAGAACGCTATAGAATATCAATGAGCCATTGGTCCAGAGATGTTTTATACCAAGTCTGGGACAAGTGTTCAAACTTTTGTAGGAGTGTTGAAAAAAACATGGGCAAAAGTGTAAAGTTTACTGTTGGAGCGAATCATACCAAGTTTGACACAACACTTACCTGGGTCCTCAATACACCTACCGAGAATGAAGTGGATCAGAACAACAGTTGTCAAAATATGAAAGGAACATACAGAGATTCCTGGAATTAGATATGGACAAATAATAACCTCCCATATATAACGCAATTCGTCCAATATCTTAAAATAACTTTCTCTGTCTACAATGTGCAGTATTCTCTATTAAAAATTGTCTAGTGAGTTATCTTCACCACTCTAAGAAGAGGAACCCGCGTATCTATGAAAATATATCAACAGAGAAAATGTTGCATGCTTATTGAAGGCCAAATGAATGCTGTAATGTCAAGATGATACTTTTACTTTGTTTTCTCTGGGATATTGAGCCCTACCATGTGAACAAAAAATACTAATTATAACTTACCAAACCACACAAGGGTGCAATAATCTTCACCATAAATGTGTGCAATTGTAGGGGATCCTGCAACAGGAGGTTATGTTTCATGAATTTTCTGGCTGGATTTATCGTAGGCCTAAAGCTCAAATTTGCACAAAACTAAGTTCAGTAAGTTTACTCTGTAAAGAAGAAAGGACACAAAGAACAATCTAGCCTGCTTTGCTTTTTTTATGCAAGCAGATGAAGCCATGAGATAAATGCTTCAAGAAAAAAAACAGCACAACAAAAACATAGCATTTGGACAATGGTATAGTGTTCTACATGATAACACTATCATACATCAGACTCGTCTTTATCTTCCACTGAGTCTCTTTATCTGTGCATGAAGAATCTACCTGTATCCTCTGTCTTCTGCAAGAAAAGTCTGGCATGTTCCTACACCGCTGCACTTGATGCCTCTCAGCATCAACAGCGAGGACTGACATCTGTGACCTTTTTTCTTTTATGAACTTTGAGTATCTAAACAAAAACAATGATGGAATAAATAAAAAAACTAGGATCTAAAGGTACATGGTGGAGTTTATCACATACATGTCAGGGTTTTCCCCCGGCACTCTGTTTAAAACTAGATATGTAAAGTTACTTGTGGTTTTATATTGAATAACTCCCTCCCCCTTGTGTTTTGGTTTAATTTGGTTAGATATTTGTTGGGTATTGCAGATTAATTAGATATGGATCTGGGTTTTATGTGTCATCCTTTGAGGGGAAACTTTTGATGATGGTTTGTGTAGCTATGATTAAACTCATCGAATAAACTGTGGTCTTTAAAAAGGAATTTCCTCTTGGCCGTGCTACAGTTTTTTTTATTTCCAAAGCCATAATAGATAAACTCATAAAGCACCCAAAGTTCACCCACAGACATGTGAACAATTTAAATTGATTTGTGTGTAACCTACTTTCTGCCGGGAGTCTTCACGGTGGATGTAATGAGAGGGCTTCACCGAGAGCGTGGCTGGTCTCGTTTATTCTCGCGAGATCGGGAGACAGGAAGCGATACGAAGACGAAGGTCAGGGAGTAAACATGGCAACCCGCGGTATTCTCAGGTCTGTATGGACCTCCTTTGCGGGCTTAAAGTTAGTTACAGCCAGCGGCAACGTGAGTGCTCTACAGCGGATAAACGTCCCCCAGCTGTCGGCGTTTGCTATTCAGAGCAGAGGAATCCGCCAAGGTGAGACTTTTCCTCTAACGCCCGTTGCGGCTAACGTTAGCATCTCCGCTAATTAAGGCGAGTCAACGTGATGTAACATTACTGCAGTTATAGAAGCATCTCAGCTCAGATATTTAACAGTTAGGTGGATGTATGAACATGAAAAATAGGGGGTTGAAGTGTATTTATTATGGAGGCAATTATTATATTATATATTATTATATTGCCTGAAAGCAAACATTAATTTTTTTGAGTGATTCACTTCACTTATGTGGTAAATGCATGTTGGTGTTTATATACACAATGCACCTTGTTAAATTAGTCTTTTTTACTGTAAACTTAAAGGTCCCCTCTAGACATGTTTTACGATGTATATGAAACACTAAAGACTTTGTCTGGAAAAAATTATCTCATTTAAATGCTTAAAATGTCATCTAATCCTTCTACCTACTTAGAAATCCACAATCTATGAATATGCAAATATGTTTTATATTAAAAGTCCCATTGCTTAAAGTGTTTCTTACTTCAGTGTAGTCCATTCTGAGTGCTTCTAAATGTTTAAATTTTACACACAGCGTTGCCAGATGGGAAATCATCCAGGAGGAAACATTATCATAAATCTGGCAACGCTGACTGAAAGTTTTAAATTTCGACATCATCCTCATGTCAGGATTGCCTTATGTAAGCCCTGTTTGTTGTGAATTATGATTTGGCTTAAGCCAAAGCTACTACTGAACTGCTAGAGACTGCAGCTCTAAACACGTTTTTGAAAGTTTATGATGCCAGTTTCAAAGGTTATGAACTCGGCATGAAAAACAGTAACTGCAGTATTTGTGTGTGTGTGTTTATTTATGCTTATGGCCTAATGTTTTATATCTATCTTGCAGTTGTGGAGAAACAAGAGGGGAAAACAACAACCGTAAGTTCAACCTGACTGATATGAAACAGATGACAGCATATAGGCAGTTGTGTATTGGTTATTAGATACCTTTGCAGCTAACAAGCTAATTTCTACTGAAAAGAATGAATAGCTGATTCATTGTGTATTTTCTAAATACATTTTCAATATTGTGAGTCCAGGAAACCCACATGTGGTCGTTTGAATGTGTCCCCTCACATCACACCTGCAGCCTAGTAAAATATATAAATGAGACAAAATACACAAAAACTAGATAAATTCATGTTTAAATAAATGATCAGTGTCTACCCAGACATTCTAATGGAAAAAATAACTGATTAACAAATGAAAACATATAGAATCTTCTGGTGTTGAATGCAGTGTTACCGGAATAATAGCCTCTCCCATATAGGGAAATAGAAAATATAAAAAATAAATAAAAATATAAAAGCCAGACTTTTAGTACAAAAAATAAACAAAATGACAACACGCCGAGAGCTCTGCATGAAAACCACGTCCTGTTTCCTCCGCTGTCTTCCAATAAATGATCAAAAACACATGTTAACTATAAATCTAATGTGTAGTACTCTCATACCAGCGGCTGTAATGGTGATATAATCTTTCTAAAGTATTTAACAGATAGTATTATCTGGTTCAAAATTTGTATTATCTGTAATACAATACATCTCTATCTCATCTTTATTTTATTTATTCTTTTTATTAGCCAGATGAGTCCTATTGAGATTGAAATCTCTTTTACAAGGGAGCCCTGGCCAAGAGGGCAACAAACACAAAGTTACAACAAAAAAATCATACAACATAGCCACAGTAGTACACAGAAAAGTCATAAAAATACAAAGAATATGCATCAAACAGTGGCAGGCTTTTATTCCGACAGATAATTATAAACTTTTAAAAAACACCCAAAGAAACAAGGTCAGTTGGTTTTAGACTCTTCTGAAGCTTGTTCCAATACCAAGGGCATTGATAGCACAAGGGACTGAAAACAAAATCCACAAAAACTGAGTGCAGGCCATAACCACTAGTGGACCGAACGAGTTTCAGATGGGCAGAGAGTAGCCCTGAAATAGTTTTATAGATAAAAATGTGCCAATGTAGCTACTGAAGTCAAACCTGACTGTTCTTATAATAAACAGTGATGGGTGAGAGATTTAACATTCAGATTAAAACGCATCTGTCTCTACTGGGGTAGCATTATCAGGGAAATATATGGTGCATCCTGAGGAAATACAGCATAGTGGGGGGTGACCGGATTATAATTCAAATATTTCACTCGCTGCAATTGTAGATTAGATTAGATAGGACTTTATTGATCCTTTTGGAAGGTTCCCACTGGGAAATTGAAGTCTAACACGTCGCAGACAGCACTGTTCTAAAACTATAGACACACAAACGGGAGAGCAATTTGTAAAAAAAATAAAAATAAATATGGTTATGCTACATGGTTATTGTAGTGTACATAGTATGAGGTAGGTGGGTAGATTATTGCACACAATTATTGATAAAATAGAAATAAATGACACATGGTTACCTATTCTGTATGCATCATGATTTATATCAATATATTAAGAGTATAATTTAAGATGGAAAATGTAAATGTTCATATTAGCAGTGAAGGACACTAACTGCATGTTTATAGAACTATTAGTATACTTTGCTATGTGCTAACAATATTAATGTAACCTGTCAGATTGAAGGAAAAATACTGGAAGTACCAGAAGGACCGCAGCCTGTAAACCCTGCAGCCAAGTGCCCCATCTATAGATGGAACCTGCAGCACAAATACGACTACACGGTAAAAGCATCTAATGACATGTACTGACCAAATGACGTATAAATGTACAGTGTGTCGGCTGTTTAAAGAGCCTGAGTTCTGTGTTTTACCCCCCTCCCCAGGATGTCCTGTTGCTCAGTCAGTTCATCAGGTCAGATGGAGGGATGTTGGCCAAGAGAGTAACTGGTCTCTGTCCAGAGGAACATAAAAAAATTGCCATCTGTGTGAAGATGGCTCACAGAGCAGGTCTGTATTATTATTATTATCATCTTCTGTGTGGTTTGTTCGTCTCCAAGCTCAAATTTCCCTCCCTATCATTGCCTGGTTTGACACTTTAATATTGGAAAATGGATCCAATGAAGATCAGTGTTGCAACAAAGGCATACACGGACGTAAAGAGAGCGAATCTGTTCTAGTTGCTGGGCCAAGACATGGGGGAAAAAAAGATTGATTCTCATTGTCTGCTTGGGGATTTCTCTCCAAACCACACATCTTTTGCAAATCAAAACCTTTAAGCTGAGTTTGGTCTGCTGTCATGACTTCAGTTACAACAGTAAAAATATGGAACGGTAATGAAATGAAGGCTTAGAACAGAAGTTCACATTTTGGGGGAAAAAAAACAGTTCATGTAATTCTTCATAAAACCATAACTTGTTTTTACATTGATTTTGATTATATCCGTTGGTTGTCAGATTTGTTCCCCCCTTTATTTCGGTCAGAGCCAGGCTGATCTCTATAAAAAGATTTGTCATGTAAATATGCAGAATCTTTAAGAAAAGGACAATTATTTTGCCTTTTTGGTTCAGGTAGTTGACCAATCATGTTTAAACAGGCTGTGGTTTATCTTTGTAGCAAGTGGAGAGCTACAAAGAGGCAGAAGACATTAACCAAATGCTATCTCTGGACCTAGTCTGCAAATGATTAGGCTTTTTATTGACTTTTTTTTAATTATATTTAGTGGTTTATAAAGTTTTATTAACTTGAACACATCAGAAGTACTATGGTATTGATCTTCTCAGCAAGAAAGCAAATAAAAGTATTTTCCAAAATGCTAGTAGAATTATGTGGAACCCAACAGAAATTAATAGTTCCTTTTTTATCTTCTTGTCCTTTAACCCATTTAAGCCCAGATTTTTTTCAAAGATTGGATGCATATAATTATATCAGTTGAGTCGCTATCTTTTTCAATTTTGTACTTGTTTCTATGCAAAAAATAGCATTTTCATTACTATTATAGTTGCCACTTGCACAAATACACCTATAAACGAAAATCTATCTATCTATGCCATGTAAAAAAAAATCTTTTTGGGGGATTATTCTGGAGACTTGAATGATTAAATGGATATCCACATGTCAGGGTTTAAAATCATAATAAGCTAAATAAACCTCTTCTTGATTTTTATAGAATTACAGTCATAGACTTAAAGGCTCGTAGGCTTCAATGGGTTAAACAGCGTTTCTCACATATTTAAACATTTTGCTTTTCAGGTCTGCTTCCTGACCACAGACCGAAACTTCCAGAGGGCCACGTACCAAAACCCAAGCCAAAACTCAACAGGTGACGTATTCGTTTGTTTCTGTATGCACCAGGTTGGGGAGGTTCTGGTGCGACTCCAAATTAAAAAATCTGTATCCGCTGTTTTTACAGATACCTGACCCGCTGGTCCGTTGGCACGGTGAAACCCATCTATAAAAAGGGACTGAAGTGGTGTAAGAAGCGTATGCCCGTTGGCGACCCGGCACTCAAGAACAACGTGCGTTACAGCCTCAGACCCGTTTACACAAATCACTGAAGGACAGAAAACCAGATGAACGGGTACAAGCAACCAGAGGAAATCGCCCCTTTTACGCAGATTCTAGTGGATTTTTCACCCAACCCCTCTGCAGTTTCCACCGACTTTTATCAGGCTGCTCTCTTTAAAAGCTTTATCCATCTGTATTTATTGTACCTTTTTGTTTATTAAGCTGCGTCACTCTTTCAGTGAATCATGCTCAGCCCCACCCAGAGCCATCCATCCCGTGCCTGTTGGCTTTCAAAAAGCCCTTGAAGTGACAAGTTAAAAGAGAGCAACAAGTGGGTCAGTGTTACGTCTTCTAAGTAGGTGGGATGTTGACTGTATACTCAGAGCGACGCAGATGTGCAAATAAAATGTCTGTTTACTCCGCCTCTCGACGTGTGTTTATTGTATAGAAATAGCTTTTGTGCACGAGAACCGAACGGAACAAAAACGAAAAAGCTCGTAGTCACAAACGCACGACTCTCTCATTTGTTTTAATATGAGACAAACAGCAATTCAGCAATATGTTGATGTTGTGTAGAACGCATTTTGATTTTGAGGGTTGATGACAGCAGAAACATGTGAAATTAGTAGCTTGAGTCTAAAACGTCTCTCTTTATAGCATGATTGGAAGGTCCAGATTCTTGGTCCCATCACCGATGTAGATGTATCCATGCTGCGGCGTCACTGGCACATGGTAGAAGGTCAGGCCGGGCCACAGCAGGCTGCGAATCACGCACACTTTGCTGGCACATTCGAGCTGAAGACTCCATGACGCTGCAGGAAAACACACACAAGGCCGAAGATTGTTATTATAAACAATTATATGAAATTCTCAGCACCATAAATCAAAGTTAAAAGCCGACTAGTAATTCACGGACCGGGGTTTCCTGTCTCTGTGTTATGGTGACCTTTTTTATACACGGCTGCCTGCCCAAAACATGGATGTTTATTGCAGCTCGCTGCCACATCGTGTTCACTGGCTGCACTGACTTGCAACAGTAACCTTTGGATGTCATTCCAGGAAGGTTATAATATTCACATGTTAGAGGCAGCCAATTATCCTCCCATAAATCAGCCTTTTATGCTTTCTTAATTTGTTTGGGTGTGATCCCCTCCCCCAGTCCTGGAGAATAGAGAACTATAACTGGATCTGATAATATGAAATCATAAAAGCCGCTTGATTGATTTCTTTGCACAAAAGGGAGGCAGTTTCAGTGGATCACATCATTGCTTCACCGCTTTTTATGCCCTTGGATTCGTCCGGCCAAGTATGATTCAAATAAAAATCGGCTCCAGATTTAGGCACAGTATGTATAATGCAACACATAAAGGTCTGGGGTATAACTGTATATCCTTAAGCCGTAATTCTTCAGCTGCAAACTGTTTCCAGGAGGAAAAGAGGGGGGGGAGCTCGACTCGGGGGTCTCGGAGGAAAGCACCTGTCTCCTCATGGCGATACATCATACTGATTTTTTTTTTTCCTCTTTCCCCTCCCCGGAGTCTCGTTTTTAAAACGTTAACTCTTTCTCCTTTCAGCAAGCCCCGCTATTACGAGGGCTGCAGCGAGTGTGGCATCGAGGCAGCTGCGTAACGTCTGCGGCGGCGATGACACCTCTGACATCCATATCAGCTCAAAGAACACAAGCAAACATACTGTATACACATGTGCAAGCCCTCTTAAATCAGACATCTGCTGCATGTTATCGTACGTCACAGGCTCTAAATATTTTTCTCTTTCTTTGACGCACACACACACACACACTCGTAGAGTGTGGCCTTGAATACATGCAGCAGAGCAACCAAGCTCACAGCTCACAACAGAAATCGTTCATTTCAGCGTCTGTGTTTGCTTGCTTGTCTCCCGCATTCCCACTATGAAATACTGAGCAGCAGCTTGGACGTTGGAACTTCCTAACTGCATTTGAACACATCACAAACCTGAGCAACTCTCCATTAAGACTGTAAGGATTAATAATTTATTTTACCAGTATTTTTGGATGCTTGGACCATTTAAGCCCAGATTTTTTCAAAGATTTAATGCATATAATTATATCAGTTAAGTCATTAACAATCATGTTATCTGTCTATTCCATTTTGTACTATTTTCTTTGCAGAAAATAGCATTTTAATGGCTCTTATAGTTGCTGCTTGAATTTTGCCCATGTACAAAATTCTTTTTGGGAGGATTATTCTTTATTATTTTTTGGGGGGAGACTTGAATGATTAAATAGATATAAAAAATATGTATGAGTAATATTTTGATTTGTTATTTTAAGTATAAAATGACAGTCATAGTCTTAAAGACTCAGGCTTTAATTCTTTAAGACCATTCTTTCGTCAGAACGATTCGGTTGCTCTAAAGAAATTCTCTTTTATGAGCTTTCACTTGAAACACTTTTATGATTTCACTAGAATCATGACTCATTTGGGTATAATGCAACATCCCTCTGGAAGAGACGCTAAATAAAAGCACATGTTGCACCGCTGGTATGTTAAAAGTTGTGATTGAAAATGAATGGATTGCGCTTTCACTACTGGTTTATCGTGCATATCTTCACACTGAAATAATTGCATATCCTGGAAGATGATGATATTGCTTTCGTTTCTCCTGAACTTTGTGGTTTCACCTTTAGGAATGTCATCACTCAGTACGTCCAGGAAGTCGATAGCTGGATTCAAATCAGCCATTTCCAGGATGGATTTCGTCTTCAGGTTCTTCGATTCAGCGAAGTGAAGGAAATTGCGGAGTTTCCCCGCTTCTGAGTGGGAGAGACCTGAGGAACAGATCAGCAGCGCTGGTGCAGTTATAACGTGGTTTTAACAAGGTTCTTAATCAAACACTCGAGGCGAAGTCACAATATATTCACCGCCAAAGCTGCGGTTCATCTGGACGAGGCTGTGTGGGCTCTTGATGAAGGCGCCGCGTGGTACCACGGACACTTCCTCATCGATCTGATGAATGGCCACCGCCAGCCTCTTCTCTTCGCTCACTTTGGTCTGCAACACACAACAGTTAATCAGTCCCATCATTAAAATGGAATTTCAAGACTGTCGCCCACAAGTATTGTTCCTATCAGCCAGAAAGTAATACTCATAGCAAAACCGTAATTCTCTTTTATAGTAAATCTTCATTTTTTAAAAGCAGTCTGCCTTTTTTCCCCCAGAGTAAGCTGACCTGAGACACTTTGTCTCCACTGCAGCCTATTTTTATCACAAGTATTTATTTAATTTTGTTCTCTCTGTACTTGTTTTGGATGTCATTAGTGCTCCAGTGCATGAAACGCTGTGCAGAGATATTTTTTTTGGATGGCAGGAAACGGATGGATTTAAAATGATCATCTAGTTGAGGGTAATTTAACACTGCCGCTGATGGTGCTTACCACTACCTCATCCTCCACAGCCTCATCCGCCTCTCCCTTGACCTGGAGGTGTTCATAAACAAACGAGGGGTCACCTATGAAACGACCTTTTGCGGCTTTGGACACTTCCTGGATCATAGAGCGTGTGACCGGGGGCAGCAGGAACCAGTCCATGCAGTTGAAGCTGGAGATAACAGATTCCCCACAGTTATAGACAGATTATAAAGTTGCTGTACAATTCAAATACATAGGAGGATATCTCACCTATACAGGTTCTTTTTATCCTTAAGCTCATCTTCTCCCCTCCCTTGAGCGATAAAGTAATCCTCCTTTAATCCTAGAATTTTGCCCCAAAACAAGACTCTCTGGAACTTGTAGTTTTTCTTCAGGATCACCGAGGACGTTTGCAGGGCTGTTCTGTGCTCGACGTTTAAAGTGCACCCGCTCCCGGCGACGAGGTCTAAAGAATAATATAACGAATCTGCGTCCATTGTTTGTTTAAATAACGTCCTTCCGGTGTTGATATGAATCTGTCTCTCGACGTTATTATTACTCTTTTTACAGTTTGCGTGCTAACACATCTAGCTTTCGCCGTACACAAGCTTGGTTGCTAATGACAACAACCTTTTTTTTGCTGGTTGTTATAGCAACGCTTGAGCGACTAAATATTTTAAGAATCCATTTTTTTTTCTAAATAACTTTTTGGAGAGTTTTGTTTCGGCAAAATATATCCCTGTCAAAAAAAATTAAATCAAATTGGTAATATTTTATCTTATTTTATTTTTATTTTTTTGTTGTGGCGTTTGCGATACAAAGACTCAGGTGTGACGTCACACTACGGATTCTCGTGTGTGTCATACTTGTATTATTCTATAATACATCCAATGCGAATGTATTATAAATTATTGGCTATCAGATTAATAACAAGGATAGTAACAAGACACTCAAAACACAGAAAATATTAAGATATTCCATAGACCTTTTATATCATCACCCTATTAAAATAATGGCCTATGTCATTTTTCAAGTTTTGGGAAAAAACAAAAACTTTATCAAATGCAGAGCATATTATATTTATTAATCTTTTCAATCAAAAAGGTCCTGGCAGTGGATGAAATTAAAATAAATGAAAACAAATTCTCAATTGTGATTTAGGCAACAAGAACTACAGATGGAAACTAGACTATGGCTATAATCTGTCATATTTCATGCAAATCTTCATTAATATGCAATGTCCTTTAGAAATTAAAAGTTCAACGTTACAGAAAGAAGCAGGCTAGCCTGGAAAAAAGTATTTAGCTTTGTAGTTAAACTATAACTCAACCTATAACAGAACATTAATGTCTATAGCCTTAATATTAATAAATGTTAATAATAATAACAAAGTTGATTAAGTAGTATTTTATATATGCTGCACAGCCCTGAATTCTAGGTGTCATCAAACATTGAGACTGTGGTACAGGATGAAAAAAACAGGGATTTTGATTTGATTTGAATGTAAATCTACTGTATAATGGCATATACCAAGAGATAAATTAACAATTAATACAGAGACACTAGATTAAAACTGGGAAAATATTTTGAAAATGTGTTGAAATGTAATCCTTTCAGGTCTTTTGGTTTGCAAAACAAACAGCCCAAAATAAGTAATACTTAATAATTAATACATTAGCAACACTATTTATGAAGAATACATATATTTTTTGTAATATACACAGGTAAAACAGTATAGGACCAAAAATAGAACCCTGTGGAATACCAAAGAGAAGATCATGCTTGACTGAAACATGGCTAAAGAGGCTACAAATATAAAAATAGCAGACAAAACAATTTTAAAGTAAGTTCAGGATGATCATGTGACCGACTTTATCAAATACAGCACAATAATTTTCATTATCTGCCCTTCCTCTAAGACCACTGATGAAAACTGGACAGAAACTTTTCATAACCCTTCTTGTTGGGTGAATGCATCCATCTGTTTAAACACTGCGTTTTACATTATCACTTGAAATTGCTCAGAACAGAAGAGTCAAGATTATGCTTTTTGAGTCTGAGCGTGACTGGAGCTGCTTTGAGTTCATCTGGAAAGATATCTCTCTCTAGAGAGCAAAAGTATATCACAAATCAAACTATCCAAAACCTCCTTAAAGAAAGTAATGGGAATTGCATCGTGGAAGCAAGTGGAAGACTTCAACAGCGGAATGATTTTTATGGAGTTCCCCATCACAAATTTTACAAAAATAATTCAAATTTCCCTTGAGATGTGAGTTGTTTTTTTTTTAAAACAAAAGAGAAGTCTGTGCTGCCCAGAGATGTTTTAGAAGGATGTTCCATAAGTGGGGCGCAGCAAAGCAAAAGATGAGCACTGGAAGTTCAGAGAATCAATCTGCTAGCAGATGCGAGGTTGGTGGTGGGGCATGCATCTCCACTGATGGATTTGTGTGCGGGTATCAGGACTTTGCGATCAACCTTGGAGGCGAAATGGAGCCAATGCAATGAAAACAGAATCTGCTGTTAGATGTTAGTAGTTTCACACGCTTGTCAGGAGCCTGTGTTGAATGTACTGGACCATCTGCAATGTATTGGAATCCCTGTGAAGAAACACTGCAGTAGTCCAGTCTTCAGTAGATAAATTCAAGTTACTCTGCAACAGGAGTGAATTCTATAAACTGTCTATAAAGTCCTGTTTGTCTGCATATTAGACAATAGAAACAGCATAAGAGTGTTCACTTATGTAAGATATAAGTACATGAGTGGAGATTAGATGTCTACATGCTAAGGCCAACCATGGCCATAATTTAAGGTAATTTACTGGCTCATGACATGAACTCTCAGTACACAGCAGTCTCTCTTCCTCTGGGTTTACTGTAATTTTATGAATAGGATTTAGACCCTGGAATATGAGAGAGCTTCCACAGTGATGTTGCAATCTGTTGCTTTGCATGAAAACCATATAAGTGGAATATGTTTGCATTTCAAGAGTGATGCATTCAGCAGAGGGCGACACGGTGGAGCAGAGGTTAGCGCTGTTGCCTCACGCAAGAAGGTCGCAGGTTCAAGACCTCCTTGGTCCTGGGTCTGGGACCTTTCTGTGTGGAGTTTGCATGTTCTCCCCGTGTCTGCGTGGGTTTTCACCGGGTACTCCGGCTTCCTCCCACAGTCCAAAAACATGCTGAGGTTAATTGGAGATGCTAAATTGCCTGTAGGTGTGAGTGTGTGAGTGAATGGTGTGTGTGCCCCACGATTGGCTGGCGACCATCTGGGGTGTATCCCTGCGTCTCGCCGTAACACGCTGGGATTGGCTCCAGCAGACCATGTGACCCTAATGAGGAATAAGCAGGTACAGAAAATGACTGACTGACTGTAAGTGTAAAACTGATCGAACTAATGCTTTAATCACTACTGAGTGACGTTGGACATTCTAAGCCTTATTAAGGTATTATTAAGGTAAAATGCTGAACTTCATTAATGGAAAACTTCAATCTTTTTTTAATTTATTTTAATACATTTCCAGAATTTAATTTTCTGTGCTATCGATAGGAACTCTCATTCATAAATATTGTTTGTATATGATCAATCAGCTGTAAATACTTTTTGCTGGTTGTGTTTTACAGAGTGAGCACTTGACCACCATCATGATCTCCCGACTCCCATGTGGCATTTTCTTCTTCCGTCAGCTCCATTGTCTGGCCAAGGTAAAATAAAACCCTCTTCTATCTCCGTGAAGCTGCATTAGAATAAAATGCTTTGCAGGTTTCTGGTTCATGAGAGATTTTATCACGAAAACCTTGCGCTTAATTCTTATTGGATGTTGTTATTATTACATATCCTGAACTTAATGCATGCACCAGTCTAAATACAGACCGTGCTGCAGTTAGTTTGGCTCTTAACAGCAGCAGTTGTTTGCTTTGTCATGACTCAGCTCCAGCTGTCTCAGCCAGTATAATCAGTGTGAAGTTGGCTGAACATTACATTTGGGAAAAAAATCTCTGACAAATTTAATATAATACTAATTATATATTAGTGTTATATTAAATTTGTCCGAGTTTTTTTGTTGTTGTTAGTCTGATCTTGTGCTTCGTCATTCTATTTTATTCTGTTTGTCACCCTTGTTTTCATTCTTATCCTCATGTTAACAGCATTTACCACATATTTGATACCATTTACTTTTGGCAAGGTCTATTCTAGCTGTTCATTGTATCCAGTCGGGCTGTCTGTTTTAGATAAAGGATGGAAATTTGATTACATCTTGCCTTAGCCCTTCTGAAGTTCCAGAGTTGATGTCTTCTCCTGGTTCATTCAATGTCTATCATTCAGGGTTTTTTCTTTAGTGGTAGCTGAATTATCCTCAGAGGACTCTCATTTTCAGATATTTTAAATTTACAATAGTTCTTGTCATTTTTAGATATTGTAATTCAGAAATGTTACACACTGGGTCTCTATTAGTTCCTAAAGGAGTCGAGTTTTCAAGGGTTAAAGTTACAAACCTTTACCTTGGTATTTGAATTACCTTCAGAGGACTCTCAAAATTTGTATTTCTCTTGTAAGATTTGGAATAATTAAGTGCACAACTGAACAAAACATTTACCCTATTTCTTATCATTTTTTAGACATTTTATTTCAGAAAAAATACATTTTGGGTCTCTATTGGTGTCTGAAGTTACAAACCTTTGCTTTTCGGGATAATGCAGTCAACCAACAGAAAAGGGAGGGAGGGTGGGGTGACTTTTCTACAGAGTGACCCCACACAGAAGAGAAATCACACAAGGACAGACACGCCCACTCATTCACACACACAGACAAACGCATTTTGAGCCTGTTGCTCGGGATGGCACCCCCGTCGGAGTCGTCGGTCTAGGTGGAAGTTTTGGTTCTGGAAGCAGCGTTTATAACAGATGGACACAGACACACACACACACACACTCCCTGCTCCAAATCTGTTTCCCAATTGGCAGGGAAGGAAGTGAGACTTGGAATGCTACCATCAGCGGTCTGTTTCTGTCCGGGTCCCGCTGCTCTGGGAAACTCACCTCCCCGGCGACCAGCGTTGCCACGGCACTAATCCTGACAGACAAAAGATGGGAGTGCCAGAGAGCACGATACTGCCAGAAGCTCCGATTGGCTGGCACCGTCCCACGCGATGCCGCGATTGGTCGGCGCAATGTTTATATACAAATTGGAGCAGTCAGAGGTCACATTCATCGATCTTAGCGGTGACACGAAGGAAACCTGACCTCAAAACATTAGAACTCTAAATGGGTTTAATTCCTATTTGATACACACACATACGCGCACACACACACACACAACGGCTCTTTTCTTTCAGGTCCAGTGCCATTGGAGTACGGAATTAAGTGAATACTGAAAGAGAGGGGGCGAGCTGACTAAATAATAGCGTCTGTGGCGGCACAGATGAAATCAATACCGCAAATGCGTTGAGGGCACCGGGTTCAGCTGGTTGCACACCTACAAGCAAACGCAGTCACAGAGGTTTTGGATTAGCATCGAATAAATATTTGGATCCACAGAAGGGCGTGCTGTTTAAACAAGCACTACCATATGGGCTAAATCAGTGCTATTTCACTTGATCTGGGTGTTAACAAACTGCTCAAACCAGTTGAGCTTTGCTCCTGAATTATTCTTTTCTAATATTTTCTGATCGGTATATTATCACTTCATTTATTTGCTGTGTACCAATACTTTTACGCTAACTGAGCTCTAAATTAAATATAAACTGCTATCCATCAGATATATAGGGTTTTATTAGTTTAACACACTGAACCCATTGGTGGATACCGGTAGTGGGGGATGCTCTCATGCTAAAGAAGACCTTGACTCGGGTTTGGCTTGGTCTTCATTGCCGGCAGTAAACCGGACTTGTTCCTGGTTGAGGTTGAATTCACAAATTGTCACTTTGGGTCACTGCTTTCTGCAGATGATGTGGTTTTTTTGGCCTCGTCAGGCCGTGACTTTTCAGCTCTCTCTGGAGTGGTTTGCAGCTGAATGTGAAGCGACTCAGTTGAGAATCAGCACCTCCAAATCTGGGACCGTGGTTCTCATCAGAAAAAGGGTGGAGTGCACTCTCCGGGGATGGGGATGAGGATCCTGCTCCAAGCGAAGGAGTTCCAATATTTTCTTTTTTTTTACGCATAAGGATTACGTTTACAAGAGAGAGAAGGATGTGGCGGGAAATCAAAAGGGCGGATTGGTACATTTACCATGTTCCTACATGGTCACGAGCTGTGGGTAGTGACTGAAAAGCCAAGATACTTGTGGCTGGAATGGGTTTCCTCTGCAGGGTGATAAGTTGGGACCAGCAGTAGGAAACAGGATGGAAAGATGGATCCCGCATTCCTGTTACCTCAGAAATCGGAAGTGGAAGTGACCACATCCCAGCATGACAATCGGAAAACCAATAACCAACAATCCAGCCATGTCAGCAGCAGCAGTTCATAACAACACATTGCACAAGATTTTGCAAATGCCAAACACTGTATAAACATGTTCACAGACAGACGTTGCACGGTTCTGTGCGTATGATGATGAGCAGTATATCACAGGTTTTACCCCGTTGATGCGTGGAGCAGCCATTTTGGGTTTTTGACCTAGAGATTGGTGGGTTTCTCCGATATTTCCAACTCTGATATTCTAACTTCCCAATACAACTGGAACGTAACGTCATAATGTATCTACCCGAATAACTAACAAGATATTCCAGAAGAAAAATGCCAAAGATATGTTTCAGATCATTTAGAAACGGTATCCTTTTCATTGCTCTGCCGTTTGTCACACGCAGAGCAATGAAAAGGTTATTTTTCAACTGTAAAATTAAAATCCAACCCCTCTGATAATGAGGCAGCATTGAGATTTATTCAGGTATTGCATGAGAAAACTGCAGCTACAACACTAAATAAAGTATTAGTGATGAAACATAATAGTATCAACATATATCATCAATATCCACATCATCAATACAATAAGAAAATAGTTTACTATAATATCAGTAGTAGGGCTGCAACTAATCACTATTTTGATATTTAATTTAGACATGAGCTGTGTGATTATTTATTCGGATGCTTTTATAATCTTCATTTTTAAACATCTTACAGAATATGTTCATGTTCTGTAATGATCCTCGTTGTGATTTCTATACTTTTATGGACAAATAATTGATCTTTGAACTCTTTGCATTGCAGATAATTTACCTTATTTCAAGTTTTTTTTCCTTAATTTGGGTCAGTTTGGTTTTGTTTTAAGTTTTAAATTAAATGTGTTTATATGTGGTAAATCACAATGTTAGATTTTTTTTTTTGTTTGTTCAATATTCTAGCTATATTTGAATTTACGTTTTTTGGATTCTGACACTTCTGCAGTCACATTTTGTAGTTTTCTTTAAATACATAACCTTTGTGTTTGCAGAGATATTTCATATGTATCATTTATTGCAGGGACACTGAAAAATAAGCCTGGGGCTTTAGTGGTTAAAAACAAATAGCAATGATTTATTTTTGGATCTGGAACTTCCAGATAATTTCCAATCAGTGTCCACCATGTTTACTGGAAACATCAGTCAATATGAATCATAGGAAAGTTAAAAACAGGCTGTACAAAACCACACAGATGGTGTTTAACATGCAAAAATGTCAAATTATTTTTAAGGCAAGCTTTCAATTCAACATTTATGGAGAATAAAATGTTTGATAATAAATGAACATTGAAAAAATATTTATTTAAGATTAAATGTCTTTCATCTTCATTACTACTTTCCCTATAATTTGCACCATAGTTTATTTCCAGGAAACATCAGAAACGTAGGTAAAATAAGTAAATTACACACTTGTTGAACACGATTGAGAGTTATTTGTTCATGTGGAAAAATGATCATGATATTTCAGACCATTACTGATCAGCCTCTCCACTGGTGAAATAATTGAGGTGATAGTTTATAGCATCTTGCTCGGCCTGTGGAAACCGTTGTTTAATGTCTTTTGTGGCTTTCTGAGAGTTTTCTACCTCAGATTTCAACACAGAGCCTGTTTTACATAGCAATTATGTATAGCATTTGAACGACATGGGCATTTACAGGCAGTGAGAGTCTAACAATAGATGCTTGACCTATACTTGTCAGGCCCAGTGGAAAGGACTCAGAATGCAGACGACACAAAAGTCCAAAAAAGTCAATCAACAAAGGAACAGGCTGATGCAAACACAGTAGACGGGCCAAGGTAAAAAAAAAAAAAAAAAAAATACTCAAGATCGGTTAGAGGTACAGACAAGGTCTAGGCAAAAAAAAAAAAAAAACAATTGTAGACTAGACAACACAGCAAAAAGTTATTAGAAGACAAAATAAGGCTTGAATGAATGGCTGAGCACTTGGAAAACACACAGTTATCACAGTTTTTGGTTATCATTAAACTTTATGAGCAGATCAGGTGTCAGTCTGCTCTGAACACACTTCTGTTACCTCCACTTCCTCCTCCAAACACCTTTAGATTAGATACAACTTTATTGATCCCTTTGGGAGGTTCTCTCAGGGAAATTGAAGGTCCAACACCTCACATACGGCTCTGTCATAAGACGTAAGACACACAAACATAAGAGAAATATGTAAAATACACCCTAAATACAAACAACATAGAGTAAATATAATAAATGAGGAATAATAATAAAAAAAAACTTATTATTGCTACTGGTTATTGTAAAAGTGCACAGGATATGAGGTAGGGGAGTAGATTATTACACATTATTACGGTATTATTAGGTGGTTATACCTTTGTTAAGATTATTCCATGTGGTCCGTTTGTATATTTCCAATCAGATTCGGGCTCAAACACATACGGATGTATTTGGGAAGTCACGATCTTGAGTAAAGATTGAGAAAAAGAAGAGAAATGCTACCACTGTTTATGTAACCTCTGAGAACGCTGATGGGCAGCTGCTGGAAACCGGCCAATCAGACCAGAGTGGCTTCATGTGGAGGGGGTTTTATGAGCTGTTAAGCACGCAAAGATATACCAGAAGACCCCCGGAATATAAATATAGACCTGCATGAAACGTCCCCTTTAAACCACTGTTCTTCTCATGTGTCTCTCAGAAGTGAATTGTGAGGCACCGCACCTTTGTGCAAAGCCAAACACGAATACACATCCGTCCATGTGAACGTCTGAGCGAGCCGCTCGAAGCATCAGACGCTGCTGAAACCGCACCCAGCGCGCATGCCATTGGCCCAAAACCTTTAGGTCAGACTTTCACACACTCATTACTAGTATCCCAGAACCATGTGGCACGGTACCGAGCCAGCGAATTAGTGGTGTGTTTAACAATGGGTCAAAGTTTGGTGTGTGTTTTTTTTTCTTTTTTTTTTTTTTGGAAGCTGCACGCTGTAGTTCTGGTAACAGCTGGGCAGAGCAGCTTCCCAGGCCCCGGCGGCCGTAACGCCGGCTACGTTGCTCCCGCCCCAGTGAGATGAAGGCCTCTCAAGCTTGCAATAAACACACGTTACATACACACAAGCCGCGGACGATATATCAGGTGTCTGATACCAAACTCTCTCTCTCTCCTCTCTCTCTCTCTTTCAGCTCATCCTTGGAGCCACGTGAGAATATCTGCAAGTTATTAGTGCCCCCGCATCCTGACCCCGCACAGCTTTCTCATGTGACTTTGTTGAGGTATGTCTGTTTAAATCTGTCTCTCCACGTCTTTTTGTTTTCATGCAGCGTATGTTTGTGTAATTATTCGATTTTCATTAAAACCATGCTATGGCGCGGGGGTATATTGTCGATTTCAGCATGCCGGGGATCATTTACTGAGAACAGTATACGCGTTGCCTAATCACGCGCGCGCACACTTGTGTGAAATAACACTTGAGAAAGAGTAAACAAGTGAGAGATTGTTTCGTAACGCTTAATCTTTGTGCAACATTGGGGGCAAAGCACAGTCAATAACCCTTGTGCACTCAGATCCAAATTCATATTACTCCAAAAAAAATGTTTTTTCAAAGTATCTTTGTAAACATTCTTTTGCTGATATGCTGTTATTTGGACAAACTGATGTGTGGTCAAAGGTGAAGCTGGCTTTTCTATACAAAATGTCATTTTTTAATGTACTGTAGGTAGGTTTGTGTGTGTGTGTGTGTGTGTGTAAGGCTGGCAGGTAAATATTTGTACATCCATATAGATGAAAAGTGGGTTTAATTATTTGATTCTATAGATCTTATAATTATGTATTCTGGAGACACTTCAGTAGCTATAGTTTTTTTTATTTTTCAAGAAGTTTTTTTTTCTTTGAGGTTCTGTTAGAGCTCACTGACCTTTACCGATTGCCCTCTTTCTTTCCATCACAGCTAATTACCTGGATATTTTGTTAGCTTAGCACTTCATTACCCATATTTAACAACTGCAACTGCCCCCTAAAAACCCTTCAATGATAACAGAGGTCTTTCTCAGCTGAGGCAGGTACCGTGGTGAGAAAGGGGAAAAGGGCAAAGAAGAGAGGAAGCAAAGGGAACGGGAAAAGAAAAGGGAGAACACGGTGAAGGATCAGGTGAGAAGGCGGAGCTACTGGAAATGTCCCCCAGTAAACTGGCTCATACCAATGTCAGGATATGTTAGAAATCCTCACTGAAACACTGCATTCATCCCTTTTTTTTTTTAACTGCTTTATGAATATTTTAGAGGTTAAGCTTCCCAACCGCGGCTCAACAGCGCCCCCCGATGACAAACCACGCTCATGCCTGTGAAGTTTCCATTTTTTTTCTATTTCAAAGCTGCATGTCAAAAGACTGAAATTTGTACAACCATATACAATGCCAAGGCTGAGCTTCTTCATGAACGTATGGAAGACACTTGATCAGTTTAAAACTAGGGAAAAACTCCTATTAACAACGACTGAGCAGTTTCAAGTTTGCTTTCAAGGATTTAGTTCCTTATTGAAATGGACATTTAACAAAGTTGCAGAAACAGATTGTAACAGTTCATTAAATACAAATAAACTTTGATCCATTTAACACATTCCCACAGTGTCGTCGGCACACTACGGAACAATAATGAAAATGGTGGCTCTAACCATTATAATACATTAATTAAACAATATATTAACACAATTTTAGGGCATTTTGCACACCCCCGCAAATACTTATATAAATGTTCTTTTGTCTAATTACAAAAGTAAAAACATTCAACTTTTTGTTAGTACACAAAATACAAAACTGTGATATTATTATTGGGCAGTAAAAGCTATTCCCTTGGCAGCTGTTGTCCTTTGGAATCAAAGAAAAAGGCAGATAGGAAACCTCTGAACTCGACCAAGTATTAAGAAACCAAAAAGCTCTTCTTGTCCACGTCTTTGACATCAGAGGCACTGGCTTGATTATTTCATACTGGTCGTATTTGCATAATTAGTCACCGTGTGCAAGAAATTGATTCTAGTGTTTTACAAACATTATGGCTTCTCGGAAATATGGCTTCTTTGGTAAAAATACAAAATGTACATTAACTGTGCTGTATAAGAGCGTTTCCTATGGATGTCAATTAAAATCCACACGATTCACCTTCTAACCTGTAAAGGGTAACTCATCTTTGACACAGTGTTTTACATGTTTTTTTTTTTTCTCGCGTCCCATCTGGAGATTTTCCCATCGGGACAGGCTGTGTCTGACTGGGCGGTAGAGTGGAGGTGAATCGGGACTCCGACTTCAAAGCCGAAATCGTTGTTAATTTAGCAGGTTTACGATCAGGAGTCGAGGGCATCCTGACATTTTGACTCGGGTGTTGAAATCCACCGACTCATCCGTCTGACACGGTGCCGTCCTCCGGGCTGGAGCTGTAGCCCGTGCTTTCCAGCGTAGAGCCGTAAAATTCCTGGAGTTTCTGTGCCGTGCTGGCAGGTGATTTGGGATTAAGCACCCTGGGAAGGTAGACCTGTAAACATCACAGGAGGAGAGATGTGAGCGCTCGACACAATCGCACTCTGCCACAAAAGTGGATTCTCCATATTCACTTTTGTGCATTCTTTAATGTATGACTCCCATAGAAAAGAATGTTGAGGATTAGGGATAAAGCTCTTGGAAATTTATGTTAATTTATGGATTCTTTAGATATGAGCTCAGCATCGAGATCAATCACAGTTGAGACGGTAAAATCTGGATCTCTTGAGTGGAAAAAAAAACATGGAAGTTTTAAGATAATTCATCAGGTCAGTTCTAAATACATCTGATCTAATAAATCAGACATATTCAGAGCTGGCCTGCTTAATGTAATAAATATGAATTTGGGTTTTGTTCTTTGTATAGTACCATGGTGTTTTCTTCCAAGCCGTCGGCTGTACTCTCATCGTCTTCTTCTCTCACCTGCAGAAACACAGGAGTATGAACATCTGGTCAGTTTGCAGGAAGACAAAGATGGACGCAGCGTTTTGCACGCGCGAGCGAACGCTCACCTCATAGTTGTGCGGACTGAGGTACTTGAAATGGCCGAAGCAGGTGTAGCTGACGCAGATGAAGACGGTGATGGTCAGGACCACCAGGGTGAACATAGAGATGGCAGTCATGAAACCTGAAACATATGCAGTAGTTTTTTTTTTATTCTGTATTTTACTGTGGTTAAGGAATCTGGTCCCAGGTTTAGCACATAGCGTGACTCTAACCTGTTCTGAGGACGGAAAAGAAATAAAGCCATATCAGGCAGATGATGGGCGCAGCCAGGGCTTGATTGACAGCTCCCAAATGGACCTGGCGGTCCAGGCGGGCGGGCAGGTAGGCAAAGTACAGGTTGTGTTTGTCCACCAGGTGCTTCAGCATCATGTATAAGAGACCTGATAAGAGTCAGACACACACAGCGCAGACATTAAGAAACATGGAAGTGACATTTGGGGCGATCTTGAGGTATAGAGATGAGAATAATAGAGGAGGTGCAGCGTAAATGAGTGTGTCGAGCTGCTAAATACTCACCAAAAGGCACAATAATAGGACAAATGATGCTGTAGGCCATAATGACAGTAAACACACATAACGTCCATCCATACATGGCTCCGTACTCAAACTCATAGGCCTGATTCTGCAAATTGAAACACAAAATGTTCTTTTCATTAACTTGAATTTATACTATATGTCTTTATTGTCTCATTATTTCATTTTAAAACAAGCTTCCCAGACATTTATGAAACAAATTATGTTGTTTTAATCTTATGGAACAACAATCTTGTACATGACAGCTGTTATCATTTGATTTTAATAATCGTTATTTAATTTTGCGGTTTAAATCTTTGGAGATGCATAAAAAGCTAACATGGATTAATGAAATACAGTGTGAATTGTAAAATACACAAAAGTAGCTTCATTTTCATTGGAAACTCTCCATCCGCATCATTTATTTTTACTGAAACGTTGCAAAATAAACCCATTATGACCTTGGTGCACAGGTGCAGCAGCGTTCCTGTAACGTACGAACCTGTTTCACATATTTTCTTTCCGCAGCAGATCGAGCGAACGCCATGCGAATGGTGTAGAGCAGTAAATTTGGCAACCGCAACAAGTCCATCCCAGAGCCCACCAGGCCTGCCGCAATCACGTAATTGACGAAAAATGCACCTTGGTCAGGTAAGAACACACACCTGGTGCGAGAAGAGAAAGGGAAACAAAGATCAGACAATAAAGTCGAACCGACGAGAATATTCTAAGACGATAAAATCCATTCCATTCCAAAAAAAAACTAGGCTGCATATGAGAACGTTTTCATTTCCTTATCTTGTACTTCTCAGACATTCTCAGTCATAACTTTAGACTTTACTGTTGCAAATTAACTAACAACCAGAACTGACCACAGCTGCAGACTGCAGCAGACTGGGGCCAAACATTCCAGCTAAGAGATATGGGAGCAAATTGAATACAGCAAAATCTCTTCTATGATGTGAATTACTATAGGATTAACGGTCTGAAAGTCTAAATTGGTAAATAAGTAGTACGTTTGTGATAGGAAGTAAAAGAAAAAAAAAAAGAGGAAAAGGGGGTTACTTACTCAAACCTTAGTTTCCCATCTTTGAGAAACTCTTTATCAAACAGCCAGCGGAAAAACACTGCAAGACTAATGAGGAGAAACAAAAAGGAAAGAAGAATTTAGACATGGTTCTGGCAAACTACCAGGGACTCAAACTATTTGTTTGTGGAAAATCAACCGCTTGGCTGAAATGACGGCAACTGGGTGGTTTGTCATTAACCCATTTAAACCCACCGGCAACTATAGTTGTTGAAGTTTATGACTGTCATTTTCTACTCAAAATGTTACTCATACAGTTGTATATCAATAACAAGGTTAATAGAAAACTCAGACAATGTTTTTCAACAAAAAAAAAAAGTTTCCAAATGCTTCCTCCTAAGAATATGGAAAAGAAAAACCCTCCAAGAAAGAGGTAATTTTATTTAAACCTAGAAAACTTGTGAATAGCATATGTTTTAAATGTTCTTAGAGAGTTAAACTATCCGGTACCACGTTTTTAAGGTTGCACCACATGTTTTGACATTATTATATGCATGAAAGCTTTGATAATAACCTGGTCTTAAATGGGTTAAATCAATGAAAGAACCTATGTATCCTCAATTCTGTATATTCAAAGCTAAATTATTACTGCAAATACACAACGGATCTAAATACTTTTTAGGCTGCTGACAAGTCAAACTGACAAATTACCTGGTGAGTCCTAGCGAGGGGAGGATGAGCACCATGAAGAGCAGGAAGAAGTAGAGCTTACGCATCATGCTCAGCTGCTCGCTGGTCCTGAACACACACACACGGTGCCGGTTAAAAAAACATGTTCCTTTTGCTGCCCTACCAATGTGTGTGTGTGTGCGTGTGTCATACCTGGTCCAGTGTGCCTCTCCTAGTGTAGAATAGTAGACCACGGTCGGCAGCAATGCAGAGAAGGCCCACAGCAGGAGGGTGGGGAAGAACTGGCTGATAATAGGGCTCTAGGGTGGAAAAAAAACAAGACAAAAATCTGTAGATTCATGGCACTGGAAATAAAAACCGTGACAGGCCTGCTGTCTACGTTCATGCCTCACGTTGAGATAGTAGATGGGCTTAGTGACGTTGAACTTGTCCATGGTGGTGATGATGATGCTGGGAGTGGTGAG
The DNA here is from genome assembly GCA_030544235.1 of Lepturacanthus savala. NCBI lineage: Eukaryota > Metazoa > Chordata > Actinopteri > Scombriformes > Trichiuridae > Lepturacanthus > Lepturacanthus savala. The sequence goes on along the minus strand of CM060477.1, from coordinate 7,260,111 downwards.
GAAGGTGAGCAGGAAGAACAGAAGGAAGTTCAGCATCACATAGCGAATGAACCAGGAAAAGCCCTGCACCGAGAGGTTGTCCCTGCGGAAAGAGGGAAAAGGATGCTGTATTTTTATTGGCCTTAAACATTTAAAATCACCATCAGTAATTTTCAGTCAGAAAGATACAGTACAGGTACAGAATGCCTCGAGGAGCGGGACGAATAATCAGTTTTGTACTAAAGTATAGTCTCTTTCTCAATGCTCAGTCAATGGTATGCTTGAAATCGGTGTCACAATATTACTTTACAACAATTTTCTAGTTTCAACAGAACACAACATGGCAAGTTGATGCTAAATCACATAAAGTAATCAAGCTAAAAAGAACATAAAATGTGTTCCCCTGTTCTGCGTTACATCACACGCACAAAAAAAACTTCATAATCTTCTTCAATTACAATTTAATTAGAATCAGACTAATGAATTTTGTAAAAAACACCATGTGATTCTACTAAAAGTCTGTCACTGGTGAGATTGAATTATCGCTCAGTCCTTCTGGCTCCGGCGGTGGAAACACCAGGTTACATGACCTGCATGGGGCACATTCGATTCCTCGCGGCCTTACCAGTACACGTTTTTCCGATCGGGTGCCAGGCTGACCGTCCAGTTCTTCACTTTCAGGGGTCCGCTAATGGACGAAGGCTGAGGCTCTATCCCGCAGCAGCAGACTCTGCCGCCGCACTGGATCGCGTTGAAGTCCTTCAGAATGCTGACACGGGGGAGAAGCAGCTGTTAACCGATGCGCATTAGCAGGCTTTCAACAACAACAGCTGTCCAGATTTCAGCTTCCTGCGACAAAGCGACGGAACTCAAGAGATCTGTGTTCTTAGAGATCACAGAAAGGAGCAGAGTCAGCGTATATAACGCTGCTTCTGGGCTGCCAGACACCTGCCACACAACTACTAATGACAGGGAACACTGATACTCTTGTAAAGTGAAAAAAAAAGAAAGAAAAACCAGGCACAGCTAAAACAGTCCTGGCAGCGTTCCTATTTTCTAATGTCATATGTCTCTAAATTAGTACTCACTACTTGGCCATAGCCTCCGTCTGCAAAGTGACAAAGGCGATCCCCAGGGGGCGCTGTGGCACCAGTTCTACCTGCTTCCTTATCCCTTCCAGCAGCTCTTTTTCTTTGGTGCTGTAGTACTCTATGGCATCAACCTGACGGAACACACACAGACACACACACACTCTTGACATAGGTTTTAACGTTAAGGATGAAAACCGCAAACACTTAAACACCTTGTAAGAAGCCGTCACTTCCTCCGGTCCAGCTCACCTTCTCACAGTTGGCGCAACAGCAGAAGTGACCACACAGCTGCAGGTTAATCATTGCGTTGCGTTCCCCTGTTTTCTCCAGAACACGCTCGTAGTAGCGCAGGTTTTTACCGGCTCGAATCCTGGGGTGAGGAATAAAAAAAAATAAAAATTAAAGGTAAATTTACTTTTAGAAAAAGGATTATTCTGCACAAAAACTTGTCTGTAGCCTGCTTTACAAACAGTGATTAAGCAAAGCAGTATTAATTGATTAGTTGACCATTATTTGGCTAAATGACACAATCATTCCCCTACAAGCTACCAGATTCCCTGTTCTGACATGTGCAGACATACCTGGCAGCTACTTAGTGGAGTTTTAAAGGGAGCTGAATTTGTATATTGAACAGCACAAACCAAATATCAACAATATATTGTAATATGTCCTCACAATAATATCACTTTGCTGTTAATTATGATATTATCGAGATATTATTGTTATATTGCAAGAAAGTTTATCTACAATATCATGAAATCTGTGGAAAAAAAACTCTCAAATGGCAAAAGCAGTAATTATATTTATTGAGGTGTCAGTTTCACAGACTTTGCTGTTCCACTCCCAGCTGAGCGGCTTATGTTGCATATTATACCCCTTTCTTCCTCCAATAATAATAGCAGTAGCGTGATATATTGAAATATGGATTTTTGGTCCCAAACACTGAACTCACTGACACAGGCTCGACGATCCCGTTTCTTACCTTTCCTTATCAAGGTGCATGAGCTTGGCCACGTCGTAGCTAAGGGTGACGGCACACACTCGGCAGGAAGGGTAAGCCTCTCTGTTTTAAAACCAGTATTGACATTAAGGAATGGAAAATATCTGCTTACATGCAAGTGCAACACACCGAGAGCAAAATCCAAGTCCACAATCGACTACAAGTACATTCCACTCACGTAAAATGGGTCCTTACATCCTCCTCTGTTGCTGTTTTAGGGACTGAACACACAAACAAGGTGCTCCTGGCCTACAAACAAGCAGATTAGAGTCAGGTTTCAGCACAAATGCTACTCAGCATTTGCAGCAATATTATTCTGATTTTCATTATGCATTAGCAAATAAGTATATTAATGCTTATGAACTTCTAATCTAAATCTTAAATTCCTTCTGAGATGAATAAAGTATCTCTATATGTCTTCTGGTCTAGTTTTCTATTGTAAATGACTCACTGTTTCTCTGCGCATGCCTTTCATCTGTGATGTGTGCCGTCGCAGCAGAACTACTGTCAGGGCCAGGTAAACAACTGCGAACACCGTGTGCAGCCACAACAGGTTGTTTCTGGAACCAAAAGTGAGAGATGTCAGTCAACACTCGTCAAATGCAATATACATATTAGTTTATCTTGTTTGAGCATTATAGATTTCATACTCTTCTGCAGTACTTACCCCTTTTGAAGATTCCCAACAGTCGTCCTTCCAAAGTTCAGCGGATCGTTGCCTAATGGAGATAAACAACATGAATAAGTAGATAATAAGAATATAAGCAGAACAGAAACTGTTTTAAGCACCAGGCCGAGTTTTCTATGATTCTAAATGACATGTTCAGAATAAATATCTACAACCACAAAGGATATGTGCCCAAACCTGGTGTCAAATAAAAGCTACAGCATGTATGGTGACTAGTGAAGTATCAGAATCAATTTATGTTACTGTGACAGAGGAAATATAGCTAGAATATAAAAAAAATGTTCATTCATCCACTCAAACTGTTATTTATAGGGCAACAAGCACAGTGATTGGGGCATAAAAAAACAACGAAAAAACATGATTTGATTAGGTTTTTATTTGTATTTTTTGGGGTTGGATCCCATCCAGCTTTTGTGTCTGATTTGCCAATTTATTTCAAATCCTTTTTGCTTAGTGCCCTTGTTGCCCCGCCAGCCTCGATGCCCTGGGCAAGTGCTCAATTTCCCATGTAATTAATCCGGCCAAAGTGCAAGATTCCTGCAGCACCCATATCAGGGGCCTTGGATTTTAACAGGTTAAATAACCACTCGCTCAAAATAACCCGTGAAAAAAGTAGATTATGCAGTGGACAGTGTAGCTCCTCGGTTTTTGATTGACGTTTGAACCCGTTATAAAATACATAACTAAATGCACAGATTAACCCACAATCTGAATGAACAAATGAACACACTTAACCCCGGTATGTCCACAAAGATGCTGAATACCTAATATAGAACTGTGCGGTCCTCCCCAAAAATGCCTGTGCGAAAAATTCCTGATTTTCGACTGCAATTTCAGCCATCGAGTAGTTATAATCATCATTATACACCTGTCAGGTGCTGCACTGTAATCACTCCAAAGCCCAGACTCCTGTGGATTAATGAAAAACCCACCCAGCAGGTCTCCCGTTAGGTTGACGGGCAGGATGACTCCGAGGGAGAAGACGGTGATGACCAACAGCAAGGCGATAAGGTGACGCTGGAAGGACAGGTAGTGGACGGCGTCCATGCCGCACCGGTTTTTTATTTTATCCTCACTGAAACGCACACACACGCACAGATAAGAAAAAAAAAAAAACACCATGATAGCCAGTTGAGGCACAAGCTGAGAAATGTCATAAAACTGTCATAAACAAATTTGAATTAAGAGTCACTTACTCCATTCTGAGGATGTATGGCAGCCAAGAACAGAACCCCTACACAAAAAGAGATATTTTGAGTATTCTGACATATAAATATGTCTTGATGGCCCAAAGCTGGTCTCTCACAATCATCTTTAGACTAAACACATTAATCCCACTGAATGTCAAACCTATCGACACTGTTGCTTTTATGAGATGAGGCAATATTGAAAGTTAGGAAAGTTCACTTTAAGGACACCGTGGCATTCTTCACACGCGTCTAAGGGCGCGCTCACACTGGCCTTCACATCTTCACTGTGCTGTAAACACAGAGATCTCTGCAGTGAAACTTTTTTACATCAACCTCCCCTTAAACTAAACAGAGTATTTCCAGTAAGTAAGAGACAGTGTTTCTCTGGTGTGCTGCATGTTGGAAAAGGGAAACTCCAGACTTTTCCCTGAGCTAATTCACCACACATAGTCCGGGGTGCATATCTGAAAGAGGCTTCTGTCTGTCACTTTCTCACACACACACACACACACATATGCGTGCATGGCAACGAACCATAGCAACGGACCTGTCTGTAAACACCCTGTGTGCGCGCTGTGAATGAACACGTTATGCCGACAAGGAGGGGAATTGCTTAAAGATGAGAGAACTTTATCTCAGTACTGCCGTTATCAAGTGTCAAGTGTCATGTCAGTTTGTCATTGAGTCCAGGCAGGTGTCACATCCTGACGTGATAGTACAGAGAGGAGGTTGAGAGGAGGTTTGTTTCAAGCTTCCATATCTCACCACAGGTGTTTAAGCTTCACCGTGCAGAGTTTTACACTGAAAGGATGCGTTCACACTCATCCGCTCACGGAGGAAAGTTTCTCCCACCTCATTGAAAATGAAATTTGAAAGGGGCGGACCTGCAAGCGTGATTTGTGACATCACAAAAGCCAATTATGGTCCAAACTTGCACGAGTGCGATGTGGAAATGTGAAGCCTCCGGTACACGTAGAATGAAAACAGTGAAGTAGGTTGGACAGCTTGTGTCCAATAATCACATTTCTGAAAATTAACTATATTTGCATATTTATAGATTCTGGTATATTTAATGAGGGAGAAGGAGTGGGTGTCATTCTAAGGATTTTAACAAGATAATTGAACTTGTTTGTATAAAGATACACATACACAGCAGAAACAAATCCCATGTGGAGTATTTAATACATGGGATGATGTCAAAACTGTCATGTGGTGTAACCCTAAAAAATTGGTACCAGATAGTTTAACTCTCTTAAAAGGGTTTTACTTTTTTTTTTTAATGCTATCATCAAGTTTTATATTCTAGGTGGATTAAATATTTATTATTAACTATTCTTTTCCCGTTACACCATTTGACATTTGTGTCAAAAAACAAAATCACACAAAATTGTGATTTTTGTAAAAAAAAAAAAAAAAAAAAACAATGATACAAACGGACTTTTAAATGACGAGAAATCACCATGAACACTAAATGTACATATTGAGAAATGCTTCTTAAAATGCTCTATTTTAAAAAAGTTTTTTGACTTTCTCACCGAATGATTTTTCACTGTCCCACCTATGTCTGGGGTCTACGGCACATTTAAAAGCAATTGTTTTATATGTGATACATGCAGTATAGTGTACAGCGTTGCCATTTTTTTTTTTTTTTGCTTAGCATGCTGATACAAAGATTTCCTTTTACATACCATTTCATACTCGAGGTCATCCATGGTGGACGCGGTGATGGATGACATGGGTGCATAGCGGCGGTGCGCTGATTCAGTGAACCTGAAACGCAGAGTTTCGTGTCAAGCTCTCACTCAAAAGACGGATCAATTACTTAAGGAAACAAGGGAATTAATTATTACATTAGGTGTATTTATTCTGCTCAGTTTGTCTACTACAGCTCCCAAATCTACCGTGGCTGAGAAATTTCTATCCACCAAAAAATGTTCAAGTGTGTCCGATCAAGAACTGACCCTTCTTTGTCTGCGACCAGCGCGAGACGCCCATAGTCCCAGAACTTCTTCCTGATAATAGAGAAGAGGATCAGCAGCACCTGGAATGAGGAAGACAGATAAATCAGGGTCACACGAATTCTACCTTTTCACTTGTGCTTTGAGATTCAATTCAAAAATTTTAAGCGTTTATTGTCATGTGCACAGTGTAGAAACAAGTTTCTCCATGCTGTATCAATAAGAATAAAAATACTAATAAGGTATTAAAGTTAAAATAAAATAGAATCAAATAAAACACAAGTAACATAGAATATAAATATTAACTATAAGTAGGCGGATTATGTACGGATATTTACAAGTAATGTGCGAGGAATGAGCTGTATGAATAGTGCAAAAGTCAGGAATAAGGTGCATGTCACAGCTGTTTGAGCTGGTTAAGTGGTGATAGTTTAAGTTACAGTTGTTGAAGACTCCTTTGATCAGAATCACGTCACAGGCAACGACGCGACACATACCATAAACACGGAGAAGTTGATGAGTAGCACGACCGGCACTCCTCCGAATTTCACTCCCTTCAGGACGGTGCTCTGTGCCGTGCTGAAACAGCTGGCGTTGTCCGGGGGAGCGTTAACGTTGGTGGTCGACAGGGGCCACCACAGGGAAGACATCACTGGAGAGGAGCCAGCAGCTTATCTGCACACATAGACAGACTAGAATTATACCAGGATATATGTTCTAATATTCTAATCATGAATCCTATCGCTACACAGTTTCTGAATATTTTTTGTGTGGCTTTAAAGTAAAAAAAGTGAGTTCAACTACAATACAATCTTCTTCCAATTTACCTGATGGCCGACTTTGTTAAGAGTCTGTCTATTATTTATTGTTTTTTTTACGTATTGATTCATTAAGTTGATAAAAATGGCTGAAATGATTGAAAAATGTGGATCACAGGTTTCCAGAATCCAACCATCCAAAATCTTAAAAATATTAAAGACCCAACCTCAGATAAAGTGCAAGAAGACCATGACAATATTAAAGATATAGAATCAATTAATTCCATTATTCCTTAATATACAGTATAATGTTCTTACTTCGTAATTTCATCTACAAAATGTTTCAAAACAGTGAAAATTATCCATCACAGTTTACCCAGCGCCCATGTTACATTTTACAGTGTTATAAAACAAAGAAAAAAGGCTGAAATTCATCACATTGGGGAATATAGAATCAGACAATGATTGGTTTTGCTTAACAAAATACTTTTAATTAACCAGTGCATTAACTAAACAGGCACAGATTAATATTCTGTCATTCATCGATCAATATTTTAGTTGTTGCACCTTTATATAGCATAGAGAAAATTAGCAATTCACACTAATGAAGAAAGCAGCAAATCAAGATAATTAAGAAGCTGAGAGCATTTAATATTTGATACTTTTGCTTAACAAAAGACATGATTAATCATATCTGAAATCAGGGGTCTGAGCTTGTACACAGACTCATTATCCAGCTACAGTGTGGTTTCACTCACATTAAGCTATTGTTTCTCATTTATTATTTGGATAACATGCAAGAGTTGAGTGCTTCATGGCATTCGCTTGGGCTGTAAATAATTACTTTCATTATCTATTGATTATCAATTACTTTTTGGATTTCTGTTTTAGTCTGAAAAACAGTGAAAAGTGCTTGTCGATATTTAGTTTTCTATCATAAATGACAAAAAAGTAGACAAACCTGATATTTAAGAAGCTGGAGTCAGATTTGTTCTCACTTTTTGCTTTATAAATAATAGTATATATATATATATATATATATATATATATATAAAAGTGTGTATATGTGTGTTGTGTATTGCACCAAATATTGATTTTGTTTTAAAATTAATTTCATATTGTTTCTTTGCAATGTTTGACCATTTGGCCAAACAAACACCTATAATCAGTAAAATAATAAGTTTGCAGTGGTCCCTTATTTTTTCCAGAGCTGTAAAATACTACTACTAGAAGCTGGAACTAACTTTGCTTTTATTGTGCCATTTCCTGTGAAAACGGAAGTGCTTTATTTTGAAAAGACAACAGACGCACGTAATGGACGTTACTTGACACGAAGGGAAACCTAAAAGGTAAACAAGGCGCACAAGGAGGTAAAAAGTATGAGGAGTATGAGAGAAGTTAAGCTTCAGTCGAGACATTAACTGTATTTAATCGTGTTTAATAATATGTACTTTATTCGTGTGTCTGCTAACGTCCTTCTGAAACAATTAACGGTTTTAAAAATAACTGTGGACTAATCTTGTCCCCCACAGACTAACCGCTGCAGCTGTTGCAGACAACAGCTGTACTCATTATAGAGGCTGTATATTCGTGAATATACGGTAATTAGCCTGCGCCGTGACGCAGCAAAGTTAAAACAACGGTCAGTGCACGTGAAACCCGCGTCCGATCGCACCGTCACAGGTCGTTAAGTCCCGTCCCTGCCCCACCTCTCCTGAAATAGATGCACCACGCTCTCCGAGTCACGGGACGTAAGTTGTAAGTTATAAATCTTTATGATTTTATAACCCCCAGCACATTAAAAACAAGTTAAAGACAAATAAAATAAAAGATAACCGGTAACAGCTGCTAGCTCTACACCCCGCTACGAAGTGAAACCTCAACATCTGTTAGCACTTTTCCGGTTTTACTTTACTTAAACTAAAGTTAAACAACACGTTCCGTGTGCTTTGCTTATAAAGTTGTTCGCTCGTGATAATGATGAGGCAGCAGAGGTTTAGGTGACAAGTGAAGCTTTGTCAACATCCGCCGACATAACTTGATTTACTTGTCTTTAAACTAACGTAGGCTGCGTCGCGTTTCCGGGTGGTTTACGTCGTCGCGTGCGGCGTATACACGGTCCTACCTGTACGTCCGCTTTGTGTCCCGCCGAAAAGGAAACGTCCTATTTACCGTTAAATACCCAAAGTATGAAGAAGTCCCGTCTCCGCTCCCTTCCCTTTATGTTCCGCGTATGCGCAGAAGCTTCAGCAGCCTCGTGTTTGATCGTTTTACTGAGGAACCTCCCAACTCCAGCTGTCAGGCAGCTTACACCCACTGTATTACCTCAGTCTTAAGTTACAATAAAATGATGATGTTTGTTTTTCTTAAAGTATAAAATAACACCGACCTTCATGGAATTCTTGGACTTTTTCCAGTGGCAGAAGATCTTTCCTTCCTGCTACTGTAAGACTTTACAACAAACACTGCTGAAGCCACTCACACTGCTTCTACCCCACTGTGCCATACATGTGCATTAATCTATCCTACTCAATGTAGCGTATCCGTCTTGTATATGTGGTGCATGTATCCTACATTATATTGTATTTATCTATATATATACCACCACAGATTTTTCAGTTTGGATGATCTCTTGACTAACTAGGTCTAGATCATCGGTTCTACTTGGCTCTAGAGCTCTAGCCCTAGAAAAGGCCCAAAACACTTTATTTAAGTCCATTACTGCAGAAAAGCTGTATGTCTAAGTTGTTAACTAGCACTTGATTCCTGAAAATTGATATCTCTCTTTTTTTGAGTAGTTAACTGCTTATTTTTGTACCATATTTGACACTTTCCTGGTTTTTATTTGGACGTTTGACATCCCTAACAAGACTTTAAGTTTTACACTTCTTTTCTCAAGTTTTAAATGGCTGTGGGGGGTGTTGGTGGTGACTGTATAGTAGTGACATCACAACTTCATGTAAGTCATGACTGCTTGTTTTAACAGTTACAGTCGGTGTGCTTTACTGCTATTGCTAATGCAATTTCCCCTCTGTGGGACAAATAAAGGCTTATCTTATCTTATCTTAAGTACTAAAATTAAAAGAAATACTCATAAAGTGAAAGTCATGTTTGAAGTATTGTCAGCAACATTTTGCTGAGCAGCCTTTTCACAAGTCACAAGCAGAGAGACACCTATTAAAGTATTATATTGTTATATAATAGGATATTATGCTGTTGGATTAATTATTATTGTCATTAAAATGTAACAGCTGTGGACATGGGTGTCCTAAACCTGCATTTGGATGCAAGTGTGTCCCATACATTAGTTTATCGATGTCGTCCTGACATATTATCCATGATATTATTGAAAAACCTTTTTATTACTATTTAAAATGTGTAAAATCTTACTTCATTGTAGAGCAGCACCAGTCCGTTGACTCACCCGGCCCCTACTTACCCCCGGCTCTTACTGTCTCTCACAGCTCCTCCTCTCCCCCTGCTTGTATTTACTGAAAACCCATGCATTTAAATTAAAGGTATTTAGGCCTGTTTTTACTGATCATACACGGCTTTAAGAGGATGTGGAGAATGTGGTGAGTTTCATATGTTGCTTTCATTTCTTCTGACTCATTGTCAGTGATGATTCTCACTCGTGTTTTTGACACATTTTTCAGTACATTGAAGCCTGATGTTTATTAAAACTGACCATGATACAGTTTTTAATTGAGTAATAATGCTATTTTTTCATTATTTAGTATTTTTTGCAATATTGATTTGTGGGAAACTCAAAGGATGACAAGCCATTTTATTACTCAAACCCAGTTACTTCGCCATATAAAAAATATTTCACCAAAACCTCACCCGTAGTAGTTAGTAGTTTCTCCACATTGTATTTTGTTAAGGCTTTTAGATATAGGCCTGTTACAGTTTTCTATAATTAAAAAGATTTATTTAAAAGGGGGTCACGGACAGCAGTGGATGTTAAATTTGGGGTCGTGGCTCAAAAAGGTTGAGAACCTGCACCTGCATACTCAGCCTTTAGCTTTGATAAGTTATTCTAATCAAGCCAACCTTAACTGTGAAGGTCAAGCTGAGAAGGATCCAGAAACAAACCACGTTGGGCATGTAAAAAACCCACAAGGGAGAGCTGAAACAGCCATAACTTTTACAAAAACTCGACACCAGTTTTCACAGCGGTGGAACAAGCTACGGAGTGAATTTAGAGAGAGAACAGAACACTATTTAGCAAATCAACAGGGCCACACCCCTCCCCACAGTGCTGGACGCTTTGAGCCGTTTGGAACCGCACTGCAATTGCCATTTACAGATAAACAGGAAATTTCTCAATTGATGAGTTTCCACAGACCAGTTTCACTTCATGTGGAATGATAGCAGATCACTTCAGAATGTTACTCAGACACTATCAGGACAGGTTTATCAAAATTATAGCCTTAAAAAAGGTCACATAGAGATCATGTTTCATCTGAATTAGCCTCCTTTAAAACAATTACACATGTTTTAAAGGAGGCTGAATTTGTATACTGGATACTTCACATCAAACATAAAATACCAACAATGCACTTCACATCAGTTGTGGCACCAATAGACATAAAGGGCAACGACCGCATGGTTTTTATTTATGGTTCCCTCTGATTTCTTACCTTTTACTTATCAAGGTTTCTAACGTAGCTAAGGTCAACAGGAAGGTTAAGCTGCTCTGTTTAAAACCAATATTGACATCAAGGAAACGAAATATTTTAACACGCAAATACAACACCTTTCATTTGTGGTGTGTGATGTCACTTTATGGTTCAGGTGAACAGGACTAAAAATGATAGACATCTCTAAATATTTCTCATGTCGTGTCACAACACTCCTCTGCAAAACAAAAGCGTTTCCTGGTTTGTGCAGCATTGCTTTGGGCTATAGCAAATTTTAACTACTGTGTATACTTGTGGATAATTTTATTTATAAACTAATTTAACATGTTGAATATAAATATGAATCTGTAAAATAATTACTAGTGGGGCAATATCATGTATTGGAGTAAAATGTACATTTTTATACATATACAAGCGCAATACATGAGCATTAATTTCACTCGCTTTTTGTTGTGTTTTTTAAAGTGCTTTACTGTTAGTTCATAATAGATTAACCTCTAATAAACATCCTCTACTCCCTAAATTCTTTGTAAATGACCAACCCAAGAAATGGAGATTTCCTTATTTGGTTCTAATTTACAGGCAGACACAAAAGATGATTCTGGTAACATGCATGGTTGGCAGAGGAGCTTTTAAAAGATGTATTTATAACCTTTTGTGTGAACCCTTTGCTTGGTCTTCCTGGAAAACTTAAATTTGTTAAGATGCTGCCACACTGGTTCTGATAACATTGATCGTAGTCGGCCTAAACCGTCATCAAGTTTCCATTTCCTCAAAGTCAATGTGAATCGCAGCAAGTTACATTCCTTAAAGTCAAAGTGAGTTAACTCATGGGAGAGACAAGTTGCATTTCAAGTTCAAGGTATTTTCCAACAGCTCTGTCTTCTATAACACGCTGGAGTGAGAACACAATCAGCATTAACGACTGATATTTCAGAGGAGAACTGATATTTGAAAGGAGATTTTGAACGTCAAAGATAATTTGAAGCAGATTTTTTTCCCAGCCGAAAGAAAAAGTGAAGATGATGAAAACTTTCGTTAAGTTTTACTTCTTCGCCTCAGTTTTTTTAGACCATTTTTTTAGTATAACAGAATCCAGGAATGTCACAATTCCAGGTGACATTATGATTGGTGGATTGTTCCCAATACACGAAAGTGTGAAGGTGACCCATGAAGAAGATGGAAGTGAAACAAGGACATGTGACAGGTAGGATTTTATCCTGGTATCAGTGTTTTCATGTGAAGCATGTTAGCAGTAAACACATATGTATTTTAAATTAGGGCACTCGGGTTTTAAAATATTTGTGATTGGATCCACAGGTTCAGCGAAGCTCGACTGGTCCAGTCTCTGATAATGGTGCACGCAGTAGAGGAGGTGAATAAGAGGCAGGAGTTGGGGAACCTCACCCTTGGATTATGTATACTGGATTCTTGCTCGGACGTAACCACAGCCTTGAAAGAAACCTCATCCTTCATGATGAGAAACTGTGAGTAATCTCAGGACTAGAAATACAAATATACTGATAAATGTCCATTAATAACTGTACTGGAAAACAGTTGGGGATTTAATAGCACATGTCCATTTCCTGTTGCACTGGAAAACAATTGGGGATTTAATAGCACATCAATTATTAAAACAAGTTAATGACTACAGAGAAAGATGTAATAATGTAATAAAATAATATAGTATTGAATATACTATATATATATTGAGTATTGAATGCAAGGACTGCATTCTGAAATTATTTTATGTTCTATTATTCCTCTGTTGTCTTTTCAGATAGTTATTGTTTCTGTCTGATCACAATAAAGGGCATATATTTTTTAATATATGTTTTCAAAAACGTATGTATTTAATATAATATTTTATATTCTAATAAACAATAATGCACTATATCTATCCATTAAATCCTATAAAAGGGGTTGGTACAGATAGGACGTCCTCACCTGTGTTGGCTGTTGTCGGTGAATACCACTCAGAGATATCCATAGCAGTTACTAGGCAACTCAACCTGGACTATATCCCTCAGGTAAGATTGAGCTTGTTTTGAATGCTGTATTACATTAATAATAACATTAATAATAACATTAATTAATGAAATTATTGTCTGCATTGATAAACCTCATCGAAAATTCCTGGATGAACTTCCTGGAGTGTTTCTTCATGAGGCTGCCTGGAAGTTGGCAGAGAATGACTAATTTCCAGAAATGACTTTTCCCAGTCAAGAAATTAAACCCACAATAATAAACGAGATATAATGTGGTAATTGGTGAGCTTTAGAAGTGCTGGAAGCGCTCTATCCAGGCTTGAGGTTTTCCACTGGTTCAAATTTAACTGGTAGCTTAAGAGTTGTATCAATCTTCTCATCTAATTTTTGCAGGAAGGTGAATAAGTTTATTTAAAATTTCAAGCTATTCCTTCAAAAGATATATATATATTTTTTTATAGCAGATTGCAGAGGTAACTGGTGTTTTATAATTTCCACAGATAAGTTATGGCTCAACCTCTGGTCTCCTGAGTGATAAGACCCGTTTTCCAAGCTTTATGAGGACAGTACCAGAGGACGATCACCAGGCACACGCCATTATCAATATTCTCAAACGTAACGGATGGACCTGGGTCGGTGTAGTGACAACTGATGGCGACTACGGCCGCTATGCACTCGAACGCCTCCAGCAGTACGCAGCAGACTCGGGTATCTGCCTGGCCTTCACCCGTATCCTCCCAGATGTTCTGGGTGACAAAAAAGTCAACGACAGTATTGATGCCACAGTCAAAAGCATTGTCGAAAATGAAAAAGTCAAAGTCATTGTGTCCTTCGCCAAACCAATCCATATGATGTATCTATTTAAGAAGCTCCTCAAGGATCTTCGAGGCAGGGATAAAGTTTGGGTGGCCAGTGATAATTGGTCGGAATCAGCTAATGTTCTAGAAAACCGGACTTTAAGTGACGTAGGGACAATCTTTGGGATTACACTTAAATCTGGAAACATAACTAATTTTGAGCAGTATCTCAGTAATCTTGATATGAACCCTGACCACCATGAGAACAACCCATTCTTGTATGATTTTCTAAAGAAGAAACACCAACGACAAAATCCCAGTTCCTCACAGGAAGGGCTGAAAGAGCAAGACCATGGTTCCAAATTGGTGAATCGCTATAAACCAGAAAATTCCAACGATACTGCCATGGATGCACTAAAGAAAAAAATCTACCCCTATGCTGTGTTCAGTGTTGAGTTGGCAGTTAGAGCTTTTGCTCAGGCTGTTGCCGACCTATGCGTCAACAGGGACTGTAAAACAAAGAGAAGATTGCAGCCCTTGGAGGTGAATACTCACAAACACACATATATACGACTAAATGCAAGCAAATAGGCACATATTCACACTGTCTTTCAACATATTCCTCTTCCAGGTACGAGAAGCCTTAAAGAGAGCAGTGTTCCACCTGGACGGGCGAAACTATAAATTCGACCGCAGGGGCGACCTCAACACAGGCTACGATGTCATCCTGTGGAGGCAGAAGACGCCAACCTTTATAGATGTGCATTACATTGTGGCTACGTATAAAATAGAAGAAAAAAATGACACTTTCATCTCAGAAAAGACGGAGCAAGATTTCCTGAATGTCACAGTAAGGACTTACCTTCCTCTACTCCCTCATTTATCATATATCTTTTATTTCTATTCTATGTATTCAATATATTCACTCCTCATCTGTTTAATTTTTAGCCATGCTAGCGGTATATAGCCTACGTGTGTTGGTCAGTCAGTCCACCACTTTAGTGCAAACTAAAAGGCCTTGGTAATTGTTAGATGGATTGGGTGAAATTCTGTACAGATGTTAATAGTCCCTGGACGATGAATCCTAATTACTTCAGCAGTCCCCTGACTTTTACTCCAGTCACAGCACTAGGTCGACTGTGCCTAATTACAGTAAAGCCACACAGAGTCGTTGGCATGGTAGAACCATGTGTTTTCAAAAGTTTCACCAACATTGCCTGTCATAGTCATAATATTCCTTGAAGATTGTATGATATTTAATAACCCTGTCAAGAAAGTGTATGATGGGGATTCTTTCTCTTCTCAGAGATTTGTGATTTCCAGGTGCTCAAACACTTGTAAAGCAGGCTACAGGAAGCGGTCATTTGAGGGCCAGCAACTTTGCTGCTACGACTGCCACCCCTGCCCCATGGGCCACTTCTCCAACACAACCGGTGTGTATCCTACTTAAACATCCCATATTGTACACATTTCCTGGGTTTTACTTGTTGTATTTAAAGTTTTTGATACCCTTAAGCAGACATTTTGGTTTTAAGAAACACAAATCATCTCAATATAATTTTATATCTCCTCTCTCAAACTTCTCTGGAGCTCTAGAACGAACAGGTCATTTTGTGTTTGTCTCATTAATCTCCTCTGATAAAATGATTTGAATGATTATGAAGGGGCGGGTGTACTGTAAAGTTGTGAAATCACAGCTTCCTGTCATAGTGTCTCTTTCATTGAAGGTTTTGAAAGAGTATTTATATACCATCTAGACCTCTTATAATCAAAAAGCAATTGAAATCTGATTTTTCTATAATATGGGACCCTTAAAGGATCAGTGTGCAAGATTTAGTGGCTAAAACGGACTTGGCAGGAATGGAGTGTAATACTCATAAGTATCTTTTAATTAATTTAGAATCCCATTAAATAAGAAATATGGTTGAGTCCTTTAGATCAATGTAGGGAGCAGCGTGTTTCTCAGGCACCGTATGTTCTCCCAAACAAAAAAGAGCGGCTGAGAGGTATTTAATTAGTTGCAACCTTTACTTCTAGATGCCACTAAATCCTACAGACCTTTAAAGAAACTTAAATTCCATTGATGACCTGTATTATACAATAACCGACTCTGAGGAATAAGGGAGTCAAATGTTGAGACACAATTTCTCCTTCAAGTGAATTACTTAAATGAATGAAATGCACAACTGGAAGATTATAAAAGGGGTCCTTCCTCTGTTTGTAGATTCCACGGAGTGCCATCAGTGTGATGTGGATACTCATTACTCTCCCAGCGCAAGTTACAGGTGTTACCGTAAGCATTCTGTTTTCCTGAATTGGAATGATCCGTATCACATCGTGCTGCTGACTTTTGCCGCTCTAGGTGCAGTGCTTACCATTATCGTTGGCATCATCTTCCTCGCGCGCTGGAATACCCCCGTTGTCCGTTCATCTGTGGGCCCCATCTCCATCGTCCTTCTCTTGTCTCTCTTGAGCACGTTTGTGAGCGTGATATTATTTGGCGGTGAACCCCACCTCTGGCAGTGCCAAGCTCGACAGGTACTGTTTGGCTTTAGCTTCACCCTGTGCATCTCCTGCATCCTGGTCAAGTCCTTTAAGATCATCTTGGCCTTTGAGTTTGGCTCCGGCACTAAGCAAGTCCTGGAGAAACTCTACAAGCCTTATCTCATTATTGCAGCGTGCATGGCAGGTCAAGTGCTCATCTGCGCCCTGTGGCTCGCATTCAAGTCTCCAACACCAAAATGGGGGTTAGTGAAAGACAACATGGTGCGTCTGCGCTACTGCCATGAGACCTCATATCCTGCATTTGGTGCCATGTTGGCCTATATCGGTATTTTAGCTTTCATCTGTTTCGGTGTTGCTTTCAAGGGCAGAAAACTGCCTCAAAGTTACAACGATGCAAAGTTCATCACCTTTGGCATGTTGATTTATTTCATCTGCTGGGTCATCTTTATTCCAGTGTATGTCACTGTAACAGGAAAGTACCTTCCAGCAGTAGAGATGGTCGTCATCCTCCTCTCAGCGTACGGCATCCTGTTTTGTATGTTCTTCACAAAGTGTTACATTATTCTGTTCAAGCAGGAAGCAAACACAGAGAGGGCATTCCGTGAGGAAATTAGGAGTTATTCCATGGATAAAACTTTAGAGTTGAGTAGAGGTGATCCTGTCTCACCTTCATTTAGCTCGGAGGGGATCACAAACCCTGCTTTAGATGTGGAGTCATCAGTGGCAAATCAGCTGTCATCAGAATCACTGAACCCATTCATGAGCCCTGGTCTGGCATCGTTCTCTATTGGTCCAGTCTCAAACCCACAGCTCACTAGGCTGCAGAATGACCACGCTGCCAATAACAAGCGGTTAAGGAAATTTTTAAGTTTGCAAGAATATTGATTGTATTGCAGCACAAAATATATTGTATAGTTATTAATATGCTAGTTATTTATATTAATATTAGTTAATTTGTTCAAAAACACTAATCAGATTTAGGATCAAATTGGATTAAATCTAAAAATGGGTTCAAAAGAATAAATAGGGTTCTGAAATCAGACTGGATCATGTAATCCAGTCTTGATTTTTTTTCTGGATCAAACCTTCCGTATGTAATATTTAGCCTTTTTTGTATTTAAATCATGTATTCAATTTATCAGTAATATATTTGAATAATGTATATATATTTTCAATGTGTATATTGTGGGTCAAATGAGGTGCCTGACTATTTAAAAGAAATCAAAAAAAATTAAAAGCAATGTTTATTGATTTATTGAAGTTTCTGTTTCTTAAAATAAAAACACTTTGATCCCATGCCGTCCATTCTACCTGTTATTCTTGACATAGTAACCCACAGTGTGATAGTGCTGATATGCTGTGTTTTGTAATCTTGAAAAGTTTGTATCTGGATCAGGATGATCTAATCCAACGTTGCTTTGGAAAAATGGCACGAAAGATCCTATATAGCAAAACATTGGATTTCCAATTAAACAACATCTGCAGCCAGGAAATTCATCCCTTTGATCTCTAGTGCCATATTCACACATATCCACATATTCCATATTCTTGACTTTTCATCTAGAACCATCTGATCATAATTTTAATGATCAACTCTAAACAATTAATGGAACTATTAGCTCACTGTAAAAATACCTCCATGAAATAGACATTAAAATTCCATTTTGACAAGAATCAGTACTTTTATTTACACTTTAATCATTGTGGTACAATTTTGTATTATTATGGATTTAGTAAAAATAATCTAAATATAGGTAATAGTTAAGGATACATGGCTATTACACATTTTCAAGTAAAGTATTAAATTGTATATACTGCTTGATTTATACTGTAATGCTTTATTAAGGTGGATGAAAAGTTTTGGCCCACCTTTATTTAATGATCAAAATAAGAATCTCTTATTCTATAAAACTGAAACCGATGATGACTCACAATGCTGAGTAACCAATAAGGATAATTTTCATGCCTTATTTCGTCATGCTGCATAATGACAGAAGTATAAGCTTTTCTACACCTAAATCCATTTTATTTTCTCTTATGTGATCATGAGCGGAAAAATCTCATTTATTTTATTGTTCCTTGTGGGGAGCGGGTGACACTCTTACAATCGAATGGATGGATTCACATTTTTGGACACAGAGCCTTAAGAAAAAGGACTTCACACATGTCTCTTTGTTGGGTTTGGTCCCAAATGTGTTGATTGGAGAAAAAAAAGGAGAAAAAACCATAGGTTGTAGAAATAACACGATCCTCCTCTTATTGCTTAAGACAGTCCTCTCAATGATCCCACCCACTACCAGAGAAGTCACCAACTCATAAATAGAAACCCGAGCAGATCACGGTGTCTTCTCCACTTTCAACCCAGTGGAGAAGAGCAATAATATACCCTTTGTGACTTCTCTCATCTCATCTGATCACTGGCCGTTCTGTGCTGTGCTTCGCCAAGATTTGAGCAGGAAGCATGACATCAGACATAGCGGGGAGAATCTGGATTGTTCCACATTCGAGACATCACAGGATATGTGTTGTTGTGGTTTGTAGGACGGAGCGTCACTAACCAATGTCATAGCCCCCTATCAGATCTGCCAGTGGTCAAATTAATGAATCCAATGCAATTAGTCATTCAATTTACTGGGAGATGCTGCAGTTGCTCTGACTATGTCCCCCCCCACCCCCCTTCTCTGGTCTCGCTCTCTTTTTTTTTTCCCCTGGTTTTTCCATTATGGGATTTTCTGTTTATCTGTTGTGGTCTTCTCGACTGTTCATTTCTGCTTCCCACGTCCTGCTGTGTATTTGTGTGCATTTCTTGTCTCTATGTGAACACACACACACACACACACAGGCTATACACCAACATCAATCTATTTGTGTGTAGGTGCGCGCGCGCGGTGAATGTTCATGCCTCACTGTGGGACGCGTTGATTAGCGCTCGCTGCGGCTCAGCTCCCAGCTGTCCTTGCGGCCGGCCGCTGATTGAAACCAATCAGGCTTGCGATGGCCCCATCGCGGTGACCCCTCACCCCTCCCACCCCCGGCCTAATCACCTGCTGATTGGCCCACGCAGGGCCCCCTCCCGCTGGCACGGAAGGTTAATTTGACCGTCGGATGAAGGCTCCAGGAGGGAATAGGAACGTGCGCCGGGTGATATTGCATGGATATATCCCACCTGTCAATCACGGCCACTTAAAGGGGAGCAGGAGGGAAACACTGACAACCAGGGAGGAGAGGAAAGAAGCGATGGATAGTGATGTCTGTGTAACTGTGTGCTGAAGTTTCGTCTTTTACCAAAAAAGAAAAAAAATAACTGAAGTTCCACTTATTGGATTGTTAAGTTGTCTATAGGGCTGCTATCAACTAAAGAAATTCTTAGTCAACTAGTAGTCATTTGACTTAACTATTTGATTAATTGGTAATTGATTTCATGGACAAATCTGTAGAATTTAAGGTCTCCACATGCAATAATGCAGATTGGCCTCTTTAAATCAGCAGCTTATCAGAGATATGCACAGAATGTTTCAGGGTTGTGTAATTTAAATAATTTATCAGGAAAATACATAATCCAGGGTTTCCACACATTCTGGAAAACCTGGGAAATGATTGACCAGTTCTCCAGTCATGGAAAACATATAGAAAATGAGAAAAAAGTAATATGTCCTAAAAAAAAATATGGCAGTGAAAACTTAAAGTACCCTATTTCATGTTCATCTGAACCTCTGGCATTTATTATTTCCACAGTTAACTGAATGAATGTGATTTAACATAAGATAAAATTAGCATTAAAGCTATCAATCAGTCAATTTAATTTTATTTGAAAAATGATTTGTTGGACCCACGGCTTATATACAATAGAACAACATATAGAACAGAATAGAGGTACATGTTAATATATAAAAAGTATTGCATATTAAGGCACACATTAAAGGGTAATATATTAGTGTATGATGTGATAACTTGTCTCGGCTGAAAATGTCCTGGAAAATTATTTCAGGTTAAGAGTGGGAACCCTGATAATAGTCGACTACAACCAAACCAATTAATTTGTCAACTATGAGGGATCATCAGTACAATATACAACAAGATATACATGACACAGCTGTCCCACTAAATGCAGAATGTCTGAGACAACATGACAATAAGCCTCCTATAAATTTTCACTATTGGTTTAAATAGGATTTTGACGTATTGGCTTCATATTTCACAAATCTGAAATGCAAAAAAATGTCACTCAGGCATGTACCCTCTATAGCAATTTGGAAAAAGCTCTAGAAAAAGCTAGTAAGTATTATTTATGATATTAATATACATTTGTTGTAATACATTTGTGTATTTTCTCTCAATGACATTTCTCCTCTATTCATTCCCTATCAATGATAAACAGAATCATCTATGGACTTATGGTGTTTAAACACTTAAGTATTTGACTCAAAACTAAAATCATGTGAAAAAATTCCATAAAGTACAGTAAAATTACAAAATGTTCACTATTACTATAAAGTGCATAAACACCAAGTCTCATGAACAATATATTGATATTAGGAAATGGTGATTTTTCTGCAATTGGGTTAATTATTAATTATTTCCTGATAAACGATATACTAATGTATGTTTTTATGTGCATCTCTTGGATGATATCTCATGATGTGAATTCCTAAATAACAATTTTACTCTGAATTATTTCTCCTTTAGTTGTACAATCTCTATATTGTTCCTACTGTACACTGTGAATCGTGTACTATAGAGGTTTATCCAGAGGGTGGCAGTGTTGTATTCAATGTTACCAGGCAGTGCTTTTCTGTCAACTTTTTTTTTTTTCATGCTTCAGATTTGTTTTTATGTTTATTGACTACACCTCCTGCAAAGTGTGTACGTGTATATAAGCTTGAAGGTTCATTCTCGACCTTTGCAGTAGTTTCTTAACTAAAAATTCACTTATTTCTTTTAGATACTTTCCTGGCCTTCATCAGCAAACAAACTCAGTTGTCATCAAAGGTCATGAGACCGAAAAGCTCTGGAAGAAATCTTGTAAGTAAACCTTGAGTTAATATTATATATTATATATATCACTATATATATATATATATATATATATATATATATATATATATATATATATATATATATATATATATATATAATATATAGTGATTTTTGTATGTCTATACACCCCTTCCCCCACAATGGCATAACACTCCTTAGCCATGTCAGTCCATACATTTCACCTCGTGTGTGTGTGTGTGTGTATGCATGTGTGTGTTTGTGTGCGTGTGTGTGTGTGTGTGTGTGTGTGGCAGGTTCCTCTCCCTCCTAGTCTCTGGTGGGCAGAATAATGTTGCCAGATTACCATATCATTACCATATCATTTCCATGTCATTATCATACTGCTGCCTGCGATACGTGTGTGTGTGTGCGCACACGTGTGTGCACGTGTCTGAACTTTGCATCAGATCTTCAACTGTTTCTCTTTCTGTGTCAAATACACACACTCACACACACACATACATATATAAAATCCCCCACAGGAATACACACATCACTCTGACATGCTCCCTCTGTTTTTTTTTCTCTGTCATAAACTCTATCTCTCTATCTCAGTCCCACACCCATGTAAGCACGTCCCAATTCGCAATAATCTGCCATTCCTAATCCTTGTCTGTTTGTTTGTGTCAATCTGAATGCCAATTATGGTGAAACACTTAGAACAGCCACAATAGAAAAGCTTTATATTGGAGAAATAGGTGGACTGTAGTCATAGTAAGATTATATGTTGGAATCTTTACTGTACATCAGCACAATTACTTCCTGTTTAATTGTTATGCCTCACTAAATGGATTTAGTGATGTAGACTACACAAAAATATGGAATTAATTTGTTTATTAATGTTCATGATTATTACATCCATAGAATTGAAATGTTGTTTCATATGTTATTAACATCCACGGACAGTAAAGTAAATCTGATTATTTTATATATATATATATAGTAGGTAGGATAGCTGGGTTCTCAGGGTGCTGCATGTGCTGCTAATATAGTTTGGATAAATGACAATTGAACATCTTGTGTACACAGTCAGAAATGCTGCAGTAATGAAGAACAGAACGCCCTCCTCTGTAATACAGTCAGCCACCATTCTGGCTCTGGTTCTCACCCCACAAAGTCAGCCATTTTGGGGGTCTGCAGCTGCCAGAAAGAGCCCATTTAGTGAGGGGAGCATGTTTGGGGTCGCGCCCTTGTTTACATGGGGAGCCAGAGCTGATGGTTTTTAAAATGGCGTCCAGATGGTGACAGAGGCTTGATTGCAGCGGAGGGGGCTTCTGTGTCCCGCCCACTCCTGCTGTCCAGCTACTTTAGCTAAAAGCTGCATCTCGCTATCAGTTCTCTCTACTTTCTATTACACCAATCCTGTTGTTTTTATTTTTTTTTTATTACTCCCTCCTCTGTCCAACACTGCTCGGAGCCATTATTGCACGTTTCCTCCAGACTTGTCTTCATATCACACTCTGTTATCTCTCTCTGGCTTGTCCCCCTTTCGCTTTTCAGTGATTTACTCTTTTGCACTCCCTTACTCAAACATTTCAACACACACACACAAACACACTTGCCCGTAGACCTCAGGTGATGCACGGCAGCAGCGTGTCCCATCTGTGTGATGGATTGGACGACCCGTTGCTAAATTACAGTGTCACCTCCACCCCTTCAAAGCACAAGCTTAATAAGGGGTGTGCTGTATTGAGATGGAAAGGAGGGAAAATGGAGACAAGAGATACATAGTTTTGATGAATGGAGACAGAAGAAGGGCTGAGAGAAAGGAGAGTAGGGCCGGATTACGCTTCGTATCGAGCTTCTATCTCTGTGTATTCGACGGGGTGATCACTACAGAGAGGAGAAAACGAGGAAGAGGAGAGAAAAAGGAAGCGATGGAATATGATGGAAGCTCATGACGCAGGAGATTGAAGGGAAAGTTGCCAGGAGGGAGGGATGCAACTTGTGCATCAGAGGGAAGGAGGGGTGGAGGATGAGAGGGCGGGCCGCGGCAGATACAGATGTTGTGATTGTGTTTGTGTCAGTGTGAAATATGATTAGTGTTCTCTCTCATTAGGGAGCTGATCACCCTCGTGTCTCCCACACACACACAAATACACACACACACACACACAGTAACAGTGTAAAAGCAAAGCCTCTGAAATGGGATGGTGAATCAGCATGAGCGTGTCAGGATGTCTTTAAGTGTGACCTGTGCGAGTCTGCATTGTGCAACATTTTCCACTTGTGAATGAGTTTGTGTGCGTGCACAAAAAAAGCGCATCCGTGCGGCTTCTGGCGTTTGTGTGTTTGTGTGTGCGTGCAGTGGGGAAACAGAGTGCGCACGCTCTCCCCCGTCGTGGTAGCCGGTAAGTGATTCCACAGGCTGTTGGCGGAGCTCCAGCTCAGCTCGGAGGAGGGAAGAGACGGAGGAAGAAGTGAAGGGAGAGGAGGGGAGAAACAAGCCAAACAGAAAAGAGTGAGGGAGGGGAGAGAGAGAGAGAAAGAGAGGCAGTGGCTGTGTAATTAGTAGCAGGTTTTGCAGCCCTCTGCTTCTGTTTAATTAAAAAACTGAAAGGCAAGGAAGAAGAGGGAGGCTGCCAGAGTGAAAGAGAGTTTTGCATAGTTATTCTGTTTTTGCCAGGGGCAGGTGCGAGGCTGGCGCTGGGAAAGATGCCCAATAGCTCCGGGCTTCTCCCACTAGGCTTTAGAAAGAAGAGTTGAAGGGATGAACTCCACCACCAGTTTGATTCATTTAGAAAGTGAATTAAAAGCGAATATTTTTGTTATCTCTCATATCATAACGACGCACACACACATACACATGACGGCTTTTATCTTGTGTTGTGATTAGCCTTTAGCGATAAAACTACAGCGGATATGTTCCTTTATCAATATGGGTGATGTTCGATTGGAATATTCCATAGTTTCACTTCAACTCTTTATTGTAGTTAATGCAACTGCCATATATAAGTTTGTCTGCTTGAATAAATTCCAGGCATTCCTCCCTCCCTGGCTCATTAACAGCCGATCATATCCCATGATAATGAAGCAAACAGGCGATAATTTAACAGGTGTGTTGTTCGTCGACATGTCACTCAACAGGAACAGCGTGGAGTGGGAAAATTAGCGCAGACGGTGAGGAATAGACCCTTTTTCGCAGCATCCATATTGACATGAAATAGTAGGCAAACACAGGTGTTACCAACGATACTAATTAAGATTCCATTTAGTGTAGCTGAGCTTCCAGTGAGCCGGCATGCACAATAGCAGCAGCCTGACTCTGTTTGACCTGAATCAAACCCTAATTAGTATCATTGGTAACAGCTGTGTTTACCTACTATTTCATGTCAATAAAAAAAGGGGGTCTATGGTTGTGTTAACGTTAAAATTATCACCTGTGTGCCTTGATAAATAATCATTGATGATGGTGGTTAAATTCACCCTTTTTTTTTTGTCCGCTCTTTATTGAAAATAGGTTGTAAAAACGATCAATACTTTATCTATAATGGCTGAAATTCAACATTTTATTGTGATGCGTTCTCTGGATATATTGTCCTGCCAAAGTTGTGGTAATGCCAAGGCCAATGACTGATGATCTGATGATGATGTCGGTGGTGATGAAGAGGGAGCCTTTTTTTTTTTTTTTTAAATCCTGCAGCTTTGTATCGGGGCGATGATGACTCAGCGATATCGGCAGCAGTCGAGGTGCTGATGAAGAGTTCTCTTCCCTGTCTTCACTAACCCAGGGCTATGGATCCATATTGCTGAGCACGCTCTTTCTCTTCCACCACAAACTCCTCTCTTTGTCTCTTTGCTCCACTTCAACCTCATCACCAACTTTTGCTCCTATTGTTGCCATCCGTCCCGAGTGTTGAGGATCACACCCCTCCCTGCTTTTTATTTTGCACTTTCTGCCTCTATTCCAACTGCAGTTCCTTTATTTTTCTCCCTCTGGAACACCACATAATCTTGCTCTATCTGAATTGCTTTGTCACACACGGTGGAGCGTTTGAGAGCAGTGAAAATGAACCGAATGCTGAAGTTGTGAGCTGAAAGATGCTAAAATATTTGTTTCTTCCTTTTTTGTTTGCCACCATCAAACCGAAGATACATGGGTCCATGACTTAATAAGGTTAGATTGAAGCTTGTGCAGCAGACAATTCTAAAATTAAACAGAGAGCTTACTCCCAGTAAAAAATGTACATTAAATGGGCCAAATCTGTCTACAGTGATTATAATGTCACGCCCTCTGTGATGTAACATAATGTCTGATGGTATTATAATATTATGTTGTCTGTATCACTGTCCTGAACTACTGTGATAGGAAACATAGGAATTTATTTAGGAATATAAGGCTTGGTCGGACAGCTGAGAGTTGCCTTTTTATTCATAATACTGTCTGAATAATTATAACCAATAATCCATTAACATTTGTCAATAGAATTTAAACAATGCCAATGTAGAAATCCATGTTATATTATGACTTTAGCACCTGATTAACTATTTTCTTTATTTTTCACATGTTTTTTTTTTCATTCTTAAAACATACTGAAGTGAAAGGACGAGAAAGTAACAGCAGATGTATTTCAACTAAGGAAAAAATGGAAACTTTCCTGTTTTAAACAACTCTCATGGCCAATTGAGAATAGATTTCGGAGTTAAAGAGGTGAACGCACCTTGAAGTCGTACAAAGAAGACATGACCGGCTTGTCTCTGTTAAGTTTAAACATTTATTCGCTTTTCCATCTCTTGATAAATTAAAGTCTGTGAGATCTCGAGGGACCACAGAACAGGAGATGCTGGGCCAGATTCAAGGCCACAGGCCTTGAGTTTTAGACATATATATATATATATATATATATATATATATATATATATATATATATATATATATATATATAGAGAGAGAGAGAGAGAGAGAGAGAGAGAGAGAGAGAGAGAGAGAGAAAAAGAGAGAGAGAGAGAGAGAGAGATAGTTCAGTTGTTTATATGGAATAGATTATTATATGAATGTAGAATATGAATGTGTTGCTCCCCTAAGGAAACCTCAAGCTCAGCACAACAGGAAGTGGGGATCAATGCTACTAATTTCCCCCCAATGGGCAGGTGGATGCTGAGGTGGAGGCGTTCAGCAGCACTGACAAACAAAGCTCCCTTGTTAGTTGTGTGGCAGAAGATTTTTTGTTCTTCACTTACCTCTATGCTAAGTAGCCATGCAGATGGTCTGGGTTCTATTCACCCAGATTTTGAGGTATCAATATCTGAAATATATTCTACTGCCACCCCAATACAATGGAAGTGAATAGAACATGATTTGTGGTGTTCACACTTCTCTATGATTACTATCAAATCTCCTCAAATTATGTGTTGGAAGCAGAATATTTTCAACCACTGGACAAATAAAAGCAGAGTCTTCTTCATGGATAGATACCATATAGTTAAGTATTAGGTTGAAGCTATCCTTTAATTAGTTGTTCCATTAGTTCATGGTGAGGGAGTGGAATGCTTTAGAAATTCAAACACCGGGAGCTGCACAGCGTGGTTATTCCTGAGCTGCTGGCTGCAGCTTACTGTATGTTAGCTGCATTCCAGTGATACAGCCCAGACTGACTGGAAACTGTGTAGGTATGAGCACCGCTGTTTTATCTGCTCTTCCCCGCTGTCATTACCTCTTCCCTGCTTCATTTCTCACGACAAACCATGCCTTCCTCTGTTTCATACACAGGTTTTTGTGTGTATGTGTGTGTATGCAAGATGCTTTCGCAGAGACATTCTCTTTCTTTCCCTTTCATCGTTTACTATGTCTTCCTATCTAGAGGAGTAAATAAGAGAGAGATGAACTGACATTCAGTCAGGTAGGAAAATAAAGACAGGAGGAAATAGAGATGGGGTGGGGGCCGGGGATGAGAGGAGGAGAGGGGGAATAGAGGAGGAGGAGGAAGAGGGGAGTTGGGGAGAGAGGAGCAGCTGCCAAAGCCAGTCAGTTGAAGGAGAGTGAGGAGTAGGGAGATAAGGAGACAGCCAGAGAGCGGCAGCTAGCAGGCACCCGAAAGAAAGACACTGATACCCTCTCGCTACCACCACCACCTCCCCCCTCCTCCTTTTCCTCCATCCTTGCCCTTCTCCTTTCCTCCCTCCAGTCCCAGCCTCCCTTCCCCTCCTTTGTGCAGCGTCTCAACGGAGCTGTGTTTGAGTGGCAGGCCGTCACAGATCAGCTAGCAGCTAAAGCAGAGGGGTGTGTGTGTGTTTGCGTGCGTGTGTGTGTGTGTCAGCCAAGGCAGGGGGCTGCCAGCCCAGAGCGAACAGATCACGGGAGAGTCTAAGTGGGTTTATCAGCACCGCCGAGAGCCAACACACACTCGCGTGGCATAAACATGAACACGCAGCCGCCATGCCACACACAAACAAAGTAAAGAAACAAAGAAGTGAGGAGTAAGACAACACACATGCTGTCAGATTTAGGAATATGCACGCTCATGTAAGCGCGCACACACACGCACACGCAGGGAGAGAAAGGGGTATTAGACCTAACCAAAGCAAACCTGTGAGCGTGAAAGCGCCTTACTGCCTGCCTGCTAGCAAGAGATGTGACTGGATTCTTAAGCAGCCAGCTAGAGAATGAGGGCTGCTAAATACACACACACACACATATGCGCGCGCACACACACACACACAGCTCATATCTCAAGGTTCAGACGAAGGCTCGTGTCTCATTCCTCTTGTAGCTCGGTGCCTTGGAGCCCCAACATGCTTGTTGAGGTAACGATTAGGTGTGTTTGCATGCTTCTGTGATTTCCCAGGGCGTCATATCATATATTGTGATCACATTTATCGACTTTTTAGGTTATTTTTAAAGCTGTGACATTTTTATTAGATAGTGGAGTTTAGACAGAGGAAACGGAGGAAGGCTAAATACAAACCCGGTAAACACAAGGGCATCCTGGCTGATGCAATTACTTAGAAATTACAGTGGCAGAGAAAGCGCAAAGTATTTAGCTCCAATGAATATTGGTATATTTACAATGCAAGGAACTGCTATTTATAATGTGGGAGGAGTTGTTTGTTTTGACTCTCTGTCTCTTGCTGCTCTCATGTTGTTTCCAGATGCAACAGGCAGCTGTTTTCAGTGGAAAAAGCTCTAATAAGCCCACTGTACACTCTCTGTGCCCTGCACCAAGGCAGATTGACAAAGTTAATGATCAGCTTATGAACAGTGGAGCGTTTAGCAGCTAAAGAGTAAGACATTTCCCTCAGGAAACAGTGAAACTATAGCAGAGCTAAAAGAAGATTGATGACTTATATTCATCAGGAGGCAAAAAAAAAAACCTCCAAATGACTAATGCTAATCATATATATATATATATATACACACGCACACACACACACACACACACACACACTACTCTCAGGGATATGCTCTTTACATGAATGCTCTTCTTATTTGGTCGTAATTTTAATGAAATAAGTAAAAGTTCCCTTTGATAATACTAATAATGAATGCAGTGATAATGTCGGTTGTCTTTATGCTACCTCAAGTGGCCAAAAGACTCAAGTACAAAGTATTTTTTCAACCTTATCTCATATGGTATGACGCATTTAGAAAACAATGCTGGCAATAAATATTGAAATAATAATAATAATAATTTAACTAAAGCAAACGCAGATCCTGCACAATACAACGAAAATGAGTTACAACACAGGTTTTTGAAAGACATTGTGGTGGCGAGAACTGGTTACAAAGCTAAAATAAGCCTATGCATGTGCAACTATTTAGAAATCACACAGAACAAAGTTTCCAGCGTTACTGATTGCTGATCATTATAAGCACAATTGGCATTGTCCAAGTTTGTGACAATACATATGTTTAGCATGTTGTTTCTGAAATCACCACTGTAAACCTCAACTCAAAGCACATAAACGACATAAAGCCCAAACGCCAGCCATTATAGTTGTTTTTTATATGTGTTAAGTGCACGCAGTTAATATGTTAATTAAAACGAGTGTGTATGCATGTTTGCTTGCCCATGTGTGAACCTTCTCCCGCCACAGAGCGCCGCGGCGTAGCGTGCAATATCTCTTTGTGTAGCAACGGAACAGGCAGGCCTAATTACTAATTAAGTGTGTAATTAGGAGCTAGTGTAATTGGTGGTTTGCACACACAACACACTCCTGGCTGGAAAACACAAATCATGTCTGACACAATGCCTAACATTGCTGTTTGACAGGTGGCATCGGCACTCGCATGCACGGATACAGTACAATAGACACACACACACACACTCAGGAGTGTGTGAAGTATTAATTTGTGTTGAAGGTAAGGCTGCACCTCATGGTGTTGATTGTTGATGTTGTGCTCTCTCCTGGGGTTTTGCTGTTTTCTATTGTTCTTTCTGGTTGTTTGCTGCTGTTTTTTTAAGCTGTGCAGGTGCTTAAACTAATTGTTTGTTTCATACAGTGTTTTACTCTGTTTTTACGAAACACAAGACATTGATTTGATTCAATAGATTTTTTTTTATTGATGTAACCTGCCCATCATAAATTGCCTCCGCCTCAGGACTACAAATGAAATGAGCGTTTACCTGTATCGCTGTAAAATATTAATGAAAATATCATAAAGGAATTTAGTGGCATCAACTAATGTTATGATCATTTCAAGTCAATTCAACCTAAATATTCAGGTTTTGAGGTTATTCTGACTCAAAGTCTTTTCACTTCAAATTATGAGTTGAATGAATTAGCTTCTGCATTCCCAGCATGCATTGATTGAAATTTAAAACTCTCAACAGATTCTTTCTTTTTTGTAGTTTGAAGAAAACATATGAAGGAAACTTGCCGTTTTTTGTACTTGACAAAATGAGTAACTTTTATAACAATAAAACCAATGACTTCCTAAACTCGGTACACTACAAAGATAGTAAGATCTCTAAAAACAGTTTGACATGTTATCTTTGCAGTGACTCTGCAGAGCAACAGCAGCAATCAAACCTGGGATTTTTATGTGTCAAATGAAAAACTAACTTCAAATTAAAAATATATATATATATGAATGACATTTCAAAATGAATCCTAATTAGATTAATGATTTCAAGCAAGCTGACCAGCTTGAAGGAATTAACAAATCTAAATCAACCAAATGAAGTTTATATTTTGTCAAGATAACTTTTACCAGTGCTAGAAGAACTATGTGTATATGTTGCCTTTTCACTCATATTATTAAATTGAAACAAGTTAAATGTACAGTGTGAAACAAATAAACAATAAAATGAACCCTTTATTGCATAACATTGCCATACGGCAACAATTACTTTGGCTCAGTATTACTAAAAAGCAGTAATATAAAATCCATGTTTTACTGTTGTAAAAATCATGTACTTTGAAAGACAAAAAATAATTGCATCATATGACCAGGAAATACTGTTTTCACTCAATTTTACATGGATTGACAAAAATCTTCACGATTATGATGATTAATTCTAAACATTTTAATGTTTTTTTGATGAAATGATTATGATGTAGTTTCTTCTGTTTCTCCATTGTCGGGACAAAGATACTGAATACAGCGATCCAAATCCCCACATTTGTGAAACTGGAACCAGACAATGGTTGTCATGTTCTGAGAAATGACTTACCGAAAACAGCCGACGCCGAGACAATGAAATACACTCCAGGAAGTTGAGGTTGATGCATGCTTATCAGACACCAAAACACCGCACAGCAGGTTGATACTCGGAGGAAGGATTTTACAACATGGGTTTTTTTTTTTTTTTTTTTTATTGGTGACAAACGTTTTATCTGTCTCCTTGATCGCAAGGTACACCCTGGAGATACGGTGCTCATACTACAAAGTGATCTACCAGGAATATGCAGGGGATGACATTGCATGACAAAGTTCAACTCTCTTACTGGAAATTCTTTTTTTTTTATAAATCTTTTTACCGGCACCTTCTAAATCTGCCTACTTCTGCGTCAATGCTGCTGTCTCATTGAAATTAATGACAGATCTTTTTTCATGTAGCATTAACTTTGATGTTTCAACAATTAAAGGGGGTACTTCAGCAATTTACACTCATAAAAATTCAAAGAAGTGATTAAAAAAAAAAAAGAAGATATCCTGCAAACCCACCGTAAACTAACTACATGTTCCATGATGCAACTCAGCAGCATCTTTCTAATTAAACCCCCTCTCATTGGGAAATACCGTCATCTTTCAAACACCGTGCCCCTGGTTTTTGACACCATTATTCTCCCCGATTTTTTCCGAATCTCCTGAGGATG
Organism: Lepturacanthus savala; assembly: GCA_030544235.1. Classification (NCBI taxonomy): domain Eukaryota; kingdom Metazoa; phylum Chordata; class Actinopteri; order Scombriformes; family Trichiuridae; genus Lepturacanthus; species Lepturacanthus savala. Next base: position 7,228,217 of record CM060477.1, on the reverse strand, counting down.
GGGAAGACTTCTCGTGAAATCTTTGTGTGTAAAACAGGGGCAGCGCCTCTTTAATGGATTATCAAAGCAGATCAATGATTTTCTGTCCAACGTGTAATCGTCAAATCGTTCCGGCGTCTGTGTTTATCCTGACAGTACCGATGCTGTACTTTCTGTTTAGTATTCATGCAGTCAAAACACGCACACACCTACTCTCTCTCTCTCTCTCTCTCTCTCTCTCTCTCACACACACACACACATAGAGATGGAGGAGGACAGAGGGGAGTCCGAGGCGAGGAGTGAGATTGACAGGGCAGGCCTCCAGCCTCCCTCCTCTCCACAGAAAGGCTGTTTGTTTAGGGGAAATGACACGTGCTGCCGAGGAGGAAATGATCTGCTTGGCCCCATGTAAGATCCTCCCTGGCACCAAGACCACTGCACTCAGCTCTTTTCTCTCCTCCAACACGCCCTCACACACACACACACACACACACACACACACACACACACACACACACACACACCCTCCCCTTTCTTCCCTTCATTTTCTCAGCTCTCCATCCATCGCTCGTCTGTCACGGCAGGAGTGCAGCCAATCCATCACAGGTCGAGCCGTTAGGGCGTGCGTGTACGTTGTGTGTGTGTGTATCTGTGTATGTGAACGGCTGAATATGTGAGTCTGTGTTTGTGTATCAGTGTCACTGTACGCGAGTCTGTTTTATGTTTTGTATAGAAGCTCACGACACACACACCTTCCCTCGCTTCTTCTCCTTTAATAAACAGTGTGACTGCTTTGCGCGTGTGTGTGCGCGCGTGTGTGTTTGTGCGTGACCCCGAGGAAGCGGATCGGCCTCGCTGTCCCCTGTGCTCTGCTGACAGATCATTGGACCGTGGCGGGCTGCAAAGAGCCAACCACCTGGGATAGAAACTTTATGATGAAATATCAAATTATGTAGGGGAGGTGTGTGTCTGCATGGACACACACACACACACATATATGTACAACAGCAACACACATAATCGAAGTGTTTGCCACACATTCCACTAAAAGTCTCCCACTGAGTCATTATGATCCGGTGGCGGCAACAAGGCAGTATTACTGATGGCGTGTTGTTTTATTTACATAATACATCTCCTTTAGGCCGCTGATGTGGTCTCTGTAAAACCACTTTGGATTTATGAGGCCATTTTCACCCTTGTTACCACAGGAAATATGAGTGTCTATCAGCATGTGTTAGAGAGGCAAAGAGTGAGAGAGGAACAGTTCCACTGACAGCTTCACACACACACACACACACACTCTGTGTGCATGTGTGAACGCGGGTCGCTGTGCTTTGTTTTCTGGTGACAGTGAATTGTGGCGGTGTGCTGAAAGCCAAATTCAGACTCATAAAACATACCAGAGCTGAAGCTGTGAAGGGCTTTGTGAGAAGATGTGTATACCAGTGTGTGTATCTGGATAGAGGGTGTGTGTGTGTGTGTGTGTGTGTGTGCATGTGTGTGTGTGTGTGCATGTGTGTGTGTGTTGCAGGTTAAAAGCAGTAGGTCTCTGGAGTTGCAAAGCCATCCAGGGGTGCATGGGGATCAAGCTAAGCCCAGCAGGGAGCACTTGGCTGGGCATCAATATGCACCACCACAGCCTCTCTGCACTGGATTTCCTGTGTGTGTGTGTGTGTGTGTGTGTGTTTGTTTTAGTAAATATCTGAGCTGTCATATATATATTCATTTATAACTGTATATATATATTCATATATATATATATGCACATCTACAGCTCTAGAAACAATAAGAGACCACTGCAAAATGATCAGTTTTTCTGATTTTACTACTTATAGGTGTGTGTTTGGGTGAAAGGAACATTTTTGTTTGAGTCTATAAACTACTGACAATATTCCCCCTCAAATTCCAAATAAAAGTATTATCATTTAGAGCATTTATCTGCAGAAATTGACAAATGGTCAAAATAACAAAATAGATCAAATGTTTTCAGACCTCAAACAATGCAAAGAAACAAGATCAAATTCATTTTAAAACAAAATAATACTAATAAGAAGAGTTCAGAAATCAATATTTGGTGCAATAACCCTTTCATTTTTAATCCCAGCTTTCATGTGTCTTGACATGCTCTCCACAGTCTTTACCATCATTCTTGGGTGACTTTATTCCACTCCTGGTTCCTCTTTAAATAGAATGAGGTGTGCATGTGTTGGAATTCACCAGAAGCTGGAATAGAATGGCTGGAATACATGTAGAGATGCTGATTGTGTAGCTGTATGTGTGTGTGTGTGTGTGTGTGTGTGTGTGTGTGTATTTGTGTACTTATCATGTAAAGGAACTGGTGTGTGTGTGACGTATATGCATTTGTGTGTAAATGCCTCATTAACTCAGAGTGCGGTCGTAATCACGATCAAGGTTGAAAGAGGCAGACTGACATTCTTTGTCCGGGAGTCACAATAATATTTCACGATCAAGCCGAAAGAAGAATGAAGAATTATATGTTTCATACCACCTCAAATTCTAATGACTCCGGCGAGCGTTTGACAGTGTGTGAAAGTGGTGAGCAAATTCAACTCTGAGGCAGGAGAACAAATCATTTATTCACAGTGTAATGACACGATAAATATTCACATTGAAATAAATAAACAGAATACATCTTCAGGTGACGTGTTGAATTGGTGGCAGGAAGAAAAATCTGCACATGTTCTTCATTTAATTTTAATAAAGAACATTTGCTTGGATTTGATGACAAAACAAGTTCACCTCAAGGTCCATTTAGTAGATAATCTTGAGCTTTTGACCTAAATGCATTTCCCTCATGAGCTAATAGAATTTAAGTGTCATGACTTTCTGAGAACTACATTTTCTCAGTATGCTCAGAAAGTGTAAATTAAAAAATCTACAAGCCCATGGAGTAAATTCCATGACTGAAAGCTCCATTATAGCGACTACCTTGGACATTGAGATGAGTCAACATAGCGTTTCCATGGTAAAAGAAAATACTCATGAAATCTCTTTGTATATGAAGGAATGAATATCTGTCACACAGAATTCATTAGTAGTTACACAATAGCCTAAAAAAATAATATCCTTGAATGTCAAATTCCATTATTTTTCCTTCCTTCAGCATAATAGTTTCATCACTGGAACCCAAGCCAATTTTATTTTGTAAACAGATGTAATTAATTTGTATGAACTGAAATTGTTTCTCTAATGTAATTTATGAGGTTCAGGATTAATTTTGCAAATAAAGCGCAGGCCACTGTAAGAAGATGACTGAAATGACAAATCCAGGTTGTTCGCTGGACAAACGCGCTGGGAGACAGATACGCCGTGAATCAAAAGCAATTTCGGTATTGATGGCTCATGTTTCAATAAAAATCAATGGTGCTTGCCTGGTGTCAGGTGGGGTCAACTCTCCAATTCAATTTCCTCCTAGGATAGAGCTACACAGACAGAGGTTAGGGAAAGAAGGGAACATGCACGTGTGTGTGTGTGTGTGTGTGTGTGTGTGTGTGTGTGTGTGTGTGTGTGTGTGTGTGTGTGTCGGGAAGGTTTATTAGTTGCTTTAATAAAAGTCCTCCAGTCAGTGTTTTCACATACAGTTTGAACAGTAACCTTTGTTTAAAATGCCTTATTTTAACATTTTCTTCAAAGATTTACAGTATATAAAGCTCTGGAAAAAAAATAGACCACTGCATTTTTGCACCCGTAGTTGATTATTAGATTAATTGATTGGTTTGGTCTTTTTCGACTAAGGATTTGTTAGTAGATTAGTAGATTTATGCCTTTTTCCTGCTGAAATAGTTTTATCATGAAAAATTACAAACACGTCTCTGGTAAACTCTAGATTAAAAGAAACCCTTCTGCATTATTGTGTATGGAAAATGCAAATTCTATAGATTTGTTGATAAAAACCAACTTATCGATTAGTCAAAAATGAATCATCCCTACTGTATATGACCTTGTGGTTTATTGTTGGTGTTTGATGAGAAAAAAAAACATTACAGCCATTCTAGAAACAATGAAAAATGTTAACCACTATCAGTTTCTGAATACGGATTAGGTCATAAATAATCTAGATTTTTCCAAACTTTAGTATATTTATAGTGTAGCATAACCCAAGATAAAATAATCCATAACACACATACAGCAGGCAGGATGTAATATGTACAATGAAAATAGGATGAACAAATCTGCCTTAAAGGGCCTCATAATCTATTCTACATATGAGAATCCACATTGTCCTCTCTGACATTACATTTACTATAAGTATATGTAATGTCAGACTGTACATTTTTCTGCCAAGATTCTTTTTTTTTGCAAAGATTGGAGAGTGGAGTTAAATGAACCCAAACATTCTGAGGCACCCACCACTTCTCCTCAATCCCTCTCGACCGTAAAAATCGACTGCACCATAACTTTCACCTGTCAAAGCCTGAACGGCGTCGGAGGTGATGGAGGTGATGGAGGCCCCAAAAAAAATGGGTTGTGATAGAGAATTCTCTATTGCAAATGCTGGTTTAATTAAAGGTAAAACATAAAGAAACTGTGTGAATTGAAACCTTTAAAGGTAGAAGAACTCAACACAACACAAAAGCATACACCATTACATTCTTATACATTTTGGATGCGGGATGCAATCCTCGCGGGCTGTATACACACGTACAAAATACATCACAGATGAAATACAGCCCTTCAAAAAGAAGGCAGGAGAACCCCTCCAACCTCCATTTGTAACCCTTCTCTCACACACAAACAGAGAGACACACTTTGTGCTGGCTACGTGCTGATTGGACACAGGCAGGGGTTTGCAAACAGAGCTGCTAGTGACGGGAACTACACTGAGATGAGAGGAGCCCCTGCAGTGTTGAGTATTGAGCCACAGTCCTTCATATTCTTAACGATGGAAATATATATAAAAAAAAAAGAAAGAAAGAAAAGCGAGGACACAAACAGAAAATGTCCAGACGCACACGTAAAATAATCCTGTCGATGGCCTTGAAGCCCCTGGCGGCGTTTTTATGGCTACCTTGTAAACAGGAATCGCGAGTTTTGAGGGTTTTATAAATGTTCGGGAAGAAAAAGGGAAGAAAGCTGAGGAAAAGAAAAGGAGCACGGATCACTGAACCCCCCCCCCCCAACCCATCCATCCTATTCCATTCAGATTGTGTTGCTATTTCCCCGAATGATCTATGCCATCTGGCTGTGGATCTAAATTTTGGCGCCCCCATCCATGTGGAATGCCCCGACACGCGGCTCAACTCGCAGTGAAATGAAGGGAAAATGAAAATGAAATGAGCTGAGCTTCTCTCCTGATCCTGGTCTCAGCTCTGTCCTCTGCTCAATCTCATCACCCCCTCCCTCCCTCCCTCCCTCCTTCCCCTCTGTACCATCCTCCTCCTCCTCCTCCATCCTCTCATCCCTCCCACCTCCTCCTCCTTCCCTACCTCCCGCCACCCCTGGGTAATCAGTGTGCTCTCTCATTCCGTGGCACACGGAGACACATTGATCTGGCAGCACGCACTCAGGCTCGCATCCGAGGGCGCACACCTACACACACACATAAACACACACACATACACACATTGATCTGGCCCGCAGGTCAAGTTCAATAGGAACAGCCAAACGGACCTTTTTTTTTTTTTTACAGACTAGTTCTGCGGTATACTGCAAGGAGCTCTCTCACTCCACTTTCAGCCCTTCATTATCTCTCTGTCTTTCACACACACACACACACACTCACACACACACACACACATACACACTTGTTCTCAGTCTCGTTTTTACACACTCTGGCTCTGGCACCTGAATCTGACAATAAGGAAATACATAAAAATAAACAAGCCCTTATATATAGCTACATAATGAAACAACGTTCTCAAAGGATCAATCACCTCTTGAGTCTTCGCTGCTTATTTCTGGAAAAAACTGCATATTCTTATCATCACGAGTCCAATTTGAGATTAAATGTTTAAAAGTTTGATTAAAATTAAGTTTATATGTTGTAAAAATCACCCCCGTTGAGCCCATTTTGTCCCAAAATGTGACTTTTGTTTTCTTACAAATAGGTACAAATGTTCCTGCAAATTCAGGCAGATTAAAAAAAACACACACAAATACTGTAAATACGCGGATCACACAAGCGAAGAGACCAAACGAAAAAACATGCACAGACAGACACAAATCAGAGAAAACACTTGCAACACGCTGGAGACACATAAGCCAACATCTCATGCTGGGATTGTTTGGGAGAGGGACTCCCACTCGACTGAAATCTCTCTTCTTTCCTTCGCTCTGTAATTTTTTTTCTTTTACTCTTTTATGATTCTGGAGTAATTTATCCCTCAGAGAGAGACACAGACAGACAGACATGCAGAGAGGGAGAGAGAGTCCCACATTTGCTACCACACTTTGATTTAGCGTAGCAAATTTAATTTTGTTTGCTTTATGCAAAAAAGCAGCGCTGGCCTTGACTTCTGTTGATTTCCACTGGAGGCAGAAACGTCGCTAATGGGAGCGAGCGCCGCACTCACCACAGCTACAGGGGCTACGACACTAACTGAATTAGCCTCATGCATATATTTAATACGGACCTGCTACACAAATTAGCCCAGTGGTATGTAGCCTAGCACCTCACCAATGAGGCTTTGAGATCTGAGCCGCAAATTAATTGGCTAGGTTGCCTCCAAGAGTAGCTCTTCTGTTTTTCCCTCCACCCTAAATTATGCTTTCCAATTGCCGAAACACATTTGATATGCATGGAAAAGGCGTGTAAAGCAGTGTTCCCCTCTACAAAAAGCGACGTTTGCTTTTCATTCCTTCACTTTTGTGCACCTGCCACTCTTATAATGAGAGTCGGGGGCTATAAAGCAGCACATATGTAATTGTTTGATCACATAGGCTAATAACATGTTCCTGAATATGCAGGGTATATATATATATATATATATATATATATATATCATCAGGATCACCCACTGCACTATTTATTTCAAGTTGAATTTGTCTGCATGCAAGTTCATTAGGAGTCACACCAATTCCACATGCTGAGAGACACTATAATGAATTTGTGCATACCTGTATCCCATGGTAACAAGAGAAGGTAAAAAAAACAAACGGGAGAGAACTGAAGAGTTGATAAGCTAGAAAACTGCTCCCGAGTAAAGATAAAAAAAAAAATCTTGATAACAAAGAGGGATCAGTTTGTGCTTGGGTGTTAAGAGACAGAAAACAAGTAAGAGAACAAGACAGATATTAGTTTGATTACCACGCTGAGAACAACCATTATTGCTCCCCGAGGTCTCTCTGCTATCCATCTTGTTTTCGATCCCTGGACATTCATCTTGGCTCAATTTCAGGAGAGGATCTTTAAAATGCGGTTGCAGTTTACTGTAAAGTGGAGCCTCACAGCCGCACTCTCGGCCAGGACTCGTCCGAGCTCACGTTTTGGATGTTTGACCTTGACCTTGGAAAAGCTCAAAGACAGTTTTGGTAGCGCTGTAATTAATTAGAGTTACAATAAATGCACATGTACTTAGGGTGGTTTACTAAAATGAGGTGAACTGGCTGGTATTTTAATAATAAAATGTGGGAAAAGTACAAGGACGTTTTTACACTTTGCATATTTTAACAGGTTTTGAGGTGAAAAGTGAATCTCACTGAACTTACTTTCTCCAAACTCCAGCATTTGCGTTTAGGCCTGTGGGTGTTGCAGTTAGAGAAGGGGGTGCTGTGTGTTTGGGGAGGTGTGCGTGTGTGTGTGTGCGCGCGCGTTTGTGTGTGTGTTCAACAAGGCGACACAAAAGTAAGAGGCCCGTTGAATAGGCTTCTCCCTGCCCTGCCCCCCAGTTTGTAGGAGAGATGGAGGACACAGTGTGATGTAGGGACAGCTTAGGATCCTGGTGTAGAAGTGTAGTCGATTCAAGATAAACACATATTTGCGATTTAAATATCATAGCGTCTCATTGATTTTCACTATTAAAAAACACCCTTGTTATAATATATTCTAAATCTAAAATGAAAATACCCTGCACTGCTGGATTATTTAAAGATCTTCATGTGTGATCATGAAAGGAAAAATGTTGGCCAGACATTCTGCTATTACGAAGCTTAGGCCTTTACATTTTCAGTTTTCTGTCGACAGTGTCAGAAATGTGATTATTCAATTAATTTATTGAGGGTGAGGAGAAGGGAGAAAGGAGAGAAAGCGATATTTCTGTGTTCTTAATGTAATATAAGGGGCGAAGGTTTGTTAGCTGCCTTATCGTAATTTAAAAAAAAAATAAAAAGACCTCTGTACAGTTGTTATGAACGGTGAAATTTACCATAGAGAACAAAACTGATCAACCTGTAAACATGTAAAGTGAGTGGCGTCTGAGGCTCGACTCCCTTTTAGAGCCTCAAGTGGACATTCAAGGAACTGCAGGTTTATTTGGTATTCATTCAAAAAACTGAGATTATTACTTTCAGCTGACGGATTTGGATGAAACAGGTTCATTGTCCAACTCATAAGACTTATAAGATTCCAAATATATTTAGCGATTGAGATGGAGGACTTTAAGAATGAATTATTTATTATTATTATATTATAAGACAAGCATGAGTTTTTTTCTCCTTTTGATTTTTATTTATATTAACTTAAAGATAATTCAGTTCTTTTTGTTGAATTTTTACCTAAATAATAAAAAATGCTTACACTTGCTCAATGATTTCTATATTTCTTTATCGGCTATATTTACCATTATATATGCATTTGTCTGCTGTAACACCATATTATTCACCCGAATCACAAAGGAGAAACACTGAAAAATGTATACAGGTTGAGCTGTATATTTCGTTTTGTTTGCCTTTTCTCCTCCTGCTCAGGTCCAAGTCTTTGGAGAAACAGTAAATTATGTAACAAGCAAAAAAAACAATCTAGTATCTTACAATTTTATTGACTGAACAAAGGCACTCAGGTTCCAAATTTCATGACACAATAGATGCTGTTTATAGTAAAGGCCACTTGCTATAAACTGTATGTGTAAATCTATAAGCAGTAAAACAGTATAGTTGTTACCTCCTCCTTGTCTTTTCACTGACTATTCTCTATTGGGTGGCTATTCTCCTTCTCTCTTTCTGTCTATATACAGAAATATATATATATATATACAGTATATGCTGCCATCCATTTAGCTCCAAAACAGGAGAGCTCACCTTCAGCCTTCTGCTCTGATTTGTAATTGACCAATTTAGTAATTATATTGTTGGCATCTGTCAGTGTGGCCAACTGATGATTTCAGCATGTTGAAGGACAGCGCTTTCCACATGAACACAAGAGACTTTAGTTAGGAAGATTGTGCCAAATGTGGCCTGTAGTGAATTTTGTGCGCTGCGATTTAGAATTGCCATCTGAGTGAAAAGCAGTAAATGTGCTTGTATATTTGGAGGATTGGTTTCAAGGGGTTTGGGACAGGGCTGTCAGGTTTGGTTCATTGTGTTTTGGATCCAGCATGGAAACTATTGAGACTAAACTGCATGAAAACACTGCAAAAACAACCAATACTTTATGCAGCTTTTAAGCCTTAAAATGTCTAAAATGATTAAACATATGTTGCATATGTTATCCCAACTATTTTCAAAGCTAGAGAATTGTTTTTGTGATCGGACATCTAGATCTTAAATCATCAGCACCAACAAGCCGCGCAAATGTTAGCATTAGCATTAGCACACCAAACAGCCCTGGCGAAACACAGATATTTAACTTAAAACTGCTTCATTCAGTGGTTTTATCTTGTTTTAATAACATAATAACATAACATTTGCTGTGGAGAAGAATAGAGACATCAGTGGGTTAAAACCCACACTATTTTATAGCAATATCAACTCTTTTGTATTGTTTTTATTGAAACACCCCATGGCAATAAGATTGGATGCAATACAGACTTTAAATCTCAGTAATTCTAAAAAAAAATAAAAGTTTTGTTCTTCCAGTCTGTGCTAAACTAAGCTAAGCTAACCAGCTGCTAGCTGTAGTGTTATATTTACCTTTTACCTCGCCTATTTACCTAGGCTTTAAATCTCAAATAATTCTAAAGAAAACAAGTATTAAAATGACAATTTGTTGTTTTATGCCAGGCTAGTTTCAGTCTTTGTGCGAAGCTAAGCTAACTAGCTGCTGGCTGTAGTTTTAATTTTAACCTTTTTCAAAAAGTAGAGGTAGTATTGATCTCCTCATCTGTGTGAAAGCAAATAAATTTTTCTAAAACGGAAAACTAAAACTCCTTTTTTTGTTGGCATGTGTGTCCAGAAATCTGTCTCCCGTCATTAAAGGAAACAGGTAACCATTTAAGGGGACGTGACTCTCTCCGCAGGAAGAATTAGCTGATCAGAATATAGACGTGCGTCAGTTCCCCCTTTGCTGCTGTCTGTCTATACGGCCACATTGACCCGTATTGGTAATTGATACGCAGACCTGTGCTTGTAAGATCAATCAGAGCAGTGATGTCCATCCTTCATTAGGAGGTGAAACGGTCAATCATGCACATCAGCTCTCTGTCATTCCCTCCTCTGTTATTGCTTTGCTGTCCATCCGACCACAGACGCAAACATTTACCGTTTCTGTCGCTGTTTAGCTGCCTGACTCTCACGCTCAGACACATTTCCAGGAGCTTTACTCACACTCTGACGAGTCAGAACGTCCTGCCGGGATCTCCTAACGAGACGCCCTGTGTATCCTAGCGGGTAAAACCGGATATGTCGCAGCTAAAGGCCGTACGGCGCTCGTCTGTATCGACCACGCGTGCACGGCAACCCATTGTGTGTCCATTTGCATGAACAGCTGTAGATTTATCTGTACTGTAGGCCATAGTGCAGACTTGTGTATGGACACGTATGGAGATTTACTCCTGTTTTAACCCCGGGGTTAGCCATCAGTATTGATCGGAGCAGACTTAGCCCGATTTTAATCCCTGCTCGGCCCGAGACTATCGATCAGGGGGCGCTGAGCTTTCAAGTGGGTTTAACGACCTACCTGCCCCTCCTCCCGCCCCTCGCTCCCCTGTTCCTGAAGGGCCCTTTTTTCTCCACTTGGGAAAGCCAGAGAGAGAGAGGTTTGTTATTACGTTCTAAAGCAGAAGTGACGTGAGGTGTTAAGGATGCGCCCAGCGAGCCCACACACACACACACACACACTCCCAAACCATTATGGAGTGGACGTGGCGGCAAGCTGCCTCGTAAAATACGGCCGCCCTCCCGCTCCCTCCTGTCTGGAGTTTGTGTAGGACATTATAAAGCAGGAGACGAGATGAATCTGTGCACCCCGGCAGCCGTGTCAACGGTAAAAATACCTGCCGCTGAGTTATGAGCACTCACCTAGTGGTAGGAGCGTCCCTTTATGTCTTTATGGGTTCTCTGAAGACAGTTATGACAACGTGGAAAGTCTTATAGGAGCCCGGGTGCCCTGGGACCAGGAGAGTGTTGGGAATTGATAGTCACACGGAATGGTCACCTCTCTCTGATTGGTCCAGCACAGAAAACGCTTGGAAAGGAGAATCTGAGCTTTAGAGGTGTTTCGAGTATATATATGTGTATATGTGTGTGTGCATTTGCATGCCAGCCCAATGCAGAAATATGAATTTTGAGTGTTGTGTTCCTGCTTTTGGAAACATTTGTCACTGTATGTGTGTTAGTGTGTGTTTGTGTGTGTGTGAGGGATGGTTACTGCGCTTGGCGTTTCTCCTCCATTTGTCCTCCCAGAGGCAGATCAGGCGAAGGGGAAATAAATTGGAGAAAGAGAATAAATCAATGCTAAACTGAGCACCAGTGAGACCTCCTAACCCTGACACTGTCACACACACACATACATCCATTCACACACACACTCCGCTTATTTGAGAGAAATCGATGTGTGAGTGAGTGTGAGGAAACAAGCGAGATGTATTTTCTGACTGCAGCACCAAAACAGGACATCCTGACATCACGCTGCAGTTTTTTAACGGAGTGGAGGCTCCACCAGCTACAGATGGAGCTGAGGACTGGTGGTTTGGTGGAAAAGTGGAAAAGGGAGGGGGGGGGGCTCTTCAGTGTATTTTCTATTCAACCTAAGTCCTCTAAGACCTCCTCATCTCATCTGAGAGCAGCAAGCTGAGATCTGATCTAATGCCGAGTGCCACGTTGGAAGTGTTAGTGTGTGCGGAGGGACACAGCACTTTGATGAGAGCCTGCTGGGGACGTGTGTGTGTGTGTGTGTGTGTGTGCTCTTACTTTTAAGCATAATGAAGGAGTCCTAGGTCTACATATTTGTGTGAGTGCCGTGCCTGTGCACTCTCCGTCAGCCCCGAAGGGTTGTTTGGGGCATTCTGTTCAGGTTTTGCTCAGGGGTGGATGGGTAGAGGGGGGGGTGAGTTCTCTGGGTCCTGCATTCAGATGTAATTAGCCCAGACAATGGCCTGGTTAAAGCTGGAATCCTCTGAGCCCTGTCTCCCTTTGATTGTGTGGGCCAGCTGTGGAGGAATGGCCATTATCTCCCAGTGTCCGGTAGCATAAAGAAGCCCCCCCCCCCCTCCATCCCGCCTCAGCTGCTCCTGTGTTAGGGTTCCCACAGGGGGAGGAACATGGGCCGGTCACACACACCGCTCTGCAGAAAGCGAAAAGCGGCCCGGCCGCAAACATCCACTCCCGTTTAAAATGGCTCCATCTCGCACTTGAACCAGTCTTTTCTCACACCGACGCGAGGGAGAGAGCTGTTTACACATCTGTGGCATTTTCACATGTGGATTGTAAAAGAGCCACAAAGCGTTCTAATGCCTGCACTCCTACACACCTGCAGGAATATCTCCGAATCCAACATGCAAAAACACCTCAGATGGCTCCGTCGTATAGGTGCACACAGCGTGTGTGTGTTTGTTTTTTTGCTCCGTCTGCGTGTGTGTTTCAATCATAAATATCTCATAGAGCGTTCTGCCCGCGCACAGGGACACTTAGGCCCATTAGACTTGCGAATAAATTGAATCTTTACAGCATTGGGGCCATATAATTACTGTTAATTTAACGCTCAGATTCTCCATCATTAACTCTCACTCTTGAATACAGAACGAGGGGCAGGGAAACAGAGACAGTAGTGTGTGTGTGTGTGTGTGTGTGTGTGTGTGTGTGTGTGTGTGTGTGTGTGTGTGTGTGTGTGTGTGTGTGTGTGTGTGTGTGTGTAAGCGTCCTCTGTGTTGACAGCATAGCCGGGCCTTTGACTGAATTAACAGCGACCTCTTCGTCTTGTAAGAACAGGACTCGCATCGTTTATGTGTTATTAAGTCCTGTAATTGGGCAGCCAGTAGTTTGCATATTAGTCTATTAGGGTAATATGTTTTGCCTCTCTTAACACACGGTTCGCCAGAGCCCCTGGCGACACATTTGGTAATTCTCAGAATTACGCCGTAATCATAAACCAGTGTTCTTTCGAACCCTATAATTCAGTGTGCGTCAGTTTACGCATCCTTGATTTGATTTTAAGTATTTACTGATTAACCTGTCACATGTTAAATTTCATTGTACTCCTCTCCGTCAAAGGATTTTTTCCCCCCCTTTGCTTTAAATTTGCAAAATATTGACACATATTTTCCGTCGGTGGCCATGACGTTGCGTGGCAGCCATGTCTGAAGGTGACACTGATATTTTTTTGTCCTTCAAGGTTCATTTAACCTCTAAATTGCAGTTTTGTTTTACAGTCATTGGCCCACTTTAAGCTAATAAAATCATATTGCCTAAATACCAGTAGTTGCCAAAGTAGGTCCAGGGACCCTCCGGGGGTCTGGTGGGGGGGTTTCATAGAGGAGGGGGGGGGGGGTTCAGAAAAATGAAGATTAGTGTGATTTCACTGTTATTGCATTCATTTCAAGATAGGAACAGCAGCCCGATACTAAATAAGAGATCTGATGAGTTTTTACTGATAGCATATTTATTTCCACACCAACAGTGATGAGTATTCAGATCCTTTAGTTAAGAACTGTGGTAGAAAAGTAACTAAGTACATTTACTCAAGTACTTGGGTGCAGTTTTTAGGAAGTTGTCCTTTATTTGAGTAGCTTCCACTACATTTCAGAGTGAAATATTCTACTTTTTAATCCACTACTTTTATTTCATGGCTAGATTTATTCAATACACCACCTGTAAACAGGTGATTTGTATTTGTAGTTAATCTGTTTTCATATTGACATGGGGGTATTTTTCTGTTAATTGGTGTCAAACCATTAACATGAAATCCTGATTGATTAAATGTTTTAAAACAACAATAAATGACAAAATCAAAAAGTGGTTTAATACTTTTTTTCAGGCTAACTGTCATATATTATATATTATTCTGCATAATGAATACAACAGTTTAAGTACCCTTAGCAAGAAATACTTCATTACTTTACTTTTAATGTATGTTTATTCTGTGGTATTCCTACTTTTACTTCTTCCACCACAATATTTATTCTTCCACAATAAAAAAAAACCCTTTCAATTACAAGTAAAAGTATTTAGCATCTCACTCAAGTAAAAAATAAAGAAAATATAGAAGGAACATTTCAGGTATCAAATAAATAAAATAACTTATGTTTAAGTAAAAGTTGCCACTGCAACAATAGATAAGCAGCATTTTACTCTACATTTATGGTGTAGCTAATTGTAACCAATTGTAGTATTTAGCTTTTTTTTTCCCAAGTAAAAGATCTTAGATTTAAAAATGAAATAAAGTGTAGATACATCACTAGTGTCTTGCGCAGGAAGATACAGATTTTTCTACTCATGTTCAAATATTCTCCAAATTCAAGCCCTGCTTCTTTCAGTAGGAGGTTTGGAAACAAACCCGTGAGTACGTCCATCTCAAAGTTTACCCAACAAGCAGGTGGAGGGAGGTGGATGGAGTGAGGGAGGGAGGGGGGGCGGCTGTGTGCGCACCGCGTGCGCAGAGCGCGCTGAAGGATCCATTCTTGCAGTTTCTCTTCTCTTTGGCCCCGAGCTGCCCTCTCCGCTCGCCCCCCTATTATTTGTCCCGACGGCCCGGGCGCGCGGCCCCAATGAGCCCTTTGGAACGGAACGAAAAGAAGGAGCGATGCAGCTGTGACGTGGGCGTTGTTGTTTCCATTCACCGCGCTCGCCATGGCAACGGGGCAGAGGCCCTGGAAGCACGCGGCCCCTCTCTCTGGACAGCGTCCTGAGGGCAGAGAGGCAGCTGGAAGTTTCTCGCCATGATCACTACTTACTGCTTCAAACGATCCAAAGCATTCAAATGCATTAAAATAAGATTAAATAGATATACTGTTTTTGTTTTGGTTTTTTTCCCTTTTGGGCCCCTAAAATAAGCGTATAAATATCGTCAATACATCAATTAACGTGGAAATTATGTCCATTTCCTGCAACTTTTACGCACCGTTTTTACGCAAAAACCAACCAAATTTGATTCTCCGGCAAATTTCAAGTTTTCAAGTTTACTTTTTTTTTTTCTTCTTATAGCTGAGCTCGCTCACTCAGTGTTTACACTCGGCAGCCTGATTCCCCCTCCACTTTGTACTCTAGCATGCTGCAGGACCGCTAGTATTGTTGGGCAGGGTGATTGGGGTTTCTGTACAATCTCCCGTGACCAATGAGCGGGGTGCTGTCAGGGGTAACCACATCTGTCAACCGTTCTTGGCCAATAAAGAGCGGAGCGAGGCGGACCACAGGTGCGCGCCTCTGCGTCCCCTTGGCACAGCGCCCGGGAGATGCTGGAGAGAGACGCCGAGCTGCCCCGTGGCGCAAAAGAGTTACTGTCAAAGGCAGCCTCCTTTTAACTCACTCTGGCTCCGCTGGTTATGGCGACCGCAACGTCCAACCACTACAGCGTCCTCACCACCCCCAGCAGCGCGCCGCCGCCGCACTCGGAGTCCGGGAGTATGCAGCAGGCGGCAGCGTACAGGGACGCGCACACCCTCCTCCAGAACGACTACGGCTCGCTACCGGGCGGTGGACATCCGCTCAGCCACGCGCACCAGTGGTTGACGGCGCTGTCTCACGGTGACAGCGGGGCACCGTGGCCGTCCAGTCCCCTCGGAGAGCAGGACGTGAAGCCCGTGCTGCACGACAGTGACCGAGAGGAGCTGCAGAACTCCAGCAGTCTGCAGCAGCAGCAGCAGCAACAGCAGCAGCAGCAACAGCAGCAGCAGCAGCAGCAGCAACAGCGACACCCTCACCTCGCGCACCAGCAGGCGCATCACGACGCCAGAGCATGGCGAACCAGCACCGCCAACACGCACATCCCCGGTATGGCGACGTCTGAGGGCCAGAGCCTGGTGTATTCCCAGTCCGGCTTTGGTCTGATGCCGGGGGGAGAGCAAGGGGGGATGCACCACCACCCCCTGCGGGACGAGGACCACCACAGCCACAGCCCGCACCTCAGCGAGCACGGAGGCGGCCCCGGGGCCCACCAGCAGCCTCTGTCACACCACCACCAGCACGGGGGCCATCAGGACCAGTCGGACGAGGACACGCCGACCTCGGACGAGTTGGAGCAATTCGCCAAGCAGTTCAAGCAGCGGCGCATCAAGCTGGGCTTCACGCAGGCGGACGTGGGGCTGGCGCTCGGGACGCTGTACGGGAACGTCTTCTCGCAGACCACCATTTGCAGGTTCGAGGCGCTCCAGCTCAGCTTCAAGAACATGTGCAAACTCAAGCCGCTGTTGAACAAGTGGCTGGAGGAGGCGGACTCCACGTCGGGGAGCCCCACCAGCCTGGACAAAATCGCGGCGCAGGGGAGGAAAAGGAAAAAGAGGACCTCCATCGAGGTGGGCGTCAAAGGGGCTCTGGAGAGCCATTTTCTCAAATGTCCAAAACCGGGAGCAGCGGAGATCAGCACGCTGGCGGACAGCCTGCAGCTGGAGAAGGAGGTGGTCCGGGTCTGGTTTTGTAACAGGAGGCAGAAGGAGAAGAGGATGACACCCGCTGGGGGACAGATAGCGGGAGGAGAGGACATGTACGGGGACACCCCTCCTCATCACGGAGGACAAACTCCGGTGCAGTGACCCCCCCCCCCTCCCTTCCCCAACCATCGGTCCGCTATTCTCAGCAGGACGCGGACGCCTCGAGGAGGTACGATGCCCCCCCCGTTATTTGTTTGATTCTCTGTGCTTGGACCCGCGTTGGAACCGGAGCTCAGCCGGTTTTAAAGGTTGGACCCACGGACACACACAATGGGAATAAAACACAGTGGCACCCAAGCACTAAAAATACGCATAGCAGAGATCCTGCGTGGAAGAGCTTTCGCGCTGCCGCGGAACTGAGCTTCTTTTTTGGATATAAGGCTGAAGGTGTGTGTGTGTGCTAACCAAAAAAAAAAAAGAATTAAAACAACAACAAAAAAAAAAACAAAAAAGGCGACACTGATACTTATATCTTTTTACAAAAGGCGCAGATGTGCCATTATGTAACGTGTCATTAAAGAAAGGCAGAGTGATGTGGACACGAGGTGTCCGCAGCCTGGGGAGGGGGGGGGGGGTATATAAAAAATAAAAGTCGCAGTCAGTCAGTCAGTCAGTCAGTCAGTCAGTGGGTAAATAAACGCCATCTTTCCATCATAACAAAAGCAACAGGGGTTCCTCGCAGCTTGTGGCAGGAGAGGACTGAAATGGCAGACACCTGCTGTACAATGTTAAATATGAAGCCAATACCAGCCAACTGCTCCTTCTATTATTATTATCGTCATCATTATTATTATTATTATCCTACGCAATTCAGGTGATTAATCTAAATTCAGTGTATTGATTGTTCGGTTGCGCACGTAATTTATTTAAATTAAATTGACCTTGCTTTACTATCGTATCTGACATTAATAATAGGCTAATTAAATAGTAATAATAATAATAATAATCATGATAATATTTTTTTTTTTACCATAGAGACTGAGTATTGGCTCACTTTGATGCTTTTTTCGACATTTCTGTGCGCCTGTTTACAGTGTGTTTTTTGCCGTTTGTTATTTACTGTACTTTTACAAAAAAAAAAAAAAAAAAAAAGAAAAATGCTGTGACGAGAAAAAAAAAAGACCGAGACTGTCCGACTGGAAACACTCAAAGCAATCCAGCCCGTTTTTGCCTTCCTTTCCTATGAAGAAGAAGATGAAAAAAAAAGAAGAAAAAAAAAATAAAACAAACAAAACAACAGACTGAATATATCCTGGTACCAGCTCTGGCCGCAGTGGCTATTCCACGATACTGTTTGACTTATCCATTCACCGAGAAGACTATTGGTGGGATGTATCTCCATTCGTTTTTGTATGGCTTCGTTTGTTTGTTTGTTTATTCGGTTTCTCTCTCTCTCTCTGTGTGTGTGTCAGTCTGTGCCAAAGCACAAACACAGACATGTGCTCTTGTGCCATTTAAATCCTGTGATTAATAACCTGATCTGGTGGTGGGAGGTTAGCCTGTGCGCGTGTGTGTGTGCGCGCGCGCGCGTGTTGGGGAGGGGGGTCCCATGTTAGTTAGTTAGAGATTAATTCTTTGACTCATTCTTTCCAGACAATATAGAAATCGAGAAACTCAGATGCAGCTGAAGAACGTGGATGAGTAAATGTAATACTTATAATCGACATTATTATTATTTTATTATTATTATTAGCATTATAAACCCCCTTCTGAATGTAAGAAAAATGTCTAAAATATGTCCATAACGAAAGTATTTAATTTATCCCATCACTAATAGTTTACGTGATGTTTTTTTTTATTTTTTTTAATGATATCCAGCATGTTTTTTTTTGTTGTTACGTAATAATTTCAACAGGCCCACCATGTCTGAATCCAAAAGCCTTTTATTTAATCCTGACAACATCACCTCCTCAGATATTTCAGCTGAATTTGAGTTTCTGTGTGTGTGTGCGTGTGTGTGCGTGTGTGTGTGTGTGTGTGTGTGTGCTGGGGGGGAGAACAAACAAAAACAAAACCAAAACAAAATAGCATCGACCTGAAATCTGTGATTCAACGAAGAGGAAAAAGAAATCCAGTATTGCACAATTTCTATATGCTTTTTTTTTGTCATTAAATCGTATTTGTTTTCTATGACACTGTAGTCTTTGCATGTTTATTATAAAGCTCCAGGTACAAGCCGCAACTCTGACAACGGTATTTAAAATATCTATATTATTAATACTATTATTATTTGATCATAAGTTTGCATTCAATCAATACGTTTGTTTAATTTCTCCATGTTTAACACCGCTGATGTTCATGGTTTTTTATGGAGAATCCGGATGCTCAAGACAATGACTGAAAAATGAACGCATTAATTCATATATATTTTAGGATGCATAGAAAATTATATGACAATTATGAGGAGATGCAAATTAAAACATCGAAACAATTAAAAGATTAATGGTGATTTTCAGGCCTTAAAGGACACGCACACAACAACAGGATAGTTTAGTGCAGGTAAACAGCAGGTGATGGAAGAAGCTGTAAATGTGATTAAATGGCCTGTTGCGTTTATTAGATACAACACGTTTACACTGTAAAACTTTGAATCTGTAGTTATTGAAGACAGTAAATGATTATTACAGTGGTCAGAGAGTTACTGTATTATAATACACTTAATCATACTAATACTGTAAATATAATTGGAACCACAGTATTTTTATTTTACAATTAATCAACTAATACTGTAACTACAGCTGGAATCACAGTTGTTGTTTATATATATATATATATATATATATATATATATATATATATATATATATATATATATATATATATATATATATATATATATATATATATATATTACAGTTATTCACCTGATTCTGTAAATACAGCTGAAATCACAGTATTTAATTGTTGTTTTTTATTAATATTTTACAGTAAAGACACACTACTTTAAACAGAAATGCAGCACTTCTACTGTAAAAAATAATTACTGGATAATTGCTGCCAGGTAGTTGCTGTAAATTTTAAGGTGATGGTTTTACAAGTGTATTTAGTAGCACTTTTTATGTCCTTGAAAATCATTTGTATTTTCTCTGTCCGTACCCACAATAAACTGAAAAATAGTTTAAATAAATAAATAAATACATACAAATATAATAAGTTTCCAAATTAGAGAAAGAGAAAGAATAGAAAGAGAATAAAACACAAACACTAGAAGACACTGACATCTTGTTTCTAGGCATTTTAAATTGCAGTGAATCAATATTGTAATATTTGGTCTAATTTACTATAAACTTGTTGTCTTATACTTCAGCACATTTTCAATCTTGTTGTTTTCATGTCTAATATTTCTTGAAGCTGAATTGGAAACAGTCTACTGGTGCCACCTAGTGGATGTCAGCAGGTTAAAGACAAACCCTCAGCCTGTTCAAATAATGGCCTATGTCATTTTTTCAAGTTTTGGGGGAAAATCCAAACATTTTGTCGAAAGCAGAGAATAATATATTTATTAATCATTTCAATCAAAAAGGCCTTGACAGTGGACGACTGTGGACTCACATAGAATGTTGTGTCACTTATGTAACATTAAAGAAGAACATTCTAGTGTGACTTTAGTCAACTTTAAACCTGGTTTAAACTGTCCTATCATTCCACAGTGAAAACTCCAAACGTACATTACCTGGAGTTAAATTAAACAAAAGTCTTTCATCACTTTCAAGTCATTTTATTGACCGTAACGTCCAGTTGTGACGACTTTGTGAAACCTGAGATGTGGCAAATGATCAATGACATGATGACACAGGTTTAATAGACTGAAAAACCTGGAACCTCCTTTCTTTCTTTATAATTAGCTACATATTTATTACATTTATTGATATGCACAGCATTTTATATTAAATTATTTTTAAAGTATAACTTGAGCATTTTTTGTGACTAAATTACTATAAAACATTATAGCCTTTATTCAAGAATCATGTCTGAGCTTCTTCTTGCTTCTTAAAGCAGCTGCTATTATTAAAGCTTGTTAAATTGTCTTTCTATCCTGATTTAGGCAAAAAATCAAATCAATGTTGTCAAAAATGACTTAGGTTGTTATTTTAATAGGGCAACAATATTTGGGTTTAATTTCTACCCTCATTTCTCATTGTCTCATATGCAATAGTCAGTTATATCAATCATATGATCTTTCCTAAAATATAACTGGTAAGAATATTGAATCCACTTCATGTTGTATGTTTTTTTTCCTGTAGTTTGTGGATTGTATGGAGGCATTTACACCTTCTACAGTTAAAAGCATCCATATTTTTCTTTTTCGGATGATGTTTCTATATTTCTCCTCTCTGGCGGAATGTGAAGGGCTTTCACAGCTTTTATAACTTTATGTCGGGAGATAAAACGCCTTATTTCACTGAAATCTCCTGGACAGAATTATGTCTAGGGTCCGGTCTAGTTCAAAGAAACAGCTCTTTATTTTTCAGTTTAGTTAACTGGGTTGATAAACGAGGAGCTGCTGGGTTTTGTTTCTTTTAGGAATAGAAATTATGGTCCTATTAAAAAAAAAAAAAGGAAAAACCGTGGCTTAAAATTTATGATTCTTGTAATGGAAAGGTGAAAGTTCCTGGGCTGTGTGTGTGTGTGTGTGTTTAAATCTATATAATAATAATAAGAATAAAATAGTTTAACAATAACAGAATGAGATAGAATGACATTGTAGTTTGTGGAAAAGTAAAATTTTGTTTTTAAAATCAATTTCTCAAATGAATAATGTATATAAACGTGTGCATGTAAGTGTGCGTTATAGTCTATGTGTATGTCTAAGTGTGTGTGTGTGTGTGTGTGTGTTAAACCAGGTCTAAAACCCAGCTCTCTGGAGGACCCTGTTGCCTGGATCTGTCGTATCAGCAGGCGACCATCTGCCCTCCTCCCGGCCCTCATGCTCCTACAGGCATCTTCTGCATTATTCATATTTTTACACAAGTGCATACACACACACACACACACACATTCACTCAAAGACAAGCACATTCTCTCCTCACTGCACATAATGTCCCACCTCACACACACACACATCCTGCATACAGCCATGTGTTAGACATCCAGCTACACACACACACACATATACACATAGAGAATAAATTCCACAATCTAAAGTCCTCATCATTCATTTGTCCGCGACTGTTTTGTCTCTTTACAGTTTTTTTCCACACGTAAACCCACGTTTTGCGTCTCCACGGCGGCGCTGCTGCCCGACAACCTGCTTTTCCTCGTTCTCTGCCCTCCTTTCTTTCCCCTCTCTGCTCCTCCAGAGCTGCAGCACAGGCACAAAGAAAAAGGGGCAGAGAGCTAATCCTTCAGCATTGTTGGGTGGGCTTAGTATTGTCATATGGTAGCAAGCACAGAGGGAGTGGGATTATGAGACAGAGATATATGCCAGAGTAGACGCCACCTCTGTGTGTTTTAGTGATTTTGGAGAAACACCAGATCGGGCCTTTTCTCTGTAGATAACAGTGATTTTTCTTTTTTAAAAGCACACTATACAGACAAAAACTGATACAAAAAGAAGAGGAAAATACCACAGCTATATTTAATGAAATATAATGAGTAATCCATTGTCATACAGCTCGTTATCTCTAGGTATGATACATTCATAAGAATTGTTTTAAACGTTACAGAGCGTTATCTTTTATGTCACATGGTAATTTAAGTCTTTTTTTTTTCTTCCTTTTTCTCTTGGCTCTCTTATTTACAGTTTGATGAGATTCCACAAGTGTTTCATCACACACGACACCAAGAGACAGTTATGTATTATGGCTTCTAGAAGTCTACAAGCGGAAATCTCAGTGGCGGGGGAGGGCAACACCTGCCGCAGGGCCCGACCTCTGACCTTTAGCTGACCCGCAGACACTGATCTGCAGTTTCCCGGTAATGGGCGGAGACTCCGGTCATCAGCTGATCAGCAGGACGACTGACCTCGTCCTGCTGATCTGAGTTCTGGCGGTTTAGTTTCACTTCAGTGTTTTTTTTCACACGTTCTCTGGATTCGCAGCAAAAAAACATCCTAACATTTAAACACGATGACACTCATATGATGATATGACGCTTCAAACATTTACCAAATGACGTCTCGAAACATGGGACATACATGCAAATTACGGCGATGGCCGGAAACGTGAAGATATGCAATTAGTTCAGCACATGTCAACGGAAGTTAGAGAATCTATACGACATCTATACAGTACACAGATCAATAAATCAGTTTGTTAGGAACTCAGCTACAGAACAGAAAGGCATGTGAACACAAGAAGAAACTGTGCAAACGAATTCAATTTGAGCACATCCACCATCAGAACATAATTCATAATAGAATAAATAAACACAAACAACCCAAAATAAATAGATAAATAAACATGACATAAAAATATGAGTCATATGCTGGCACTGGTATAAAGTAAACAGCTTTTCCATAAGGCTAAATCTGACTGTTGATGAGAGAAGGCAAGAACATGCAGGCAAGGGGTTTTAAGACAAGTACAATATTAAATCATATTATTGTATTGAAATTCAACTGCAGCACACACACACACACACACACACACATAAAGGCTTTAGGTCTCTGTGTTAAAGGCTCATTTTTGGCTTTGATGTGCAGCCAAACATATGGAGATTTTTTTTTTTGACAGAAAACCTAGAGCAGCTTTTCAGTAGAGGATCCACATAGAATTTGATGATTGAATTATAAATTGCTTCAACCATTAGTCCATCACTCCAACTTTATATTAACATCACAGTCCTACTTAAACATCATAAGGTCATAACGTCATATTATTACTTCATTTTGCAGATATACTGCTACAGGTTGATGCTACATTTCCTACAGCCCTGCAAGTAGTGCCTGACTGAAGGTGGATGTTTTAATTGACTGATATTTGAATTTAAAAAACTAAAATATATCTATATATATATATATTTAATCCTTAATTTGGTTATCAGAGAATTGTGATCAAGATCGGAACAATTTACAGCTGAAACAAACTCTCTGGGAAAAATGATGCCCTGATTCTAAATTACAAGGACTGTAACTAATCGATTATTTTCCCAGATTGATCGATTTTATAAAATATCAGTAAACAGTGACGAATATGTCAAATGTCTTATTTTTTCCCCCAATCAACAGTTTGTTCAGTTTACTATCAATCAACACTGGATTCCACTGTAACAAAAACGACTTAAATGAATAATCAATTATCAAAATCAATTCATATTTTTTTGTTGATAAACTAATTGATTAATAACCTGCAGTTTTATAAATTACTATAATGTAAAGTAATGTAATATCTGCAATACGCTGATATTGGACAATTTATCGGTCTAATATTCCTTCTTCAGGGCTCAGACATGAATTTTAGTGAAAGTTGAATAAGAAGCAGCAGCATATGATAACAGAGCAGAACTGAAGTGATGTTAGTGTGTGTTTGTGTGTGTCAGGGAGGAAGATTTAAGCTGTGAAACATCACTACTGGGCCTCATTCATGAAATAACAGACAGAAGCGTTTACCCCTTGCTTGCTTCCACACTGTTAGTGGTACGTGCATTTGTTGAACGACAAACACACATAAACCCTGAACCTTACCATCAAAAAATACAAAAAAAATCTCTCTTATTGCTTTACATAAGGAATTCTTCATCAATGTGAGTCAGAGGAGGGAGTGTGGGGTGTAGGGTCATTAAAAACTGAACGGAAAAGTAAAGGGAAAACAAATCGCAATGTTGAATTCAAGAAAAACGCAACCAAGAAACGCAGACAACACAATGTGCATGAAGTGTAAAGGGAGTTTTTCAGTGGAAAGTACCAGCCGTGCACCTTCAGTCAGATTATACATCTATTTCATCCACACAATTGTGTGACTTGCTCTCAATGCTACGTAAAGCTACGTAAAGCTTGTTTTCCCTAACAAGACAATGAGCCACATTCTGCATCCATGTTATTAAATGCAATAAAAGCAAATTGGGGGATTTTAAAAAGACCTAAGCTGGTTTAAAAGTGCTTGTGGAGGAGGGGGGATTGCTTTGCAGGTTTAATATTTGGCCTTCTATGAAATATGGGCAGCAGGCATTATCGTAACCTCCCGGCTGTGTAGACAGAAACATTCACTCCAGGAATCAGACTGATTGAAGACATTTAACATCCACAAGACAGATTGATCCGGATTTTTCAGAAAAGGAACTCACAGTATTTACACCATATGACAAGAGGATGATTCCATATTTGCAGGCTATCTATACTATTTATACTCATATATTTATATATTTATAGATATAATCAAATATTCTATCTATTAAATCTAAGATCCATTTATATATTTACAATGAATTGTATCCATTCACGTAAATCCTGTACAGTTTTCCTACGTGTCAATGTCAATACAAGGCGTTAAGGGTTCAGTTAGTCAAACACACACACACACACACACAAGGCTGGGTGGTGTTGGTTTCTACGGGGGGGGACGACAACAAGCTTGTTGCCACGGTTACAGCGGCGTGAAAACGGGTACAACTCGCGACTGCAGATGATGCTCGACCATGTGGAGGAGTTTCTCAGCAGCGGCGTCATTTACTCCTGTTTTATCTCTAGTTCTAGTTCCTCGCTTTTCTTTCTGCTGCTTCTAATTTATGCATCGCCTCTCTTCCCTTTTGACCTCAACTTTTTCTACTGTAATCCTTCCTCCGCTACAGTTAAAACCGCACGTCCTCACCTTCTCCGGCGAGGACTCCCCAGTTAGTGTGTGTCCTAAGAGGTGGTGGGGGTGGGGGGCACGTGTGCAGGCAGGAAACACGTGTCCTTACCTGTGGTGTGTGCGCGTATACGCGTGGAGCTATGTGAATGTGGGCTACACGTGCACGTTCTGTGTCAACACTTGTCTATTTCCGAGCACTCCGTGTCCATGTCAGAGTCATAGAGCGAGTGGCCCGTGGGGTCGCTGTTGAGCGACGGCGGGTCCTGCGGCGTGTGCGTGCGCGGCGTGTGAGGCGTGCGCGAGCCCGTGCAATCCTGGAAAGTTCCCGTGCCCGTGCCGGAGTAGAGGCCCAGGTCGGGGAGTCTGGAGGGAGAGTCGCTGCGCTCCGTGGTGTCTTTGTAGCAGAAGTCCTCCAGGTCCACGAACCACTCGGGCCAGAACCGGCGGCGGATGCGCTCGCAGTACATGGCCAGGTTGATGAGCTCACCTGGAGGAAGGGACACACACACACACACACACACACACAAACACACACAATTAAACTTGATCCTAAAAAATGTGTCTGAACACAGAGGAGCAAGGTCAGGAAAATTGGGTGGAATTTCTATTGAATAATGTTTGATTACTTTCTCGATTAACTGATTAGTTGTTTGGTCTAAAACAAAACAAAAAAACATCTAAGAAATTGGAACAAGATTTTTCTATATTTCTTTTCTTAAAATATCACTGAAATGATAAACTGATTATCAAAACAGTTGCTGAGTTATGAATTTATTCATCAATATTGACTTTAACATAATTTCTTTCACTCAGGAGGATGGTCAATATGTTTTGTTGAGGAAAAAAAAAATAAATAAAAGATAAAAGAAAACATATTAAATTGCAATTATATTATTTAGCCAAATAGTTCAGGCCTATTTATTTATCTTCTAAATAAAATAAGAAATCATGTGTTAATTATTACGTGATTAGTTTCTCGATTAATTGAATAGATGTTTAGGTAAAAAATAATAATAAAAACAACCAAGAAACTGGAACAAGAAAGATTTTTCTTTCTTAAAATATCACTGAAATTATAAGTTGATTATCAAAACAGTTGCTAAGTTACGATTTAGTTCAACAATATTGTAATATAATTTAACAGAATTTCTTTCACTCAGGAGGATGGATATTTCTTAGAATATCCTGAATATTATTTCTGGACAGACATTCATAATCTTATTTATTTACTGTGAGAAACACAATTAAAGTTTCATTCGTTTTAATATCACTGGGACTTTGGCAGAGATCCGGAAATCTCAGCGAATAAAACAACTGAAACTCTCCACACGAGACGATGTTTCTTGAATTGAATCCTCTACAAATCCTCTAAGTGTGGCTGACGTTACGTTGACGCCTCACCTTTGATCAGCTGCTCCGGTCGTGTTCCTGGTAGCGTCCACATCGCCGGAGCCAGGTGGCTGAACACCGCAGCGTCTACTGTTGAAAGCTTCGAGCCCAGAAGGTACTTCTTATCACCTGAGACACAGAAAAACAAAAAAAAACATATATTTCAAAGATGTCAACAAAGATATCAACATGAAAAAAAGCTGTAATGCCCAATCTGACCACAGGAGGTCAGTATTGTTTTCCTGCCTTTATAAGCAACCAGCCTCCCCAGACAGGTACTAATATAACGCTGCTAGTTATAGGTCTCAGGACACACATTCCCAATAAAGCTGTTGTTTTAGGGCAAAGAGAAGCCACAAATATGCAATAACAAGTGGATCTTCTAAGATCTGTTTGAACCAAAGGCTGGGTTGTTACTGCATGCCTGTGTCCTGGAAGAGGATTCTTCCTTTGTTACATTTCCTGACATTTCTTCCTCTTTTTTCTCCTGTTAAAGGTGTTTTTAGGGAGTTTTTCCTTGTACGATGTGAGGGTCTAAGAACAGAGGATGTTGTTTTGCTGCTGTACAAACTCTACAAGTCCACGGATGAATCTTTTATTTGGGTTTCTGGGCTAATTGCATTTGTGATAATGTTGCGATATGATAAAATTTACATTACACTATATATTATAATGTGAACGCGTGACGCGAGCGAAAGAGCGGAGGACTCGGCTGCATCAACTTTTCATGCTGCCCTTTAATCTGCTGCACATTTGGTCGACGGAACAGTGAGAAAGAGTCACAGCTGAGACTTCAGTCTGGAAGAGGAACAGCATGTGGGCGATTGTGGATTTTGGTTTCAAAAAGAACGATGCTGCACGGCGTCGGGTGTTGTGCAGAGCACGGCATGCATACATTACAGGCGAGAGGCAGGGATACACCCCAGGTGGTCGCCAGCCAATCGTGGGGCAGAACTAAGTCAAGTTAAGTCAATTTGTTTGTTCAGCCCAAAATCACACATCACACATTTGCCTCAATGGGCTTTTACAGTTTGAACAACAGCAACAAAACATCCCCCGTCCTTAAACCTCCACATTGTACAAGGAAAAACTTCCTAAAAAACCCTTTAACAGGGAAAAAAAGAGAAAGAAACAGAGAGTAACGTACCATTTCACTTCACAAGTTAACACTACAAACTTGTTCCAGCACCACAGATGACAGCTACATGGTGCTGTATGACAACGCTATGGCCAGACAAGCCAAATACGTCAAGACAGGGATCACAGATGAATGTTTCTGTCATTCAAGTCACACATCTTTTAACTGAATTCTAACAAATAGGCCCAGTTTTTGGGAAAGAACATTATAAAGAAATTGTATCTAATATTGTGTTTGTCTGATGTAAATCATTCACTATGTTTTGTTGAGGAAAAAAATGATAAAATAAAGGATAGAAGAACAGATATTACATCACAATTAGATTATTTCCCCAAATAGTTCAGGCCTATTTATTCATAATGTCCCTGCCTGATCAGAATATAGCCATGCATTGTGTATATTATAAGAAAATCTAAAAAAAAATAAATAATTAAAAAAAACATCCATATTTGTCACCTAGTAGCGTGGCCAGGGTGCGCATGTCCTTCTCCATCAGGGCGTAAACCTCGTCCTTTGAGAAGCGGCCGATCCCGTGTCCGTACATTTCCCTCTTGACGATCCCGCCGGTCACGTGACTCAGGATCCACTTGAGCAGGTCACTCAGCGGTCCGCTCACTGACAGCATCTTCTGAGTCTCCTCCAGGTTGTCCACCCACTGGCAGTAAGCGATGGTCCTGCCACACACACACGGATTACAGAATAAGTTACTGACGGACTAATGCTGCTGCTACAAGAAAAATAAGAAGAGGAGGATTTTTCAAATCAATACAAATTAATAATAAATAAAGTAATAAAACATTTTACAACTCTCCAAGTCATCCTGAGAGAATAGATCTAATTCAATGTCATTTTAAGAGTTTTTTTTCATTTTCACACTTGTCTCAATAACACGTCCACTCTTTCAAATCAATAGGCTACGAGAATTAAACCGTGTATACTTTTTCATTGCTTTCATACAAAAAGAATTTAATCTTCCCTTATTCCAAAAGTAATGAATACGAGTCAGTGATCAGTAAGATTCTATACAACTACAGCACTTGATTGTAATGTATTTTGTGTATTTAACTGTACTGATTATTCAGTAAAGCATTAATTTACAGCTTACTATACATACAACACACCCAGTCATGACTATTACCGTGAAATAAAGGAAAGAGAAACACATTATCTTTCATTGTACATTACGTGATAAAATCGTGGGCTACAGTTACGGCAGCGTTAGTCACTTTTGAGTCAAACATGAAGTGTATTTTTCCAACAAAGGTTAACCATTGTTTCAAAAAACTGAAGAAGTGGATCCTATATTTAAAGTCAAACACCCTCTCCTTCTACATTCTTCCTTCATACAAAACTGTGTCATACTAAATAAAACAGTTTAAAGTTTGCCGGGTTCCTCACCAGTAGAAATGTTCCTCCACCATTTTGGTGATGGCGCGGGACATGGCCTTCTCCTGCGGCGTCAGGCTCTTGTTGAGGCTCGCGCCGAGTCTCTCCTCCAGGAAGTCGATGATGAATTCGGTGCCGCAGACCTGCTCCTGGTTGTACTCGATCCACGGCATCTTCCCCTGTGGTGAAAGCTTCCCGTCAAAGTAGTTCTGGAAGAGAGAGAGAGAGGGAGAAACATGAGGACGGAGAGAAAGACAGGAGAAAGACTGTAGTTCTTAACTAAAAGTAAAAAATACATTAAGTACTAGTGTATTTTTTTCTCAAAGACATGTAACCGTGGTTACCTGGTAGGGCAGGTCCACCATGCGGAGGTAGGTCTCCATCTTAAGGCAGAAAGGGGACAGGGACGGGACGCCACTTTGAGGCCTGGAGAACTGGTGGAGAATGATGGCGTCTTTAGAGTTCAGCTCCGCCTCCTTTCTGTGTGGAGAAAAAAGAATTCAGATGAAATGTGGGGACATAAAACTGTGTCACCATATGGGGACTTCCCTCCAATTTGTTTTTTTAATGAGACGTTTGTCTTATATTCTAATAAATAGAATATTTGGTGGTTTTGAGTTTGTTTATTGGACACAAAAACAACCTTTTGCTCCAGGAAGTTGATGCATTTTTCTTTGTTTTCTTATGTTTTATACACCAAAGAATGTCTGTAGATTAATCTTTAATGAAAAAGTTGCTCTAGAATTTGCATCACCAATGTACAATAGGATTTAAAGTGGGTTAAGCATTATTATCTTATTTTGGAGCCTTTTCTTGCAGTGTGTAAAAGTTTAATTTTTTCTGTTTATATTGTGCTCACATGGTACATATTCCTAAAGCTGTGTTTCATGATGTTACCATAAAACACACTCCAGCACAGATCATTCCAGGTTTGGAGTCCTGGCAGCACAGGAATAAGTAGATGACAGAATCAGTAAGAGTCCAACACACACACACACACACACATTTTCCTCCTGGAGCTGCTAATAGTTTAATCTGCAATGATGATGAGGTAAATCTCTATAGAGTCCATGAACATCAATGCAGTGTCCTCCTAAGTGACAACAAGTCTGTGTGTTTCTCTGTGTGTGAGTATTTATGTATCACTGACATTGTGAGGACACAAATCTGTATAATGTGGGAACTCTGCTGCTTTG
The DNA here is from genome assembly GCA_030544235.1 of Lepturacanthus savala. Taxonomy (NCBI): domain Eukaryota; kingdom Metazoa; phylum Chordata; class Actinopteri; order Scombriformes; family Trichiuridae; genus Lepturacanthus; species Lepturacanthus savala. Next base: position 7,197,487 of record CM060477.1, on the reverse strand, counting down.
TGGGGACAAACAGCAACTTCCCATAACTGTGTCAAGCATCCGATATATAAATTACACAAGGAAAGTCTCAGCTACAACACTAAATAAAGTATTTTATCTGGAGTAAAACACAATTCATTCTGGTGCATGAAAAAGGTCAAACTGCAAATTAGGTGCATAAATGACACTAAATAAAGGTTCGCCTGGTTACAACAGTCCTAAAGAACCTAAAATTGCTCTGGTTCAAGTTACAAGCATCTATCTTGGCATAAAAACTGATCATACATTGGACTTCCTGAATAATTCCTGAAGTATTTTAGCTACTAACTCATTTTCCAAGATGATATTCACTGTAAAACAGGATTTTTCTTAGACGGAAATTGAATGAAGCCCTTGTGGTTGTGGACATTTTCCAGATTTATTGTCATTTTAAGAGCCTGGGTAAGGTAAGATAAGGGTTACAGTTAGAGAAAATGAATGAAAGTTAATGTTAACTCTAATTAATGGAAACACAACTGTGTGTGTGTGTGTGTCTCTGTGTGTGTGTGTGTGTGTGTGTGTGTGTGTGTGTGTGTGTCTCTGTGTGTGTGTGTGTGTGTGTCTCTCTGTGTGTGTGTGTGTTGGCCCTTTGACTCTAGCCAGAGGAAAACTGCAACGTCAAAACTACTCTACTCCTCTGAAAGATGATGGTGCATTCACATGGATAGTGTAGGATTCACATGGACAGAAGAAAAAAAACACCCACACACACACACACACACACTACAGGCTACTCCATGAACATGCACGGGTGCTCTTCAGACACGTGGGCACGACGCAGATATAAAGGGAAACTGGCTGAACACGCTGTGAAGTGCTGAAAAGCCTCGGTGCAGCCTGAGAGCAGAGGAGCTGTCTATTGCCCCGTGGTGCTGAAACAACCACTGACTTTAACAAAGGGGTTCCCTTTTTGGTGCAATAACCTCTTATTTAATATTTATTAATATACTAATATATAGATAATAGTGAAATGCAATGACGGAGACAGTAAAGCTGCAATATTTAAAACAGGAAAACACCAACACGTCCGGCTGCACAGTCTCTGTAATAAATCCTACATATAAAAATACTCTGCAGTAACAGCGTCTATGAATATATATTTTTTTATTATTCATAACCAGGCTGATAATGCATCGACAGCCGTGGTGAATGCCTCTATAACTCTCGACACATACATTTTGCTGCCGTGGCCGGTTTGTCAACAACAGGGCCTGGACTGCAGGTAACCTGAGATTTTTTAAGGACAACACTGGCATACAGTCAAATCCTCATCCAGGCGCATCTGGCTGATGATTAAATAAGTGTCTTCCAGATGTAAATCTAATATACTGTCTGTGTCTACAGATGGGGGGGGAGGGGGGAGGCATCAATAAAACAAACACAACATGAACCTGCATGTACATAATGTCCTTGAAAATTCAGACAAATGAAAGTGACCTGCAGTCATATCAATGTATTGGATTCATATATGAAGAAGACAGATGCTCTGACCTGAACAATCAAATATAAGAAATAACCCTCGTGCTTTTATTTGCAAGAGAAATAGAATCGTTATGATTGAAAGAGAGAGAGAGGGAGGGAGAAAAAAGGCCGAAATATGACCTCTGTCCATTTCCCCCACAGGAAGAAGCCAATAACCGTGGAAATCTAATGTGTGCTTGTTATAGAGGGGGGTAGGGGGTGGGGGGGGTTGTTACATCACAACCACCTTCTCACGATTCCGTATTCTCCACTGACTCCCGCTCTCACCCCGCCCAACCTGGCAATATTCAGTAATATACAATAAAACCTCCCCAGTGATAATACAGCGGATGAGCCAGATGCGCCATGAACGCGAGCAACAGAAGCGGTTCTGCTCTAAAGCCCCGCGGCTGCTTCTCTCTCCCGCAGCCTCCGGCTTGTTTTGGTACCTGATGGCCAGCAGCTCGTGCAGCAGATACGCGGCGGCGGCCAGCAGAGCCCCTCCGGTCAGATACAGCGTTTTCCGCCACCACGAGTCCGAGCCCAGCGCGGACATGACCCCGCCGTAGTCCTGCAGCGGGCAGGCGACGATGTAGCCGTAAAACGAGAGCTGCTCATCGGAGCCCGGCAGGCCGGAGGAGAAGCTCTGGTTCTGGCCGAGATCAACCACACACGACCGCGTCCAGGCGAACCCGACGCGCCAGCACATGCTCTCTGTCTCCGGCCTGGTCCCGCCTCTCTCTGGCTGCTCGGGGCTTCATCGGCGGCGGGACTCATCGGTGCCGGCGGCTCCTGCTGCGGGGCGACGGCTGCATCCCACCCGGAGCTTGTCCCCGCAGCGGGGTCGACGTCCTCCGCAGCCCGCTCGGAGCTCGCTGGTTGTGGCCTCCTTCCTCCTCCTCCTCCCCCTCTTCCCGTCGCTGAGAAATCGGAGCGAATAACCGGCTGAACTTCCGGCGGTGGCTTTCAAAATAAAATTATAGTACACGGTGTCAAAGTGAAAAAAAAAGTAAAATAAATAACAAAACAATATATATAATGTAATATAATGTAATAATATATATATATATATATGTAGTTCCAAAGTTAAAATGGCAAGAATATGTATCTATAAGAAATGATATTGGTTATAATTCAAAGTACATTGTTTCTCAACTAAAATTTATAATAGTTTTAGTGAACATCTTGCTGAAAAAATAACATTTTGCACATGTAAAACTCACCACATTCTTTGTATCATCCCCAAAAACGGTCTTTTTGTGTAATGAAGTGTTATTTTTCTTGTCCAGTCAACTTGCATTGTCTTTGTTATCCAGTCTTTCTCTTCAAAACTTGCTTTTCCTATTTTATTCTAATATTTTGACTGTCTTTAAGGTGACTATACTATATATTATATTATGAACATTTCCTCCCTTCAGCCGTGTTTAATCCAACAATAACACTGTATGATCAGTACAAACAGGCCTTAATATTCCTACCTCAATTATTTTATAATTATTAAAAATATTTGACCCCCCCATGATGACTGTTCTTGCAATATACTAGGGAATACATGTGTATGAATTTATATATTTTGTTTATTTGTGCTTTCTTTTTAAAGTAAAAAAACAGGCTTTTATTTTGAAGGGGAAGGGCTCCAGTTAATGCTTTTCTCTGGTGTCTTTACTCAGCTGAAGTGACGTCACAGGGGCTGAAAATACTGGACCAACACATCCTGACCAGTTCAGATTAAAGCACCTCAGAATTATATCTGTACCATCAGTAGTTTTAATATATTATATTTGCCTAATTCATCTTTAAAGTCGCTCTTATTAAACAAGCTGTTTTTTGTATACAGGTAATGTTACATGTCCTTTATATTTACCACTAGGTGTCCCACCACTGCCACTATGTTTACTTGACATTGAAGTTGGGTAAACAACACGCTGTCAGTTTCCCCTCAAATCTATTACACATTATATTAATATCATTTCACTAGCTTGATTAAAACAGCAGTGAGCCTCTTTGTTTTACACACACCATACATTTTATTACCATAAAATCGATAAAATGATAACAGACTTTCAAGTAATATTTGATAAAAAATATTTTAGGTGATGTTTTAATTGGAATGAGAAGCATTATATAAGTGGGGTGAAAAGCCCTTTTTTTAAATGATTTTAAGTGATGGAGTCATGAACAGATGGAGCCTGCTGAAGGGGAGGAAAATGCCAGAAGGCAGCGAGGAACAAGGACGCCTCAATCTTGCCTCAGTGGCTTCCACTTAATATAAAAATATGACTTTTAACAAGATGGTTATGTACCGATTTTGTTTTTTTTTGCTTTTGAACAGTGACTTAATTTACAGTATATGAAGCCACTGGAATAAACATCCAATTACTCCAACAAAATCCACCCCCTAGGCTACATTTTCACCTGAATGGGACAATGTGCTTGCATGAAGGGTTTTTCTCTGTAACCAGCAGCTTTTATTTTGTAAGGCTTTCGAGGACCTTGTTTTTAGGACAGCCCCACACACGCACACAGCTCCCACATCACAAAAATATAGACATCTACAGGTATATACACACATATATTGCCACAATTCATTGATTAAGGAGATGGCAGCAAGTAAATACAAATCAGAATGTACAACCAACATCAGAATGGTTGTGATTTGCCTTCACTCCAAAAAAAAAACAAAAAAACTACAAACTAAAATAAAAGCTTTTAAAAAATAGATTTACACAATATACATCCTACAACTAAAGCAGAATAAATGAAAAAGAAAATGCCATCAAATGAAAAAGCTTCACAGCAGGCGAACAAACAGGGGCACTTTCATCCGAAGCACAGAGATCAAAGCTCATGATTTCCATTGAATTTCACTTAATGAAGCAAAAACATGAAAGATAGAAAAAAAATAAAGTAGAAGCTATTTACAAAACGAAAAGAGCGAATGGGAGGGATGAGCCGGAGTTCTCATGATTCCAAAAACACTGAATTCTTGATTTTCAAAGAGATAAGATTAACCTTAAAAAAAAGAAGAGAATCTCCTGGGATTTTTTTTTTCCTGCCACGGTTCACGATCACAGACCTCAGAGGGGCAGGGACAGCCAATCACGTCACAGTTTCACAGGGTGATATGCGACAAAAAAAAAAAAAAACGCTCTTTAAAAAAAGCACAGGATCAAAATACGACATGAGTCAAACAAACATGGGCAGAGAAGACTACTATCGATCCCTGAGGAATGAAAATCTCACTCTAGATTGGCCTCTCACATGATGTGTACACACACACACACACACATATAAACACACACACACACACACACACACACACAGTACTTGTGATCAAGTGAATCCCACGAAGCTCCATGTGAAATGACTTTGCTCCTCTGGGCTGTTCAAGGATGTCAGGATCATCACAATGACATGTGTCTCACATTAACCCCCCCCTCTTTCTCATCAGTTTATCACACAGCTCCACTCTTTATCCCCCTTATTGTTCCTCAGTTTCATTTCATTCAGGAGCAGAGTAGAGTGGCTGCTTCCATGAATCCATAACGATCAGAGAAGGAGGAGGTGAAGCCGTGGCTCTCACAGTCGAGTGGTGGGTGTCGAGGGGATGACATCTCAAAAAGGTTGTGCTGTGCGACAGCTGTTTTTTTCTGTTTTTTTGTGGATTTGCAGGGGGAAACGCGGGCTAAGACTGGCTGTAGGAGTTGCTTTGGTTCCCGTTGGAGCTCTGGTCGCTCTCACTGGAGACGGAGGCAGCGAGACAGATGGAGAAGGAGATTACACACGGTTCACTGAGATGTATTACAGAGAGTCGGGTTTCCCAACAAAAGCAACACACCCATCGATTTGCTGCTGCAGCGGAACACTGGCCGACTCGATTTAAAACAACAAAAGAGGATTTGAAACTAAATTAACGCATCAGAACAAGACACAATCTTTTTTATTCTCATTTATTTATTCCATGTAACCTTCAGATTTTCAGAATCAGATTTTCCCCCTAAATCAGCCGAAAGAATGACACATTTTACTAAAACACTATTACTATAACACGTAGTGGGGGGTCTTTTTTCCTTCTCTTTTTTATAAGGTTAATTCAGCTTGATTCAAGCATCCATTAAGTTTGAAGAGAATCCTTTTCTACCTGGCTGCATAATTTAACTGCAGAGTAAACTTTGACACCAAATTAAAAAACTAAGGATGCAGCAAATATTAACCAAATATATTCGGGCTATGTGCTTACCTGAGACGTTTCTTTAAAAAACATGCATCAATTTGTTTCTAGACTATTTATGCAATACTAAAAAGAAAGTTTCAGCCACAAGTTTTCATTCCACTGCATCCCTAATTAAAACTTTAGTTACTGTATATTTTATTCAAAGAAAAGAAAGAAAACCAAAAACAACCTATCAAATAAAACCTATATGTCCTGTATGTGACAGGTTTGACATTACACAGCCAGGTGAGATTTACCTGTTTGGAGGAGGTTTGGGTTTAGGCATCTTGTTGAGCACAGCAGCGATTTCCTTCCTGTCGTCAAAGTTCTTCCACTGGTCGTAGAGCTTCAGAATCACTCGGATAATCTCCAGGATCTTAATAGAAAACATGAAGTTCATCAATGTTTACTCACTGCTGCTCGATACCAGGAAGTTACAAACTGTAAGGCTGCTTTTTAATAAACGTAAAATAAAGACTAATATATACAAACTTGAAACAGAGGACAGAGACATTAAGTTATTTTAAATTCAATTTTTCTAGGTTATAATGCAAAGTTCAATGATTAATACGATAAGAGTTCAAGATCAATTATTTGTCCAGAAATCCCACTGAGGATCATTCCAGAACATGAAGAATATATTCTGTAAGATGTTTAAAAAGGAGATTATAAAGGAGCCAATTAAATAATCAAACAGCCCAAATCTAAATTAATATCAAAACAGTAGTTAGTTGCAGCTACTACTGATATTATATTAAACTATATTCTTATTGTATTCATGTTGAGGATATTAATGATATATATTGATGCTGTAACAGGAACATTGTGTTTTACTACAGATAAAAATACTTTATTTAGTGTTATAGCTGAGTTTTATTAATGCAATATATGAATAAAACTCATTACTGCCCTCGTATCAGGGGGGTTTTGATTTTGACAGGTTAACAATGAGAATATATTGTCCTTATTATTCTATTTAGCAACCTACGTTGTAAATAGACAGATTAAATATTTTAAATTCATGTGTCACTGAGAACTGACTTGTAAATGGTTGTAAAGTGATCTTACTTTGTCCATGTCCACAGAGAGCTCTGCAAACCACTGCCGGGCGTCTTTCTGCTGCACCACGCAGGCGACATGCAGACAGGCTGTGGGAGGAAAAGCAGAAGAACCGATTATGTAACATCTAATACAATTTAATTCGGAGAGATGAGGAAACACATGGAAACAAGGCTCACCCAGGGCGATCATGAAGGGAGGGTAGAGCAGACACAGATCTGTCCTGTATGTGTCGTTCACTATCCGCCTGGTTGCAGAAAAGATGAAGCAGAGGCTACAAAAACAGCTAATTTGCTCCTAATTATTTTTTTCCCCTCCATTTCTACTCAGAGACTCATGGATTCTACAGTTCAGACTCAAACGTACCAGGCCAGAGGCAGCAGCATGTCCTCCTGTCCCATGTCCTGCACATACTGCAGCAGTGGTCTGTAGGGGTGGTACACGATCAGGCAGCAGTCCTGAAATATAAACCGCATCATTACATCTAGTAACGTTTCAATTAAATACAGCCTATGGTACGTTAACAGATATAAAGCTCTCTCCACTCACCATCAACTCCAGAAGGTAAAACTCACACTCCAATATCTGCAAAAGATAGAAATTAGGATCAATATGCAACATGTCAGAGCATTTAAATAGAAGCTAGTCCTACAACGCTTCTTATTAGCATTTAATTATATTAATTTTTCTCAAATCAATCAGAGAATAATGTTTCTTAATGAAGTGACATGTTTCTTTGGGCAGTTTCTCTTTTATAGTGTGAAGTGGGTCTGTTTTCATGTGACAACCTGATACCTCATTAAATATTGATAGAATAGATCTAGTAAAATCCATATTTTGCCTTTAATTTCTTTTTATGTCACCAAGATACAACGAAGAAAGAGAAACTAGAGGAGAGAACTCAGACAGTCAGATATCATGCACCTCGCTGCATCTTCTGCCAGCATGTATATATTCATACATTTTGGAGAAATTGTGAATAAATACAGTGTTTATTGTATTTTAGAGATCGACTGAACGCTGCTGAACGCTCCTGTTCCACAGGAGGTTACAGCAGTGTGAAAAAGTGTTTGTCCCCTTCCTGGTTTATATTATTAAGGAAGAAAAATAAATCCAAAAGCTCCTCAAAAGCTAAACATCATACGAAGATCTAAAGAAATTTAGGAACAAATGTTTCTAAAGCTCTTTCTTTGGGACTCCAGTGAACGACAGCGAGAGACGTTATCCACGGCAGAAAACATGAGAAAATGGAACAGTGTGAACCTTCCCCACCAGAATTACCCTGAGAGCAGCGATGACTCAGCCTAAAGGTCACAAATGATCCCGCAACAACATCCAAAGAACTGCAGGCCTCACTTGGTTCAGTTAAGGTCAGTGTTCATGACTCCAACATAAGAAAGAGACAAGAACGGCTGCATGGCCGAGTTCCAAGACATAAAAAAACACTGCTGAGCAAAATGAACGGCTAAGGCTTGTCTCAATTTTGCCAGAAAACATCTTGATGAGGGCGACACGGTGGAGCAGGGGTTAGCGCTGTTGCCTCACAGCAAGAAGGTCGCAGGTTCAAGACCTCCTTGGTCCGGGGTCTGGGACCTTTCTGTGTGGAGTTTGCATGTTCTCCCCGTGTCTGTGTGGGTTTTCACCGGGTACTCCGGCTTCCTCCCACAGTCCAAAAACATGCTGAGGTTAATTGGCAATTGGTGTGAGTGTGTGAGTGAATGGTGTGTGTGCCCCACGATTGGCTGGCGACCATCTGGGGTGTATCCCTGCCTCTCGCCGTCTGCTGGAGTGCTGGGATTGGCTCCAGCACACCATGTGACCCTAATGAGGAATAAGCAGGTATAGAAACTGACTGACTGACGTCTTGATGATCCCCCAAGACCTTTGGAAGAATACTCTGTGGTCTGACAAGACAATTACACCTTGTGAAAAAGTGTGATCCAATGATCCAAAACACACCAGTAAGATGCAGCTTTCATGCATCGTGTTCTCCACAGTCTTCACCATTGTTCTTAGGTGACTTTATTCCACTGCTGGTTCCTCTTTAAGCAGAATGAGGTGTTCATGTGTTGGAATTCCACAGACGCTGGAATGTAACGGCTGGAATACATGTAGAGATGCTGATTTCAGAATAAAAATGCAGTGGTCTCTTATTTTATACCAGAGATGTATATAGTTGTTTTGTGTTACACAGAACTTCATGAAGTCAAAGTTAAAGTCCAATAAATTGCTGGTGCATGTGCACCTGCCTCATGACGCATTCTAACTACATGACTAAACACCCCTGAAGGTTCTCCTGCTCCGTCCTCCGTCCTCATTTAAACAGGCTGTTATCGCGGCTCTCATCTGTCCCGATGTCACCAGAGAGCGGACATGAAATATTAGACGAATCACAGCGCCACGCCAACTCATTCTCCGCTGTGCGAACCACTCCTTCCTGTTATCGCTGCGTGGTGGCTCACTATAAATAATAGTTTACACACCTTTATGGACAGGCGGTGTGTCAGAACAGCCCCGGTGACCTCCTGGCAACTATGTGGAGACGGAGGATAAATAAGCTGCTGCCGGCGGTGCACGCCACTTAACGCCACAGTGAGAGCTGCTGCGCAGAATTAATGTATGCACGGCAGCGGACGGCCACGGCCAAAAAAACATCACCCGCAGCGGCACAGATTCTATCGGAGGAGTGTGAACAATAGTTGTGAAATCTCTCGTGTCTCTCTCTCGACATGGCGACACCGTGATACAGTGTAAGGGGGTCTTGGAGCGCTGTAAAGTGGCACGGCACCGCATAAATAACTGCGGAGGAAGCAGGAAAACAGTTATGGGTCTAACATGTCGGGCATATTTGATGCACTGACATGTGGCTCATTTTAACAGTTTAACGGGTGAAATGTGTCTAACCGAGTTCAGAGCAGCAGCAAGTAACTTTAAATTTGAGAGAAAACTGATTGACACCTGTTTTGATAATGGATTCATTTTATTAAAAATTAACTTAAAAGCAATAGACTGTTTCCCTGACAACTAGTAGAGTGGTTCACAAAGTGGCGTCCAGGGAACTGCAGGGGTCCTTGAACAGGTGCCAGGGGGACCCCAGAAAAAAGGAGAATGTTTTATTTTTACTATAATTCCCCCATGATAAATGAATACATTTATTTAGCGTAGAAGTATTTATTCCTTATTATTTGTGTATTATTTTCCCCTTGCACATGGATTTATTTTGCATTTGTATTGAGTCATTATTCATTTAATCTTAATTATGGCAGTTTAGTTCTCCATAATTCTGGCCTCGGGTTTCTGACACTTTCTTTTATAAAACATATTAAAGCAGAAATCTTACCAGCTGTGGTCCATGGTTAACTAATAGATGTTAATAATGATACTAATTAAGGTTCTGTCCAGGTCAAACAGAGTCACGCTAACATGCTATTGTGCATGTTGGTTCACTGGAAAGTATCTGCTACACTAAATGGAACCTTAATTTGTATTACTAGTAATTTTATGACTGATTGATTAAGAAAGGAATCAACGGATTAATAATAGTCGCAGCTTCAGTCGGTCTCTTCCATTTCCAGCTCAAACACACCCTCTCTTTCCACTTTACTTCGCCCTTCACCCGTCAGGTCCAACTCTAACTCGATCATGAGTCAGCGACGTCATGCACATTCCTCAAACACACATCTGTACGAGCTAATTAGGATGTTGTCATTGTGTTTTCATGACTGCTAGCAGCTTGACTTTCCTTGTCTTCAGTATGTTACTGTTTCACAAGTGTTATTTTTAATTTTTATTGAACCTTTGCACTTACTACAGTCCAACCTGAATAACAGCATCTAAATGCCTATGATTTAAAAAAGAAAGGCATTTTACTTACATGATTCATTCTGTATGGGAATTCCTTTGGAAAAGCGTAGGAGAATCTTGTTTTCACTGTTTAGGAGAAACAACACAGCAACATTTTATTTGAAGAAATTTGAAATTTGTGAGATTGATTCTTACATATATTATATATTCTTATACGTTATATCTGTAGTCACTTACACACTGATGTTGCTGCAGAGATCAGTCTGGTGTTGGACACAACTCCAAATTCCTGAAAGTGACACGATTAAATAAATCAGAGACATACACCAGAAATTAAATGAATAAAAGATGTAAAAGAAATGTAAACCAGTGGTAATGCTATTTATTTATTCTATTTAAATGTGTTTCTTACTGTCAGCACAGAAACCTCCATACCTCAACTTTTGAAGCCAGGAACACACAGGTAGGAGCCATGAGCACAGGATCGATGCTTTTCAGGGAGTACCTGCACAAGCAGAGAGAAAAGGCTTTTGTCAGATATTCTGTTATTTCATCAGTAGGAAATAAAAAAACTAAATTCATAATGAAGATCCTAGTTCACTGCTCTGAGCTAAAATATCCTAACACTGTACTACCATTATAATATAAATGAAAGTCCATGATGAAATCCAGTCTTAATCCATCTCATATATTTATATTATAGATTATTAAATTGTATTATTATATTGGCATATCAGTGCTCTACTGTTTCTTTACCTGGCATAAAAGCGTTTGAAGTAGACCGTTGCAGTCGCAATAACCTGCTGCCGCAGCTTCAGGTGTTCACCCAAAGCCTGGATGACTGGACAGATGGAAAAAAGGGACAAAACAATTTAATGGAACAGGAACTGATTTGCTTAAATTTTTTTTCATAATAATAATCAGTGGTGGACTAGATAGAGAGCCACACTTGAATCAGAAAATGACTTTGGTAGAAGTTAAAGTTATATATTATAGTATTACTTGAGTAAAAGTCTAATGTACGTTATATTTATTTATTAAACTTAAATTGCATATAAAGGATTTGGATGTTAAACTCTATCATAAGGATTTTCTCCAGTGAACAAGAAACATCAGTCCATTGTTTATCTGGATAATTCCAAGAAGCAGTGCTCACTGCCTCCATTTGGAATATTACATCACAACTGCACTATTAAAAAATTCCAAACCTTTTACTCCTAAATGTTCATATTATTAACAGACAAATTCCCAACCCTCCATTTCCCCTCATGAATTAAAAGTAATATTCTGATGTCGTAAAGTATTAAAGTACAAGTAAATGCTGCTAATTAAAAAAAAGAAAAACAAACAGTCAAAATTTTGGAGAATATCAAGTTAATTCTCAGTATTTTAGCATCAATAGAGGCTTCAGTTTTCCACATCACACTTGCACAAACTGAATATAGATTCAGTATTGGCTTCCAAACCATTTGTGATGTCACAAGTCACGCTTTTATCAGGTCAGTAGTACATATTATGGCACCGTTTTATTAAATATAAAGATGGGTATTAAAACTGATAAGAGGAAAATATCCAAACGACCAAAGCCACTAAAGGTAAATACCATTAGCGAAGAAGATCTGCAGCTTCCAGTACTCCTCTTCTGTGAGGAACTTCAGGTCTTTCTGTCGCTCTTTCATCAGGTCCTGCTTGTCCAGCACCCACTGCAGGCTTCGATTAAATAATAATAATAGTAATTAATAATGGTATTGATCAGTTATGCCACTGCTAACGCTGGTTTGTCAAACTATAATAATCCAAGCTAGCGTTAGCAGGTAGCACAGCGGTGAATTCAGCTTGATTTATCTGTCGCTAAGCCCGAAATATAAAGCAACTAATCAAACAGATATGATTGTGATAATGATTTCTTATAATTGTAAATACTTACAAGTCTTTCTACTTGTGTTTTTATATATATAACCAGTGTTAGCAGAGACTATATAACGCTAGGCCTCATAACAAAGATGGTCGTTGACAAAACAAAGCTGTAACGCGTCATATTTTAATTCAAACTTACTAATGAGAACTTTGCCAGAAGTTTCCCGCCATGTCGGAGCAGCTGAGGTAGAGAAGAACACTTAAAACCTGTTTTACTTCCCGACAGAAGACGAAGAAATACTGGACAACACACAGGTGAAAGAACGATAGTTATTCTAAAGCAGACAGCGGAGTAACATAAAAAGCCTTCCGGAAAACGATCGGGAACTAAGGAGAAAGGTTCCGGACTGTGGTTTCCTGTCAATCAGGCTTTCGAAAAATAAATAAATTACCTCCTCTGGACCAACATGAGCCCATTCATTAAAGTGCTATAAAATATATATTAATAAGATATGACTTTCCACTTTTTTAGGGTAATATTTTAACTGATCAATACCTACCAATAATTTATTCAAGATTTTAAATTTAACCCTTTAATGACCAATTTTCTTAGTTTCATTTTTCATGAAAAAGTATTTAATCTAGATTATTTATTTATTTGCTTTATGTATTTAAGGGAGGGGGGAATAAGATTATTATAGTGAAATTGTGCCTAGATTTTTCACCAATAAACCAAGTGTCAAAATATATTAATACAATATTTTTTTTATTTATTATATACAGCATAATTAAGGACATTTTTGTTCTGTAAAAAAATGTATTAATCTATTGTATTAATATAATTTGAGACTTCTTTTTTTATTGTTTTTTTAACCAACTTCATTCCTGATCTTAATTTCCAAATAGGCGGATCAATAAATCAATGGGAGATGACCTTTCTAACCCTCGGTCCAATAATAAGATGTTCTCCATGTGCATCCCAGCTATGTGAACAATTCGTGAACCCCGTATTAGTTGGGTCTATCGCTCATTAATTAGGCCATAAAATGAATTTATTGACGTAAGTCATACCTAGATGTTTGTCAGTCTTGGGTTGGGAAGGTCCAACATTCCTGTGTGTTGAGGTAACAGCTGAGGATATAAAGACCCACCAGGCTGGAGCTGGGACCGACCAGGGCTCCAGGATCCGGGATCCAGTTCCGAGTAGCAGCAGACCACAGACGCGTCGCCATGAGCCGCAGTCCAGAGAGGATGTCTTCATACCGCCGTCACTTCGAGTGCACCCTGGGGGGCCCTCCAGCCCTCCAGGTCCGGGTCTCCAGTCCGTCTCCGACCCGCAGGGAGGCCCGGCACCGGTCCGCCAGCTTCAGCCGCAGCGGCAGCGCCGTGGGACGCAGATCCGGGTCCAAGTCCCGCATGACCAGGTCTGTCACCTGTACTGCAGCCTCTGAATTAGCTGCTATTGATGAATACGCACATATATGGAATAATGTCAAAAATGTCATGTGGTGGAACCCTAAAAACTCCTTTAAAATGGTTTTAAAAAATTAAAAACACATAAAATCAGTTTTATATTCTAGGTGGATTGAATATTTATAATTTATTATTCTTTTTTGGTTACAAATGGACTTTCAAATGACAAGAAACCAGAAACCAGACATTATTTGTCACCTTATATTTCAATTTAAATGTTTGAAAGTAAAACTTATACAATTAATTTCTGAATAAAAAAATTGGAAAACATTTTTAGTTTTATTCACTTATGAGCCTTAGTAAAAAAAACACCTTATTTTCTGCATTATATTCAGCCAGAATCATGTAAAATGTGTTTTAAGAATTATTTTTCCACTAAATGTTGTCACCACATGTGTTATTTGCATTAGAAATGCATTTATTGACATCTTAACCAACCCACTGAGGATTTCAGGAAAATCTTTTCACATTTTTCAAAATTTTTAATTAAAAAATGAAGGGTACATAAAACTAAAATGATCACTTTCCCCCCAGCAGAGCAGACCCTCTAATTATTGGTCTTTAGGGTCGAACTTGGCAAATATGTCAGGTTCAACCCATTTGATTGAGCTTTTAAAACTTTAGCTGCCTGACTATAATGAGAGAGGATCCATAACCTATATAATATAATTACACTTACACAGACTGTAACTATAACTAACTCCACTACACTTCAGAGGGAAATTTAATATTAAAGTAATATTAAAATATTACTTCTAATAATGTAATCACAATCTTATAAATGGCTCTACATTGTTTAAGGTTATTTAACAGGGTTTTACATGTGTTACATTGATGCTGCTCATACGAAAATCACGTTATAGGAGGATAATGATTCATGATGCTGCTCAGAAGCAGCATATTTATTGAACAAGAATTCTATCTATATAGACTAAACGTCCTTTTTCTGGTCCTGTCTACAGCAGTGGGAGTTTGGGATCACTGTGCTTTGGGATGTCCATCGGCCTCGGACCAAAGCTGGACCTGGATGCAGCTACAGCAGAGAACCAGGACTTTATGATGACCCGAACTAACGAGAGGCAGGAGATGGTGGCCCTCAACGACCGTCTGGCTGCGTACATCGAAACGGTAAGAACCCCCTCCCCCCTCCCCCTCCACCCCATCATTGTCTTCATTTTTGACACCTTTTCTCGGCGTTTTCCACCCTGACCTCATCGTGTCGTTACCCCATGATGAGATCAATCTCGTTTTCTTCCTGAAGGTCCGTACGCTGGAGTCAAAAAACAAGCAACTGGAGGTGGAGATCGAGGCCCTGAAGAGCCGCTTCGTCCGGCCCTCAGGCCTCAGGCAGCTGTACGAGTCCCAGCTGAAGGACCTGTACAGGGAGGCCGAGCAGATGAGGGTCCAGAGGGTGAGGATGACCACGCACAACCCTGTTGTCTCCATAATTTATCTTTTTTTACCTTTGTAACAACCGCTGTACCTTTGGGTCTATACAGGACATGTCTCTGGCATCCAAGGCGGCCATGTTGGCCCGGCTGGACATGCTGAAGAACAAATATAACGACGCTATTGAGGCGAGAAAGAAGACGGAGCAGGAGATTGACACTCTGCGTCCGGTAAGACTCAGTGGGATATCTAGCTTAGAATAAAAATATATATAATTAGTATAATTAGTTAAGCTTACATTAGCATTCAAAAGCATTCAAAAAATGTGGTGTTTTCCATGAAAAGTCAAGGAAAATATAGTCAAGGTTAAAAATAATGATTTGTATTTGAAATAATCTTTTTTTTCCGTCAAACTTAGGTAGTTTTCTAGCTTCTCTAAGCAGCTAAACTGTTTTCAGCTGTGCTAACATGATTGCACAAGGGTTTTCTAATCATCCATTAACCTCCTGATGCAATGAGCAAACACATTAGAACACTAGATTGATAGTTGCTGGAAATGAGCCTCTATACACCTATGTAGATATTGATGCACCAAAAACCAGACATTTGCGGCTAAAATAGTCATTTACCACATTAGCAATGTATAGAGTGTATTTATGATTAGTTTAATGTTATCTTCATTGAAAAAAACAGTGTTTTTCTCTCAAAAATAAGGATATTTCTATTAACTATTAAACAGTGGTCTATTTCTCCTTATTCTCTCCGTCCCAGGACGTGGATAAAGCTACCTCAGCACGGATCACGCTGGAGAAGCAGCAGCAGAACCTGGAGGTGGAGCTGGCCTTCCTGCAGCGGGTTCACAAGGAGGTAAGACGCGTCTCCGTCCACACGTCTGACCACCTACGCTGCAGATGAGGCAGCGGCCGGTGGCCGGCGTGCCGTTCATTCTCTCATGTCCGGTTTAATGAGCTGGTAATTATCACTGACAGGTTCGGTCACAGGTTTTATGATGGATAGAGTGAGTAAGACTGCAAACATGGCAATTACCGGCATGGTGTGAAGGGCACATGAAGCTAATGGAGGGAAGCTGTAGGAGGAGGGTTTACTCAACATAAAGCAGCTTGTCAGGGTTCCCATTCCTAACCTGAAATCATTTTCCAGGACTTTTCCAGGACATTTGTAAGTAAATATGTCATTATCCAGGATAATGACAGTAAAGACTCTTGAATAAAGTTAGTTTTGCTAACAACAGTGGAAATTAAAGAATGCCAGTGGTTCATATGAACATGTAATAGGGTAATTGAAGTTTTCTGCCTATGTTTCTCATTTTAAGGCTAATCCCTGTTTATGAAAAAGGGTCTGAAAAGTCACTAAATCTAGGGACAAAGTCAAATTTGATTGGCCGGTTTGCATTCAGTCACAAAGCAGGTGGAGGATAAATCATTTTCAAGGATAATGTAATAATTTCCAGGACCATTTGACCTTTTTTCCCTCATTTTCCATGTTTTCCATGACTGGAAAAATTGCTCAATCATTCTCCAGTTTTTCCAGGATCCATGTGAACCCCGAGTTTATATCACTCAACTTTACACCAGATGAAGTATTGCAGCTTATATAACATCATGTTTCTCTCTCTGTGGTTTGTGATCCGCTCAAAGGAAATCGAGGAGCTGATGCAGCTGCTCTATTTATCGGCCACCAAGGTGGACGTGAGCTTCGGCCTCCCAGACCTCTCCTCTGCTCTCAGAGAGATCCAGAATCAGTACGACAGCATCGCCGCCAAAAACCTACAGGTACGACCATGAAGCTGCACTTCACTGCAGGTTTTCTACGTACAATCATCTTGATCCATTGATGCTCTACAAAAAAAAGCATCCAGGAAAGAGTAAAACACCTGTTAAACACCTTTTCCTTAGGAAATGGACGCTTGGTACAAGACAAAGTTTGAGGACCTGAGCAAAGCCTCCACCAAACACGCTGAAAGTGTCCGCAGTCTGAGAGAGGAAATCGCAGGTTATAAGAAAGATGTGAGTATTAGTATTTTTTAATTCTTGTTAATAGTTAATAATACCTCTTCACTGCATAAAACTGAAATAGGTGAAATATCTTGTTTTTGCTACAATTAGTCCAATATTGAGCAGAATTATCTTATTCCACTGGCAGATTTTCTTGATTTTAGTAAGTTTAATCAAATGTTAGTCATGTTTTCTTAAAACAAGACCAAATTGACCCAAATCAGGTAAAAAAAACATTAAATAAGCTAAATTATCTGCCACTAATTGAGAAACAAGATATTTTCACCTGTTAACATTTCACTTTTTGCAGTGTTCTTAACCTAAAAATGAAGAATGTGTGTGTGTGTGTGTGTGTGTGTGTGTGTGTGTGTGTGTGTGTGTGTGTGTGTGTGTGTGTGTGTGTGTGTGTGTGTGTGTGTGTGTGTGTGTGTGTGTGTGTGTGTGTGTGTAGATCCTCGACAAGGAGCGCGACTTGGATGCACTGAAGACAAGGAATGAGTATTTGGAGGCTCAGATCCGGGACATGGCGTTAAAACACAAGAAGGAGGAGGATGAATTGGAGGCAAGTGAACTGACTTGAAGGCTTCTTATCACTTTTTTAATATAAATAATGACCTTTGGATGTTTTCTCATGAAACACCTTTAAAAAAAAAAAGCTCCTCTGTTTTATTCTGCTGCTACAGGAGCGTATAGACGCGATTAAGCTGGAGCTGAGGCTGACCAAAGAGAAGATCGCTCTGCTGCTGAGGGACTACCAGGACCTGCTGAACATCAAGATGGCTCTAGAGATTGAGATCACCACTTACAGGTGAACCAAACACAGCTCTGGGCTTTAAGCTGATCATACTGCAACTTCTAGAATGTTTTACACGAAGCAGACAATCAGTTCTCAGAGCGGGGTCCTTGAGGAGGAGCCAGGTGGCAATGATAGAATGTAGAACCATATTTATATAAGACTGCTGTAATCTAAAAATAACATATTTGATTTAGTTGTATTTATTTCCTATTATTTTCATTTATTCATTTCATTTTCATTTAAATTTAATAAATAAAATGGAAAATTAAATAAAGATGGATATTTACTGGTATAATTATTTATGTACTGAGTCAGTATTATTAATTTTTTAATTATGGCCTCAGGTTTCCTACACTTTCTGTTATAAAACATCTAAAACCTCTAATCCGAGTCTCCGAGGTCTAGTTTTTGGGAGTTTAAGGATCCTGGATGTTAGAATCACTGCAGTGGACAATAGTACTACATGAAAACTGCATCCTTCTTTAACTTCACTCTCCTTATCTGGCAGAACGCTGATCGAGGGGGAGGACAGCCGTCTGAGCACCATGGTCCGTCAGCTCTCCCTGACCAGCGGAGGCCTCTCTGCCCATGCAGCAGTTCTGGCATCAGACGCCGGAGCAACTCAAACGACCGAGAGGAAGACTCTGCTGATCAGGTAGAGAATGTCTGTCGCCGCTAATTCAGCGACCGTTTCTCACTCAAACGTCTTCAAACCGATTCGGTAATGTCTCATTTCTCTTCCCCATCGTCCCAGAACAGTTAAGACAGATGAGGACACGTATGAGAGCGACACACAGGAGCGCACCTTCATCATTTCTGGAGCAGCCTGACGACACAGAAGAACAGATCATTAATCTGCCTCAGAACTTACTGAGTGACCCTTGTTTTACATATTTCATATTATTAGTAGTTTATCGGTGCTTTGAAAGACCTAGAATTCAGTAGTGAATTTGAGAATAAAACAGAAAGTGGAATTCCAATTTATGGACAAATTACTTACACCACTAACTTCCACTTACATAGATTTACACTAAGATGAATATAAACTATATTATATAACTATAATTCTATAGATAGCTAATTGCTGTGTCAGCCTCTCAGCTCTTCTAATCCTTGTGTATCAGGAATGTGTGTTTCCAAGTAACAAAATAAACAGCAAGCAATCACAGTTGTGTTTTTCTTTTTTATTATTTCAATCCGTTCATCTTTTTCCCGTTATTTAAACCAAAAGCAGCACAGTCCTTTCTCACCGACATTAAAGGGAAGAACACGAGTAAACTTCTTAGGAAATTCCTCAGATTAACCGTCTATAGTGTCTCATTTGTTAGGAAGTCACAACATGATCAAAACGAAACCAACATTAAAATCTCCCAGGCAGGAATGTATTTTCTTCACTTGTTTGTAAACATAATTCCTGTTTTAATATTGCTATAAATATACAGTAGTGTAGTAGCTTATTTATGCCACAAACTAACTTTTTCAGGCACATGAGATGTTTGAGATGCAATGAGAAGCCTTCTTAAAACATCGTTTCCCTTATCCTGACACAGAAATACAGAAAAATAGAAAAGTAACGAGTGCAATTAACATTACAAAATAATTTGGCACCGAACCCAAAAAGCATGCTTTTTGATGAAAAACAGGACTGTAGATAATGTGTTATTGCGACACTGTGTGCTTTAAGTGTTTCTAGTGCAGCGGTTTGGGTTCATCTCCCACTCCCCCAGCCAGGCGATAGACGGCGAGGCTGACTTCATGTGCCAGGGCGTCGGCACTCTCCTACAACAATAAGACACAATGAGAGCTGCTGCGCTGTTCGGTCGCACCAAAAGGAAGAAGAAGGAGATGTTCTCACCTGGGTTTCTGCTTCGGAATAAACCCGGACCACGTCCTCGGTGCCAGACGGTCTCACGAAGGAGCGAGCCAGTCTGTATTTCTTCACTAGGCTGTCGATGGCCTCCTGGAGTCCCGCTGGGCTCACTGCCCGTCTCTCTGCATCCGTCGTGTCTATCACCCTGCGGTCCGACACCTGCGGAACAAAGCCGCGTATCATGTAGACTTGTACATTTACTGACATTAAATACAACATTAAATATGGATGAATCTGCTGTCCTACACGTCCATGTAGGGCTGCTCAAATGTGGAGAAAATCATTATCACGATTATTCAGAGGATTATGTTTTAGTTACACAATGCATTTATTCAGCGAGAGTGACTTTGTGCTTTTGTTGGAGATGATTAAACAGATTTGTTGAGTTGACAAGAGTCCTGGATATCACCTTATAGCAAATGTTGCACGTTACGTTGCTTCTGCTCCTCGTCAGATTCTTGGAACCTGGAACCTGGAATTTTCCGACCCTGCCATTTACTCACGCTCGCTCTCTCTCTCTTTCAGAAATTGTGTCAAGAAAAATGTAGAATAAATCCTTTCAACTCCCTGATATAAGTTTGGAGATCGTTGACATGCAAATTGAAATTCAGCTAATTGCACAGCCTTACATCCATGCACTGAAAAAACTGAAAAACTTCTGGTTTGTTTTTTCTTAAAAATTGTGTTCTGTCTTATTTTAAGAGAAAAATTATTATTTCAAATGAAGTTCAAAATAATTGGGCAAAATTTGAAAATATAATTTCTTACTGAAAAATATTAAGTACAATAAAAAATACATGTGGATTTAGATTAGACAAATTCGCTAAAAAAAAATTAAGTAGTTTCAGTTTTAAGTGGAGTAAGAAGGTTACAGCACCTACTGCAAGTACATTCTTGTCTATTAGAAACTTTGGAACATTTCAAAAACTCACCTGAACTTCATTTCATCACTCATCATTCAGAGTCTATTGATTTATTCAATAGTTAGTGGAAAAGAATTCAAGGTGAAATTCTCAACATATCGCATAAAAGACTGAGGGATACTGTTCTGTAGCAGCCCGATGCACGTAAAGGAACGTAAAAAAAGCAGTGGAGTGAGAATGATCCATGAATGTACCTTGACTTTGAGCTGCCTGTTGGGCAGGTCACTGTAGATGGCATCCCACTGCTGGACAGTCAGACCTTTGATGGCTAATATGGCTTCAATCAGCAGCATGTCAGAAATGGCATCACCGACGGTCTTAGAAGATAAAAACACGAAATATTCATCCGCATGACAAAAAGCCACATTCTTTACCTGACAGTGTTTCTTTGGTTTAACCACTTAAGCCCCAAGCTGCTATAAATGATAATTAATAGGGAATATCTCTACAACCACAAAGGTTACGTACTTAAACCTGGTATAAAAAAAAAATCTACAACATGTGAGGTGATTACAGAAGTATCAGAATCAATTTATGTTGCTGTTATAAAGCAAATATAGTTATAATATCGCAAAAGAAATCTAAAATTGTGTTTTACTACAGATAAGAATACTATTTTTAAAACTTAAAACAAGACTAAACTGACCCAAATCAGGAAAAAAATGAAAGAAGCTAAATTATCTGCAATGCAAAGTTCTATGATTAATAAGATCAGAGTTCAAAGATCAATTATTTGTCCATTAAATCATAGAAATCACACTGAGGATCATTACAGAAAATGAATATATTCTGTAAGATTAAGTAGATTATAAAGGACCCGATTATAACACACAACAGTTCAAATCTACATTAAATATCAATATAGTTAGTTACAGCACTATCACGATGTGGATATTGATGTTATATATTAATACTGTAACATTGTGTTTTACTGCAGATAAAACTATTTTTTTTATTTTCTCATTTTCTCAGGCACTATATGCATAAATACTTCCCCTGTATCAGGTTTTTTTGGATTTAAACAGGTTCATTTGTGTGTGTTTACCTGGTTGATAACATTGATGGTGTTCTGCAGCAGAAAAGCTGCTCTCTTCTTCTTGTCGTCCATGTTTGGATCCTCCGTCAACTGCTGGATCTTCTCTTCAGCTTTTGCGCTGAACAACACCTGATGCAAACGCACAACACCTCATTCATAATGTAATAATCACTCCAGACTCACTGAAACACAGAAAGAAAAGGCTGAGGTGCTGACAGGTGTGTGTTCACTCACAGTCCCGTGGCCGTTTGCCTCGAAGTAAACGCCGATGTCAAACTCCTGCGCTGCGTGATGGAGGTGCTTCACTCCGGTCTTAGTGCACCTCACGATTACCTGAGTCGCACAAAAAGAAACGTTAGCACTCACTTCTTGAAATAAATAAAATACAATAAAAGTTTGTGTCACCTTCATAGTGTCCTCCAGGTAGCGTGTCGAGCTGCCGTTTGCGTAAGCGGTTTGAACCACTGCGATCTTCAAGTCTAGGCCAGCCTGTATGAGTACAAACAATAAGTGTGTGTGTCTATATGCTGTGGTGAAATGTAACCAAGTACTGTACTTATGTGCAATTTTGCGATACTTATATACTACTCCAATACATTTATTTGACAAATTGAGTGACTTTTCAGATGCAGACATCTTACAAAAAACAGTGTTTAGTTTATTTCAATGAACTAGTGCCCATAGGATGCATGTATTCCTATAGAAAAGCTGTATTGAAGAGTCAAGTGAAAGTGGATCTATGTAAATATGTATTCTTTGGTTTCATTGGCTGCACGATCAGTGCAGAAAGAAACAGGACAATGGAGCTTTGAATTGTGATGAAAGCGCTGGGAAGCAACATGAAGAGGAGCGCCGTGATACGGAGCTTTACACTGTAACCAAAGTGCTGCTGCAGGATTGTGCTGTGATATGAAAGTCTATCAAAAACTATTCCACAAAAAAAGGACGCACACCATCGTGCCATGCTCACGATAAATCAGAAAGCTGAGGTTGATCTTTAGAGACGGATGTTTAAATAATCTGATATTTCATCAAAGATCAAATACTAGAGACAAAGACGACTATTTATGTATCATAACTTCTGTCTTTTTTGTACTTTCACTTTAAAACTTCAAGTATATTTTGCTGCTAAAACTACTTAAGTAATATTTTTCATGCAGGGCTTTTAATTGTAATGGAGTATTTTTACATTGGTGTATTCTGAATATTTCCTCCACCACTGTGTGTGTATGTGCCTATTTACTGTGTGTGCACCTGTGTGAGCAGCTCTTTGAGGAAAGTGCTGATGAGGGTAGCGATCTTGTCTCCGTCCAGCAAGTGAAACTGTCCCTCGGGGTCAGTGTAGTAGTAAACTATTCGATCAGCGTCGCCGTCAAACGAGCAGCAACGCTCGCCGGCGTTAATCTCAACACCTTCACAGAGATGGAAAGAGAAAATATATTATGGAAGTGGCAAACTGAAAACAAGAGCTCTCCTGTTAATATCACATTCCTCTTGAACAAATGTATTTGGAAAAAAAAAATAATAATAATTATAGAGACACAGAGCTTGTAACAGAGGCTTTAACTGTTGATGATGGAGTTTAACAGTACCAACATTAGTAAAATGACAAATAAAAATGCACTTTGCTGATCATCAGTCTCCATCTTGTGGTCAAATATTGCATCTATTATTAAAAAAAAAAAAAAAAACACAAATAATTTATCACGTCTAGTGTGTTGTTGGTGGTCTGTTTAGGAGTCCATACTTGGATAAAACCTTTGGATAAAGGTTGTTGGTGATAGAACTAACCTACGTTAGCACATTGGGAAAAAAAGGACATAGGTCTGAAAAGAATGTTCACACCTGTTGGGAGTTTCTGCTGCACTTTGACAAAGTCTGCACCGCACTCGTGATTGAGCTTCCCTCTGCTGCCGTCGTTGAACAGAGAGATCTGCAGCTCCTTCTTCACGTTTCCCTCCATCTCACGCACCTTCAGAGCCCCGATGCCGTTAGCGCCGTCGACGTAGAGGTGTTTCTGGTCGTCTGTACGGTTGGACGCCTGCCGGAGACAGAAAAGGAAGTGACTGCTCGATGGATGGCTACACACAGACATGCTTGATTAAAGGCACAAGATTTCAACGCTTTTGATTTCCTTACATTCTTGGTGAGCTGAATGAAAGCTTGGCTGAGTTTGTTGTAGTATCCCTCCACCGTGGCCTGGCCGTATTTGCCCTGTGTGTTATGACAGCAAACCATGTAGTGCAGCTGTGGGGTGGTCACCAATCCATAGTCTGATCAAAGAAGAAGAGAAGAGAGCAGCTCAGAAATGAAAACAAAATCAGAGCATACAAACAGAATTATTAAAGCTGACCTTTGATGTGACCTCCAAGAGCAGAAACTCCATCCATCACCGCCTGTGAAAGGCTGGCACTGCTGCTCCTGTTGTTAGAGAACACATGTTGTAGCTCATCATTAGGACATGAAGGGTAAAATCTGTAGGTTTAACAGTCTATTCTGGGAAAGAGTCTCTGTTAATGCTAGTTAACCACTTAAAGCCCAGGCTATTTTTTCTGTTTTCCTGCTATAAATGATAATAAATATAGAAAATCTCTACAACAACAAAGGTTATGTACTTAAACCTGGAATCAAAAGAAATCTACAACATGTGAGGTGACTACAGAAGTGTCAGAATCTATTGATGTTGCTGCTACAGAGCAAATACAACCAGAATATTGCAAAAGGCTAAATTATCTGCAATGCAAAGTTCAATGATTAATAAGATAAGAGTTCAAAGATCAATTACTTGTCTATGAAATCGTAGAAATAACACTGAGAATCATTACAGAACACGAAGAATATATTCTGAAAGATGTTTAAAAAGGAGATTATGAACAGACACAATTAAATAATCACCAAAACAGCTCAAATCTAAATTAAATATCAAAATAGTGGTTAGTTACAGCTACTACTGATATTATATTAAACTATTTTCTTATTGTATTGATGATGTGGATATTGATGATATATATTAATGCTGTAACAGTAACAATGTGTTTTACTACAGATAAAAATACTTTATTTATTGTTGGAGCTGCAGTTTTCTCATGTAATATATGAATAAATCTTAATGCAGCCCCCATATCAGGAGGTTTGGATTTAAACAGATTAAGTCTGGACCTGTTACCTGAATGTCATTTGCATATATGAAATAAATGACCCTATTACCTTGTGTCTTTGCCAACAAAGACACTCGCCTCCTGGCTCATGTTTATATCCTCCTTCTTTATGACGCCCTGCAGAGCGGTCAGCAGATCGTCCTGCTCAGCGTTGGCCAGCTGGGTGGCGTAGCCCTCCCACTCCATGTGAACCATCTCCCCCATCGGGTCAACCAGCTTCACCCCGTTGTCCTCCTGCACGAGTCCAGACATATAGAGGGAGAATTTGAGTGTGATGGAATATTTTTAACCGTCTGGATTATGTAAAATTACCTGAATGTGCAAAAACACATGATTAGATAGTTAAAATTGAATCCTCATTGTTAATTAGAAAGGTGAAATTAATGGAATATAATCTGATTTTTAGTGAGTACTTCTCTCACACCTCTGGGTTGTGAGACGCGGTGACCATGACTCCGATGGTGAATCGCGTCTTTTTGGAGCGGAGCGTGGCGAGCAGTCCCATCCTGAACATGATGTGGTCCAGATGTTTGGCGTTGGTCCTGAAACCAGCGGTGCCGTACTGCAGAACCAGCCCCGCAGGCTTAGGGTGCAGACCGGACTGTCTGGCTACTTCCTGAAGCTGGGCCATCGCTGGAAAACGTCACCCAAACACAAACTGTCAGTGGTGGGAGAAGAACTCAGTGCGGCATATTTCATGTGTTGTATTTTAAAATCTTTATCTATAGCGTGATGTGTCAAAAATATTTTGTGAAATGAAGCTATAAACGTTGCACTGCAATAATTAGTCGATTAATCAATTAGTTAATGGACAGAAACTTCATCTGCAATGATAATCAAATTGTTTTAGTCATTTCTCTCTTGTCAAATGTGAGAATTTTTCTGTCATACATAAATATCCTTTGATCTTTGGAAAACATTTAATTATGAATAATAATGTGTATTTTTTATTCCATTCTGACATTTTATATACGGAATGTTCCATTTAAAGAGACATATACCTGAAACTGATTCAGTGAAACAGAACTATCAAATCAAATGAAGACATCA
The DNA here is from genome assembly GCA_030544235.1 of Lepturacanthus savala. NCBI lineage: Eukaryota > Metazoa > Chordata > Actinopteri > Scombriformes > Trichiuridae > Lepturacanthus > Lepturacanthus savala. The sequence goes on along the minus strand of CM060477.1, from coordinate 7,171,365 downwards.
TCTACATTACAAGTCTAATGAAGACATTTCACCATACATGTACAAGTACATTGATTTATATGTTATGTTATAGTTGTATTAGTTGAAATAAGTTGTATTTCTACCAGAGAAAAAACACTGACTGTTTATTATGCTGTTTTAAGACAACAGTACATACAGAGATGGAAAGTAACTAGTTAATTTGCTGAAGTCCTTAAGTACAACACTTACAATAGAGTACTTTTACTGTAGATACAGTCTACTAATAATACTTCCGTATTTTTTTACTGAAGTATCATTTTAAATTCAGGAGTTTACTTGTTATTATTATTACACGACAGTACTTTTATTTAAGTAAAGGATCTGAAGTAAACGTTAATGAAAACCTACGAATAGATGTTTCCTGGGGGTAAAAAACATCCATTGAACTTCCATAAAAAGCTGACAGAGGGCAAAGTTTACAGCTACACGTCGACTCATAAACTGACTGGAACTTCTCAGGCTATTTAACTGTTTTACGCTGTCACGCGCCGCCGCTGCTACTGTCGTTGCCATAGCAACCGCTACGGAATTCAACCGCCGTATTTACCGGTGTGGTTGTTGTTTTCAGACGTTTATTCACTCACCATTTGTTTTTCTGACGGTTCGGTGCTACCGTGTAATACACACAGTACATGGAGCAGCTTCTTCCCGTTTCTCCGGTTCCGCGTTGTGGCTTTTCTTCTTCTTCGCTTGTTGTTTTAACGGTAGTTTGCAAACGGCTGTTTCCGCTTTGGCGCCACCTGCTGGATCTGTGCGGTAAAGACCGGTTACTACAACCAGAGAAAGTTATTCAAGTACATTAGTAGAGTTTCGAGATATTTGTACTTTACTAATGTATTTCCAGCTGGCACTACTTTAAATTTCAGAGTAATTATTATACTTCCTACTTAACTACATTCATCTGACAGCTTTATTTATTTATCATATATAAATTTGGAATTATTTGACAGATTTGAGTTTGATTTGATTACAGTTCTAAACACAGAAAAGGATATAGCCTTCTATTATTAATAACACTGAAACATGTTTTTTTCTGAAATTACTTAATTGTATTATCTCAAGTGGTTGCACAAAATTAATTTCACTAACTCTAAACTGATTGTATTTATATGTCTCAGTACTTGGAGAGTAGTTTCCAAGAGATTTTTACTTAAATACATTAGGATGGAATTACTTATACCTCTTATTTTTGTATACTAAAATGAATTATTTAGATTCAGTTAATGTAATAGTTTAACTTTGAATTCACACATTTTGGATATGATACATCTAACATGGAATTAACTGTAAATGCATTGATTCTATATGGAAACGCACAGGAACATTCAAGCTTATAAACACTAAAATACGGTAATCAAAACAATTATATTAAAAAGTTTCAGTTTATTTTAAATCATTATTATTATTATCTTGCATTTATTAAATATTCTTGTTTTTGCACTGTTTGCACGTTTTATCAATAAAGATTGGAGGAAGGAAAAAAAGCCTGTCAGTGAATGCACCTTTCTTCATGGATGATTTTCTCCTGAACATATAAGAATCATTGCAAACATGCACATTCTTCCAAAGGATGTTTGTTTTCAGAGCATATTTGGGTAGAATAAATTAAGCAAACACATCCATGTCTATTAAAGTCGATTAACCGCCGCCTAGTTCGGGAAATGACGAGTTATCTGCAAGGAAACCCTTCACCTCCTTCATCTGTCATCCTGCAGCCTGTGCGTGCAGCGCCTGTATGATGTGCAGCCATGAGCCACAGTCACGCTCGTGCATTAAAAAACTCCTTTGCTGCACGTTGACCCCCCACGTCGACTCCCCCTTTAAGAGACTCGGGGACGGGACGTGTGTCGTCCAACCCAGTCCCAGCAGCGGCCGGTGGGGGGAGGAGAGTTTAGTAGATGGACGTATAGATAGGCAAATAAATAAACCGGCGGCAGCGGGGGTGGTGTGTGTGTGAGTGTGTGTGTGTGTGTAGGGGGGTGGAAGGAGAATAGGAAATTCCCCTTCTGTCTTTTTTTTCGCTTCCTTCTCCTTCTTCCTCGAGCATCTTCAGCCTGCGCAGTGTTGGCGACACCACCGGGGAGCGGTGCGCATTTTTTTCCTCTCCTGTCGATCCGAGGAGGAGAAGGACCGCAGCGGCGTTTCTGTGCGTAAAAAAAAAAAAAAAAAACACTGACGGACGGAAACACCGCAGTCTGACAGACGAAGGGGACACTTTGTCTCACCGGAAGAAATATTGTGGAAGACAAATGTCCCCCACGAAACGGGATATTTGACCGATCTATGGAGTGTCGATCCGAATAAAACTATTTGGATCAGAGGAGATTCGCTTGCGCAGTATTTTTTTTTATTACCTCGTGCTTTTTTTTAATATTGCTGCGGGCTGAGAGAATCGCTTTCACTGCCCGTTGAGTGTTACATAACCGAGTGGCTTTACCGTAGCTGTCCGCGGTGCTGAACTGAACGGATCGCACGAGCCGAGGGGGGGGAATTCACATCCGTGCGTAAGTCTACTCATGTATATTATCGGCGCGAGCGCACGATCCGATGCGAACGGAACGTCTCTGTCGTCGATTTGAGCTGATTTTTGTCTGTTTTCTCTCTCTCTCCGCCCACACAGAAGGTCACAGGCCTGTCGGTCCGGCAAGAAGGAGAATCGACGGGATCCGTTCACTGAGCCACCGGGAAAAGCAGCGGTTTTTGGTTTAATTCGGTCTTTTTTTTTCTTTTTTTTCTCTTTTTTTTTTACGCCGTCCAACGGTGCATTACATTTCCCCCCCAGAAGGTGGTTCGTTCAACGGCGAGAGAGAGGAAAAATGTCGGGGCAAACGCTCACGGATCGCATTGCTGCTGCGCAATACCAGCTAACGGGATCAGACATGGCCCGGGCTGTCTGCAAAGCCACCACTCACGAAGTGATGGCGCCCAAGAAAAAGCACCTGGACTGTAAGTGTGGCCCTCCTTCCTTCCTTCATTCCTTCATTCATTCACTTCTGGCTTTGCAGGCCTGTAGAGGCCTCACGTGCAGCCACACACACACACACACACACACACACACCTATACGTGCCACATGTCATCACATCCATGCCATCAGAGCTGCAGGCCTGTTATCATGACCAGTGTTAATTCCCCGTTTTGCCTAAATGGGTGTGGTGCCCATAAATGAATAGATGTAGATGTAGCCATGGCGATGACCCCTCCGGTGACCCTTCGTGTCAGCCTCCAGTAGAGATGATGGACACCCGGAGAGAAAGAGAGAGTGTAGGATGCAGAGGGAGAGGGAGGGAGAAAAGGTCATAATTTAAGGTGGACTGACAAGCTGCCCAACTAACTAGCTTTTTTTTTTTTTTTTTAACTTCACATTATTGCAAACAGAGTCTGGCTACAGCAGGAACTTATGCGTTAAATTCCGAGCATGCGTGCTGTCTGGACAACTTACACAGACGTATATCCGGGTTTTCCAGTGAATATCAGTGAGTTTAGGCTCATCTGGTCGGGCTGTACAGTCACAGCTGAGCAAAAAAGAAGTCACAGCTTTACTAACACGTCTACGGATGACAGCAGGGGCCAAATCATGATTAATCACTGTCACCTGTCATGACTACACATGCTGTGTGTGTGTGTGTGTGTGTGTGTGTGTGTGTGTGTGTGTGTGTGTGTGCGGTCGCTGGGCAGGTCCGGCCCTGCGTCTCGGACCTTATCTCTCGGTGATCCGCTCCTCCTGCTGAATAATTTAATAATCAGCCAATGACTGCCTTGCATTATTTACACAACCAAAGGTGACAATGCTAAAGCTAGTTCGGCCCGAGGGACCGTTGGTTGCTTCCTCATTCTCTGCTGTGTCCGAGTCTTTGTTTTATATGTGTGTGTGTGTGTGTGTGTGTGTGTGTGTGTGTGTGTGTGTGTGTGTGTGTGTGTGTGTCTTTCACTTAACTTGTTAACCCTGCCGGCACATGGAAGGCTACAGATGAACATGTTGTCTTACTGCGAGCTGTATCTGTTTCTAAGTATATAGGCCATTCTCCCTTTCATGCACAGCGGCCTATATACTTCTATATACTATCCTAAAAAAACCTGAAAATTGCATTGATAACAAAATATACTCAACTAGTATTATTCTCTATAAGCAGCTCAGGCTAAAAAATAGTAACAATTAAGTCAAATACATATGAGTGAAGGTCATTAAAATAATCGTCCACCTTTACTGTATTGGTAATTTACCTCTTTATATATTTTGGTGGTTTTACACCATTGTCACAGTGACACAGTATTTGACCCTTGGGGTGGAAGTGGGCGTCTGTGTTGGTGGTGCAGTGCAGTTGCCATGGTAACAGATTGAGAGTGTCAGGGGGCGGCACCGTAATGACAAAGGGAAACTGTGATAAGGAAGAGGGCAAACGGCAGACCTGTTATCCTTATAGTGCAGAGTTTGGCTCGGTGTTTGCTGTCTTTTGTAAAGACTGCGTATTAGGCCAGGACAAAATGTTGTTTTTTATTTGAGTATAAAGCTAAATTAATTAAAAATACTGGTTACAGTGGCATTTATAACCAATTATAAAGCATTTGGAATTGTAAAAGAAGGAGCAGACGTGTATACATAGGCATGATTAGGGTGTGTCACAATCACAGGTGCGTCTACGTTGATCTTTGACCATCAAATTAAAAGCTAATAAATAATAACGGAACAGATGTTTCAATTATGTTTTGGCTTTGATGCCTGTATTCGAATTTCTACAGAATTCACTCTGAAGGTTTATATTCATCTGAGGTAATGTTGAAAAGACATGAGGGGGTGCACATACGTGATCTTCACTAGACAAATGTCCTCGATGATACATATATCATGATGTTTAGGTATGAGTCACCGTTGCTGGAGCCAGAACTGGTATCTCTGGATGTCAAAATAAAATGAACCTCCCCGCAAGAACTGAAAAAAACAGCTCATACCAAGTGTCTTCATCAGTTCTGCTAAGTGGATTCAAACACCTGCGGGTCATTTACACCGCGATGTTACGTGAGAATCGGGTCACATGGCCGTCACGTGAGAGTCGTTAGAGTCACATGAATTAGGGTGTGAATTGGTGTGAAATCACCCGAATAAAGCTGTCAGGAAGTCGCTATAAATAGATCGTACAGTCGCTGACGACAACGCGGCAACCTGGGTGATACATTCACGTGTGTGTTTTCTGTCGTCTATTATTCAGGCTACTACTAGATTGCCCGTTGTGTACTTACAAATCACATTTATAGCAGGCGGAATGGAAAAAAGACACACTACAGTGCACGGATACTATACAACAGTTGGCTGTGGATTACCGCAAGAGTCTTTATTTAGCTCGGCCAATCCTCATTAGACACACTCTAATGACGCGCACACACACACACACATAATGCTTGTGTGTCAATATGTGTTTGCTTCAGGTGATGATATGACAACAGGAAACATGGTTTATAGGATGTGATATGGCCCATATGGAAGCACATTAAACACACGGTAATCATACATTTCTATACACGCACAGTTGTTATGAGCTGAGAGACTGAGAGAGTGAATGAACTTGTCGCCGTGTCGCTGGTGGCATGATAATATTATATAATCACATTTCAGCCATTGTGGACCTCGCCTCTGTCTCTCTGATTTGAAAAAAGGCTGCGGGCGGCTGAGATCTTCTGCCACGTTTCAGAGAAGCGAGGCCAATCGAGGAACAGGCAAACGGGAGAAAAAAAAAAAAATCAAAAAACACACGACAGAGAGTGAAAATGATGATGGGAATGATCATCGGGCTACTTGAAAAGAAGAAAATGAACCTTTAGTAGCAGAGATTTAGAGATATTGTGTACCGACGTTCCCCTTTAAGCCTATTAAATAATATAAATACGAGTAAGAGACTTATATGAGTTCTTAATGCTAACCTTTATCAAATATAAAAACATCCGACTACGGCTATTAAGCGGAACAGATGGATTGCAGCATAATTTATTTTATACAGATCAGAAGAAGATCAGGGATTCACTTAAAACTAGAGGGGGGAAAAAAGCCTTTTCTCTTTAGTCTGTAATCTACAACACAGGCGACACAAAAAGCTAATAATGGAGATGTGCAAGATGTGTAAAACAGCTTGTGTCAAGCTACCGTAGAAAGACCAGGACCAGTGATTTGTAATAATCTGTTTACACCCCCACCCCACCCCCCACCCACATGTCCAGCCGCCCTGTTATGACCTTGAGCAGCTTCCTCTCACTCACATCTCCTCCTTCCTTTACGGGTTCATGTCCACATTAGTGCTTTTTAACTTGAGTGTTTCACTCTTCCTCTTCATCCTTGTTGCGTTTTTTGTTTTTTTTATAGTTTGGTATCTACTGCAAGGCAAAGCCAAGGCCTGTTCGATATAATGGCCTTGCTCTATCTTCCATTATCGGAGACGCCTGCCAATATCTGCTGCATTCCTTCTCTGGCGCTCTCAACAGATACACTTAGTCCTGCCCTTGTTGTTCAGCCGTCAATGTCAAGAGTTTAAAAAAAAAAATACCCCCCACTGTTCTTTGTGTTATTGCGCTATGAATGTCAGGATTTTAGGACCCCTAGTGAGTGTACTTCAGGGTTTGCATAAGTTCCTGAGTCATTCATTCCAAAGAAACCTGATATTCTTTCCTTTCTCAAAGTTTTACTTTGTCTCCTGCAGTTTCTGTAAAAGTCTTAATGACTCCTGTTTGGTTTTAGGTTTTTAGGTTGGTGTTTTTTTGGTTTCTTTAGTCTTCTATAATAGTAAACTGATGATTCTTTGGGTTGTGGACTGTTGGTCTGGTCAAAAAAAGACTATTACATTAGTTGCAGACAAACAGATTAACTAAGTATCTCTTTGACTCATTGTGGATCATATTCAATGAAAAAAAAGTTAGTTGCTTACTGTCTTGTATCTTATATAATAAAATGATAATGAGGGAGATGATTTAGTAGATAAAACCCCATTACTCAAACTCTTTATATGTAATCAGCTCCTAAAAAGTCTTTGAACTGCATTGCACCTAAAACTATTACTGTTAAATCTAAAGCTGTATCATATACATACATATATATAAGTTATTGTTTTCCATCTTGTATTGACAGAATAATAAAGTCAGTTTTTTACAGCCTGTCTGACTTGGCATCCATAGGAGGGGAGGTGACAAAGCATTATTCTTTCTCTGTGCATCGTCAATGTGTGTGTGTGTGTGTGTGTGTGCACGCTCGTGCGTTGCCATCATTTAATTTGTACAGTACATCATCAGGTCGTCTTTTCCAGCTAAATATCCTCATGGGTGTCTAGCAGCTCTGCAGCGAACACTTAGCCCCTTCGTTTAATCAGACTTTAATCAGAGTGAGTCAAACGGTGTCGTGATTTGTCTGAGAACCTCCTCATGTAGTCGACTGTATTCGTGTGGAATCTGCTCAGAGGGAAGCGTCGATGGACCGATCTAAGGGGCGTGTGGTTTCTCTTTGTGTTTGATTCACAGACCTGGTGTCAGCCACTAACACCACCAACGTGAACATCCCTCAGATGGCTGACACGCTGTTTGAGCGGGCCACTAACGCCAGCTGGGTGGTCGTGTTCAAGGCCCTCGTCACCAGCCATCACATGTGTGTCCACGGCAACGAGGTACGTGGGTAGATCATCCATTTTATTATTATGCATGCCGCTTGAATCACGATTGTTCTTTTTTAGCACAGTTATTGCTTCATGTGGTGGTGAGAAAAGCTCAAATAAATAGAGAGTTTGACCAAAACTCCTCAAATGAAACAAGTCCTGTGTCCAATGTAAGAGAAGTCGACCATGGAAAGTACAGCAACAAAAGGTTTTAGTGATCCTGTAGATGTTGATTTAAGTGTGTGTTTTATTGTAGTGTTCAGCTTTAAAAATCTGTCTTTAATTTAAGACAGATTTGTGTGTTCTATTTCTTCTCTCCAGAGGTTTATTCAGTACTTGGCTTCCAGGACCTCCCTGTTCAACCTCAGCAATTTCATTGACAAAACCGGCTCTCACGGTAAGAGTCTGTTGATTATGGAGTTTGTCAGTCAGTCATTTTCTATACCTGCTTATTCCTCATTAGGGTCACATGGTCTGCTGGAGCCTATCCCAGCGCGTTACGGCGAGCGGCAGGGATACACCCCAGATGGTCGCCAGCCAATCGTGGGGCACACACACCATTCACTCACACACTCACACCTACGGGCAATTTAGAGTCTCCAATTAACCTCAGCATGTTTTTGGACTGTGGGAGGAAGCCGGAGTACCCGGTGAAAACCCACGCAGACACGGGGAGAACATGCAAAATCCACACAGAAAGGTCCCAGACCCAGGACCAAGGAGGTCTTGAACCTGCGACCTTCTTGCTGTGAGGCAACAGCGCTAACCCCTGCGCCACCGTGTCGCCCTATGGAGTTTGTTTCTTAATTAAATTATATATGTGGATCATCTGTCTGATCATTCCATGTGATGAATACTGCCGCGTTACTGAAGTTTCTCGCAATGCGAAAAGAAACAGAGAAACAGAGAGCCATCTGTCAACAGAGCCAAAGAAACAAAGTCAGCAGGATTAGAATGATATGCAAGAAACAAACCTCTAAGGCCTTACTTCAGAGCTGTTGAAAAGAAAGCGGAATATTATCATGTCCTTGTAGAATAAAAGATAAGATGGGGAACAATTTATTTCTTATTACGCAGCTCTTGTGAAATATCAAAGGAGGTCCCAGTTGCCAAAGTTTTTTTTTTTTTTACTGAATTCTGTGAAATTTGGGATAGATATCTAGTTTTAAATTGTTTTTTTCCATGAAAAAAATAATGCTGTTTTTAAAGGAACACATGGGTTGATTCTCTCATGCATCCGCGACGTGTTATATTTCTTTCTGCAAGAAGACACCGCTCACTCCAGTTTGCAGAAAATATTGTCCTTCTGGGTCAAGGAGATTTCATAATACGCGTTGCATAATGTTAAAAATAAACAGCTGACCCTGCTTTTTTTCCCCTCTTTGACATAAACCTGTGCCGTTTAGGCTATGACATGTCTACGTTCATCAGACGGTACGGACGGTACCTGAATGAGAAAGCCTTCGCTTACCGCCAAATGGCTTTTGACTTCACCAGAGTCAAGAAGGGGTAAGAGACCTGACGCCTCTACACGGCATATCCTCGTCTTTCTGAACTGTGCTTCTCCAAGATTTTTGGGCCAAGCTGCAGCATCTAATGCTCGATCCGTTGCGTCCACTCAGTGCTGACGGCGTGATGAGGACCATGACCACTGAGAAGCTGTTGAAAGGCATGCCTGTCCTGCAGACTCAGATTGACACACTCCTGGAGTTTGACGTGAGTCCAGCGTTGGCTCGATCCGTACATTTGTTTTATTTGACAGCATAAAAGGTGGAAGCCGTCCAGGGATTTGGCTTTGAACCCTTCATTCTTTCTCCTCTCAGGTTCATCCCAAGGAGCTGAACAACGGGATCATCAACGGCGCGTTCTTGCTTCTCTTCAAGGACCTGGTCAAACTGTTCGCGTCCTACAATGACGGAATCATCAACCTATTAGGTCAGCAGTCCATGAATTAAAAAAAACATGTATAAAGTGCAGATTACTGTAGATCACTGCGAACTGAAGCTGCAACGTCCTGGTTTTTGTGTGCAGAGAAATACTTCAAGATGAAGAAGAGTGATTGTAAGGAGGCCTTGGAGATCTACAAGAGGTTCCTGACCAGGGTGACGAAGATTGGGGAATTCATGAAGCTGGCTGAGGTAGGGGTGACCAGCCAGTCCTCATCATGGCTGTCATTAGGCACCAGAGCAGCGTTTAAAGCTGATTGTTAACTGTTTCATTCAACAGACAGTTGGAGTTGACAAAAACGACATCCCTGACATCAACTATGTAAGTTTTTCTTCTGTTTTTCTATCTTAAAGTGGTCAGTATAATGCACATGAATGCCACCCATCCTACACACACACACACACACACAGAAGCACCCATGTCTCACTCCACCACCATCTCCACACCCAGTGTCTCCACCCGGGGGCAGTGGTGGATCTAGCAGACTCGGAAGACGAAGACTGTCCATTTAAACCTCTCGAGGACCCGGTAACCGCAGAAACACGGGGTGCCCCGGCTCAGTGCCTGTTTGCGGGATGAAGTGTCGGCATGTTGATCTTGATTCAATTTGACAAACACGCCGGACAAAAGCGTGTTGTGCCTAGCGTGTCGTGTGTTGTGATTTTCCAAAGCCCCGTCACTCTCGATGCTTTCTGACATGAATTGACGTGTAACACTTAAAGTAATAAGGCCACAGACTGATGATGTGATACGGGACACACGTGGAAAAGAGTTTTTTATAGATTTTTTTTTCCATCAGGCTCCCAGCAGTATCCTGGAGTCTCTGGAAACACACATGAACGGTTTGGAGGATGTCAAGGGTGGAAAAAAGGGGTAAGAGATTGTTTAATGGGCTAATGCTTAACAAGCTAGAATAGAAGAATTAAAATCAAGGCTGAAATCCGAGAGACTCCCTTTTCATTAATCTTGACTCCTGTCACCTATATTATTACGGGAGAGACATGTTGGTAGAAACAGCCATAATCAGGTGGTATATTCCTATAATTTCCTTTAACCCTTCCTCTCTTTTATCCCCTTTATGTTCATTTGGAATCACCAGTGAAGGGTGAGCATATATACGTTTTGTTTGCGAGTTCACTAACGTCTTTAGTGTAGATGTTTTCTCTGTCATTTCCCTCCAGGTAACACAACATTCACATGTGAATTATGTAGGTGATGCACATGTGAATGGAAACATTACGCAGACGTACATTTGAAAATGTGTATGTGTTGATTTGAAACACATGTGTGAGCGTATGGGTCAATACGACGGTAAGTCACCATGTGTTTGTCGTCGCATTCTGACATGCGATGTGAATCAGAATATGATGGGTTTCGCTCCAAAGTGAAATATTTCTTATACAATGATTATTAGGTGCAAAAATGTAATTATTGCTTGAGTATTTCAGTCAATTAGAAGCAACACATGTGTTTCGTTGGACATACACTATATTGCTTTGGGGATTAACTCTTCATATGATCACATATGATGCAACTTGTTATTTATTTGTTATTTCTTGAACTTTAGATGTAGAAATGCTATTTTAGTCTGAGTCAAACTGTTTGGCTGATATCAGGCGAAGTGACTTCAATTTGTTCCTTCTCTTCTTGTGCTCCATCAGGTCTCCAACAAAGGTAAAACATTTAAAATAGTCTATATTTTTGCAAAGCTCTTCCAATCTGACATGCTAACGCCTTCTTCTCTCCCTCCTAGGGGTCTCCGACAAACAACGTGTCTCCAACATCGACTCCAGCCAAATCTTCAAATGCTGTTCCGGCGCTGCAGCCTCCTCCCGGGGAGAACGCTGCCGGTGCTGCAGCTGCACCCGAGCCAGCGGAGGAGTAAGTGACCGCTTCATGTAGCCTCTTCCTGTCTTTAGTTTCACTTTAAATATACATTATGATGCACAGCGTTGCATGAAATCATCTCAAAAGTGTGCATTTTTTGCAGTGAATGCTCACTGTCTGGTATTCGTATGAGTAAAGTTGAGGTTTTTGATGAGATCTGCGTATAACTGATAAGAGAAATGTAAAATAATATTACCTTCAAGCAAAAGGATGACGGATATGTTTCTGTCTGCAGTTCTTTGTTGGATCTGGACCCGCTCTCCTCCTCGGGTCCCTCAACAACATCAGCTGCCCCGACGTCTTGGGGAGGTCAGTTTCTCTCCTTCTTGTCAAATCAGCTGCAGATTCATCTGTTAGAAATAGAAACCGCGTCCCTTTACCAGCATGTACAGTGTAAATAGCCATGAAAGTACATTCTCTGTGTAACGGCAGAAGTTTGCAGTAAAGAAATCACCTTTTCAGTTTTTGTGAGTCAGCCAATCAAATCTATCATGAATTATTTTGACCTGCCGCTCATGAATTAAACATCCTTCCCTTACTTTCCGCTTCCACAGACCTGCTTGGATCGGGTGAGTGTTACGCTGCTTTAATGTCACCTCTAATCTCTGGTCTAGACTAGTGTAGTCTTACGTCATCCTCTAGGTTACCTCAATGTCACTGACTTTCTTTTATAATATATATAAAAAAACGCTCTAATCTGGAGTTGAGATGTCAATGTCAATGTCTAATACTTTCAGATAAACTCTAAAGTAGCAATGTGTCACGGTTACCTCCCTGTTTGTCTCCTCAAGCTTTTCTCTTTAGTCTCAGACTTGTTTCTCTCTGCCTTCTCTCTCCCCTCCCTCCACATACTCCATTGTCTGTTTTTGGTTTACAACGGGGGCTATTTTTATTGGTTGGTTTTCATTTGTTGCTTATGACCGGATGGCGCCGGATAATTTTTTACACCTTTAATTTGATTCAAATTTGGATTTTTTGCTTTTGTCTGTCCCTTCCGAATGATCTTAATTGGGCTTTAATTTAAATTGGACCTTTGTTTTTGGCTTGCTTTGTTCTTATGGCGACTCAACTGGTTCTTTTGGTTGCTCTTTTGGGGTTTATTTTTTGGTACCTTTATTTGGGGGGTTCCAAACACCCCGTTGGTACCTGCAGAAATGGGCGACTCCATGCTATCTGAACCCACCCTCACGGCAGAGCCCGCCCCCTCCTCTGCAGCGGCCACGCCCACTCCTGCAGCCGCAGAGCCTGGAGTCTCTCTAGCTCCTCCCACTAACACAGCAGCCGCCGCCTCCCCCGGCGCCACCAATATGGATCTGTTGGGAGGTCAGTGGGCTTCCAGAGGATTCTCTATGACAGAATCACTCTGGGAAGCTCAACCCTAAAACCCATCACACGATATGACAGCACAGACGACTGCATGCTCAAACACAGACCGAATGCAGACCACACTTCATGTTACAGCCCGCAAATTACTGGAAATATTTTGTACATACGGGGTAGCAACGCAATATTAGCATTAGCAGTTTCCTGCATTTTCAATGCTTTGTTCTGGTGCATCTTAACCATGATGCTCCTTACCTCAGCTGGCAATAATATGGCTGCTTTAGATGGTTCAATAACATCAGTAGCAGCAGCAGAAATGATAATGTCGTCCTTATTTAAAAACTATTTTTCATTATAAATATATCATAACCACAATTTATTGCATTACAATAACTCCAGTTTATGCATTTCTTTTTCCTGATCTGTCGCCCTGTAATAATTAAAGTAAATTATAATTATAATTAGTTAAGTAATTATAATCAACTAGTATTTATTAAAGTCCCCCTAGATTTTTTTCGTATTACTTTAGTTGAAGTGTTTGATCTTCAATTGCAAAATTATCTATGTGCAGAATTTGACATATATAGAAGATAAAATAGATGACTATTTTCACTTTATCTGCTTAAAGTGCTTTAGAGTGCTTTATCAGCTTAAAGTTAAAGAGGAGGGAGGGGTGAATGTCATGTAAAAGATTTCAACATGGTGATTATACTTTAACAAAGAAAACATCATACCAGACGTACATTATTGTTCCAAGCAGAGTACTTTTATATGTCCCAATGCATCTGGAAGTGATCTTTAAGTTGTTCCAAGAGGTTATATTGTCCCTATAGTTAAGGGAGCAGTAAGTATTTTAATGATTATTGATACACCATCATGTACAAAATAATAAAATTATAATTTGGGGCTGTAATTTAGTGTAACCACTGAACTTTGCTGATTTTTTTTACTTATATTGTCTATATAGTCTACTGCAAGCCAAATTGCATCATCAAAACCAATGAAGCTTTATTAATGCATTGATACACATCTCCATCATCGTCAGCTGCTGTACAAGTCTTGCAAGTCACTGATGACACACACACACACTCAGGCACATATACAGATATTTCTGTATTATGTAAGTATGTACAGCCACACACTCACCTTCGGCTTGCACGTGAACAGCTATACACTCATTCTGCACATGCGTCTTGTTTGATAAGCAGAGAAGCTTTTCTTGACCGCAGTGAAAAGCAATTCTATCAAACCCTGTCGCATGGCTACAGCTACAGATGGGAGCTGTAACACTTAGTCACTGCTTTCTGACGTAGATTCTAGGCTGTGTAGTAAATCAGGCCTTGTGGTAGTAGTGCCTCCTGTCCTGTATTTTCATTGGTCCATTCACCTGTCAGTCAAACTGTCACATACCATTGCCGTAAGCTGCATTTTATTTCACAGTTAAATACTAAGTGTAACAACAAGGGCTGATTTTTTTCTGTTTGCTACTGAAACACACTCCGTTTACCTACATTTTATGATATTCTCTTTTCCTCTCCATATTTCTGATTTCTGATCCTTTTCTCTCCTTTTTTTCTCCTTTTTTTTTATAATTTTCCTTGTCTGTCTGTCTCTCCGGACTTCCCTTCTACCTTCTGTCTTCTACTGGGGTTCGTGTGAACCTCAGATGCCTTTGCAACACCTGCTCCTGCCACTGAGGCCTCTGCAGCAGCAGCTGAAGGTGGGGCTGCCGCTACGTCCGCCCCAGTCACCAACACTGGAGCTGGTGGGTGACTGGAAACCCGTATGCGTGCATGTGTCTGTGTTTGAGTCAGTGGTGGAACGTGTATGCAAGTGGATGCATTTATAAGTACAATGTTCAGGTACTTGCACTTAACTAGGGCTACTTTTACTCCTCTATAACTTTTTACAGCACCACATTTGTAGCTTTAGTTGCTGCTGCTTTATAGAGTAAAACCTTACACACAAAAATGTATAAGCACGTTATAAATTATGATGGATTTTTATAGATTCAACTTCCAAAAAGAATATAAAGTTGTTAAAATGAAATACACATATACATGTAATTGAATCAGTAACACCCAGAAGGACAGTGTGACATGTCACACCATTACAATGTGTGTGATAGGCTGTATAGGTAAAATGTCGTCTATCTTAAAAGGGTCATATTTAGTGTAATTTCTACATTTTTAGAAAAAGTTCTACATTTTGGGAAATATTCGTATTTGTCTTCTTGTCAAGAGTTGGTTGAGGGAATTGCTCCCAATTAATAAGCAGCTTATCATAGCACAAAGACTGGGGCACTTGGGTAATTTTATGGATTACACAAATCTGTTAAGAACATAATTATCATTAACATGTTAATTAGTGACTTTAGAACCAGGCCAGGTGTTTCCACCTGTTTCTACTACAGGAAGCTGCTGGTGGTATGTAGCTTCCTGTTTAGCGTTCCTCACAAACATGAGAGCGATTTCTCATATTTTCCAGCACTGATGTTTCAGTTTGTGTACATGCATACATTGTGCATTTCTCAAGGCTTCGAGGAGAGACAATAGGAATACAGATTCGCTCTTCGTTAGTGCTGGTGTCTGAACAGTGCTATTGTTGTTGCCATGGTGACTGAAGACACTGATTCTCTCATTGTTTGGTGTCACAAATAGATGTTTGCCCTTTCCTGTGACAGGCTATAGTTGTACTTTCTAAGAATAGATCCAGTTGTGGTTCTGTTCCTGAGGTTTTTGGAATTTGTTCAGTATCCCCTGTCAGTTTTTTGGGGATTTTCCACAACATTTCCAACAACAGGAGGCGGTTGGAACTACGTTTCTCTACTATCAAAACTCCCTGATGCTTCTTCATCCCTTCATCTCTTCTTTCATGATTATATCAGTATTTTCATCACATCATCGCATGAAACGTATGTGTCCGCCCTGTCTTGTGTTAACATCATCATCTAACATCCTCTCCACTGTGTTCACCGCCACCCCGACTTCTTCCCCCCCCAAAAAAGACCCCTTTACTCCCTCAGATGGCGGCACCAACGCGGCGTCTTCGGGTCTAGACCTTTTCAGCATGATGACAGTGGAGAATAATAACCCGGCTAGTTCGCTGGATGACTGTTTTAGCTCCGTGGTGCCCCAGCCTTCCCCTTCCCCTTCGCCACTCTTCACCTCCGCATCCAGCACCATCGTCACCACCGCGACCATTTCAGCTCCCGTAGCCCCCAGCGCCGCGACCCCTGCAGCTGACCTTTTCAGCGGTAAACACTAGAGATGTGTGTGGTCCGACATTAATCTCCCTATCGTGTGCTCCTATTTATACTGGCCTGCATCTACCTAATGTGCACATATTGAAGTCATTTTTTGACTCGGCTGCTGTGTGTGATCACGGTTTTCGTAGCGTTTCGAGGCCTTTTTAATATTCCTGTTTCTGGGTGCGCATGTGTTTGTAGGTCTCTTTGATTCAATGCCAGACACGAGCTTCACCAAAGCAGAGCTCGCCCCCAGTGTTGACTTGTTTACAGCAGGTAGACCGATTGCATCCATTCCGCCATCTCTCGTGTGCTCGCACTCTCATATCCTGTCTTGCCGTGTCTGTTTTCCAGCTTTGTCCTTGGCTTTGATAAGGGAATAATAAAAAAAGAAAGAAATGAGATTGCTCTCCTATGGGTCAGCTAAAAGCTATTGAGCTGTCTGAAACATTTACTAGATCACTCTCTCCGCCATTCCAGCATGTTTCTGCGTGCGACTGCATTATAATGAACCAGAGTTAATGCTGAACGCGTGCATGCGTGAGCGTGTGTTTCTATGTGTGAGCTTAACTCCATCTCCACCTTGCCCTCCCCAGCAGATGTATTCAGCTCCCCCGCTCCCATCCTCACCTCCGCACCCCCACCCAAACTTGACACGGGAGCCATCATGAATCTGTTCGGTGGTGGGTAACTCACAATGACTGGCTGCTCTCACTCCGCCTCCCTTGTTCTGGAAAGCATCATCCAAGCAGTGGAGTTTTATCTGGGAACAAAAAAATCATCAAATTAAACAATTGCTAATAATATTAGTACAATATACACTGCCGTTTAAAAGTTTGGGGTCCTTATTTTTGTAAGAAAAGCACAGTTTGTTTCAATGAAGATAACTTCAAACTAATCAGAAATACACTCTATACATTGCTAATGTGGTAAATGACTATTCTAGCTGCAAATGTCTGTTTTTTGGTGCAATATCTACATAGGTGTATAAAGGCCCATATCCAGCAACTATCAGTCCAGTGTTCTAATGGAACAATGTGTTTGCTCATTGCATCAGAAGGCTAATGTAAGAAAATTCTATTCATTTAACAACTCATGGTGGTAAATAAAAGTGTGACCTTTAATGGAAAAGTCACACTTTTCTGAATTGTCTGGGTGACCCCAAACTTTTGAACGGTAGTCTATCTTTGAAATGTCAGTAACTATTGCTGCACGGTTATCCATTTAAACTTATAGATATCTTATAACAATGGGAAATATTATTTTTTATGGAAGTATACAGACAGTAAACAGATAATGAAATGAAGCTTGGTCATGTTGAAATCATTCATGAGCTGTGAGCTATGAGATTTTTTTTTTTAGATTTTCTCTTTCTCTTCTACAGTATTGTTAAAACCGATGGCTATTGCATGATCAAAATTGAATTGGAAAATGTGTGGATGCTTTGATTGCAGCTGTTATAATGAAATATGTGACACACTCTCACCTTCCTCCTGTCTAACTCTAAGCACTTTGTTTGGCATTAGCAGTGTGAAGCCGAAGGCTGACTATTACCCCCTTCTTTGCCCTCATGCTGCGATGGAACACCCTCCCGCTTTGACCTGGCCTGGTACCGTTTGCTATGTTCTCGTTTGACCTGCCAGAGCCTACAGGAGGTGAAGCCCCAGCTGCTGCTGCTGCCGCCGCTCCTGCCGCCCCCGGTGCAGAGCTCATGTCAGGTAAAACGTCTGAAATGTGAAGAGCCGCTCTGCATGCTGGAGGACATGTTGCAGATTCCCATTCCATCTCAACACACTGTGCCGTAGCTAAGTTGTTGACTCAGTACTCGCATGTGATTCTAGTCCTACCGATGCTGTAGACGTCTTCCATTAAATAAAACAGTGTTTGCTGGTGAAGATGGTTGTGTTGTTCAGTCACTGTTTCTATTAACTTTGGTAACGGTTAATGAAATAGTCTGCTGTTAGTGGTTCTTTTTATATTAATTACTCACTCATTGTACACAATACAAAAGCTTTACACACTAAACTTGGTGTTGTGTTTCTTTTTTTTTTTTGGACTGTTGCTTGCTGTTATATCAAAGTCATAAAAATCACGCTTACGTCATCACTGGATCATTTGCGCAGCTTCAGTCCTCAGGGAATTCCATCAATATTTCCCACCTTTCCTGACTGCGCAACTGGTATCCGTGGTGGTAACTGTAACCATAGCAACATGGGCCCTTCCTTTCACCTGGTTCCTGGTCATCTCCTGTGCCATTGGTCTTCATGTTATGTAACTGACAGTCTGCAATACTTCTGCTTCAAGGCTTAACTCTCTCTCCCCCCTCCCTCCCCCTCCCTCTCTGTCATTCACGCAATAACCTCTAATGGTTTCACTGTCACCTGCTCCTTTAAAAACCTCATTGCATCTATTTTCTCTCTCTGGCATCTCTGCTTTTTTTACTTTCCTCTCTCTCTCTCTCTCTCTCTCTCCCTCTGGCTCTTGGGCTGGCTCATTGCTTGCTTCCTGCCATTTGATTCGGTGAGTTTACTTGCTCTCTGACACGCTAATTTCCCACAGTGCACTGCTGCATTGCAGTGGTGCGAACTCAGCCGCACTGTCCCTTCCACCACCAGACGGTTAAGAGTGCAAAGAAATAGAATTATTATTATTATAGTGCTTCTTGAACAAATAACCCAGATTCCGCCTTCGTCAAGAATGCTATCAATAAGCATTGGAAATGTATTACTGACACTGTGTATGAGATGTTTTTACACAAAACACTGTTTGTCACATTATAAATAATCCTACATATATATGTATGTATATTCATACATATTTTTGACCAGTTCTTACAAGTTATTATGAGTTTTATTATTAGACTGACAGATGTCTCCTGTAGCAGAGTCTGTGCTGATTTTGTACTAAAATCAGTAAACATTCTTCATAAAAATCTGCTCAAAACTATGATTTTACTACTATAGTTGTCACCCATTGTCTTGTTTTAAATGAATCTACGCTAAAGCTCACATTCTATCACCTCTCTGTTGTCATGGAGACATCTATTGGTTGTCATGGCAATCCCCGGTAGTAAAGAGATGTGCTACCAAGTTCTGGTAGACGTGACGATAGCTAACATCTTCCTCTACACTCCTCTCCATGTCTGCTTCTTCTCCCTCCCTCCCTCCTGTAGTATTTGATGGACTAGGGGACGTAATGATGCCCACTGTGA
This sequence comes from Lepturacanthus savala, assembly GCA_030544235.1. Classification (NCBI taxonomy): domain Eukaryota; kingdom Metazoa; phylum Chordata; class Actinopteri; order Scombriformes; family Trichiuridae; genus Lepturacanthus; species Lepturacanthus savala. The sequence goes on along the minus strand of CM060477.1, from coordinate 7,152,103 downwards.
CCCCTCAGGCAGGTGATGTTGACACCTCCATGGCTAACATGGCAAGTAGTAAGTAGCCTCCCGTGCTAGCTAAACAATGTCATAGACATCTATTCAAAAGAATAGTACAACATTTTGGAGGAAATAAACAAGACCCTGTTGAATTCTGATCTTTAGGTGGTCATTAGCTTAGCTTCGAATAAAGAATTGAAGCAGAACGGGGAAACCGTTAGCTTAGCTCTCTCCAAAGTAAATAAATGGGCCTACAGGCACCTCTAAAGCTTACCAAACAATGCTGTATCTCATTTTAAAAATGTGGACACTGATCATGAATGTAAAAACAGTGCAATTTGTGTTTTCACTGACGAGTTTTGTTCTAAATAGTCTGTTGTTGCTAGAAACGTTCCCAAGATGTTGAACTATTGCTTTAATTCACTTTTCCCTCTATGGTCATAACTGTGTTTGTTAAAGGAAACAGTCATTTTGCAAAACCTCTTTTTGTGTCTCTCTCTCTCTGTATCTGTCCCAGATCTCACAATGGGAACCCCAGCGGCCTCACAGGTAGCTCCCCCCAGTTGGGGTGCTCCCATGGTAAATGTTGTCTGTGTCTTATAGCATGGAGTGGAGCCTGGCATGGCAGCGACAGACAGGGCATAGCAGCAATCACTTGTCACATTTACCTTCATCATGGCTCTCTAGGTTCCAGGTCCAATCATTTTTGCAATAGGAAAGAGATCTGATAGAAGACCTCTTAACGCTGCTCAGGACTCATGCGGTCCAGTTCAAAGTATTTCTGGAGCATCTACTGGAGAGTGATGAAGTGGCAAAATTAAATAGCAGTTGCTTGGAAACAGATTCTTCTTCCGTGAAGTTTCTGTTTTCCTTTTTGAGCCGGATAATCAAAGCGAGCCACTCACTTCTCTCCCCCTCCGAGCTAAACTCACCCCTCTCATTGACACGTTTGCTTTTTATGGCCATTTCAGTTTGTGTTTTTGGCAACAACAGATTAGGTTGTAGTTTCATACAGAGGAAACGCCTCAACTCTGCAACAACCCTCCCCCTAATGCATGAATATCAGTCATATGAGTTCATATATAGGTTAAATCAGGTGTTTTCTGTTTGTTGTGCTGTGCTTGTTTCTTTATATGTTGTGTTCCAACCTTCTATAGTCAGATCAGTGTGTCTGTCCATTACTTTAAGTGTCAAAGAAAACACGAATGCATTGTGTATTGTTTTTTTTTTACTTGTGTTTGCATTGTCTTGCATTGTGTGTGTATGTCTGTCTTATGTGTAGTGATCCCAACTCCTCCTCTCCCTCCCCTCCACACCTTTAGACCGTACCCATGGGTGTTCCTCCTTTTATGGGGACTCACCCCTGCTTCGGCATGGTAAGACCACCAGTCCAGTCCAGTAATGTCCCTGAACCAGTCTGGTCATTACTGGAAAGTGTTGGACAATGACCCCTTTAGGTGTCCCACCCAACCAGCGGTTGAGATTGTGTCTCATCGTCCCTTTTTCTTTCTGTCTGTCTCTGTGTAAGCCCGGGGCGCCAGGCGTCGGAGCGCCCATGATGCCCATGGTTAGGCCAGGCTTCCCTGCAGCCGGAGCGACCCCCGGAGCGCCGGTAACCCGCTCGTTTTGGATTATCCGCCACATTTACACCATCATACCTAAATAGTTTGAGTGCTTAAACCTGGATGTGTCTGCAGATGTCTCCTGGAGTGGCCCAGAGCCCCAGAAAGCCTCCACCACCCAGGAACGCTCTGGATGACCTTAACATTAAGGACTTTATGTAGACTGACCGACCCCTAATACCCCAAGGTAAACATGCAATCACTTTGTTGAAAGCATTGTTCCGACTGCAGATAAATCAGTTTGTCTTTGGTGTACTGTTACCGGTTGCTGCTGCAGAGATGCTATTCATGCACTCAATTGGTGTAAAATAGAAAGCTTCAAGCAGGAATTGAGAATTAAGATGTGCTGCCTGCCGGACGTGCTGTTGTGCAGAATACCGTCCTCTCATGCATTTTTATTTTTTCGAAGTATTTTGACTTTTTATAGCCTGCAAATTAAACGTGACAAGGAAACATGACTATTTGTTAACTCGCTCTTCTCACAGAGAGTGCCGTCATTTCAGTTTAAGATGAAGTACGGCAAGGAATTCAACCTCCTAGGAGGGTCAGGGGTTAGAATTTGGGAAAAATTTGAAAATTGCAAATTTAAATGAAGCAATGTGTGATTTTAGAGCAAAATCAAGACGCTATAAACTATAAATACTCACTAATAATTAATTGATTGAGGTACTTGTCAATTAATGGCACATTTTTATCTGTTCTAAATGTACCTTAAAGGGATTATTATGATTATTGGAACAATAAGATTTCAGTTTTGCTTTTAAAAATGCTCAAAAAGTCTGATGAATTTAACATTTGCTGAGTAACACATCTTTTTTCATTTAACCCTAATTATTATTGAAAATGTGTCTACTATAGTCAAGGTATGGCAAGTACTCATGATAAGGCCTTAGCCTGAAAAGACGTTGCAAGGAGACAGTCAAAACTATAAAAGTTAGGAACCACCTGCTTTTGAATGATGATCCGAAGTTGAATTCTTAATAACATCACACTCGTTTTGCTTTTTCTCTTCAAGAAAAGACAACAAGCTGCATGAAAAAGAAATCCGACTTAGACTTAACATATTTGTCTCCATGTTTCTGAATCTCCTTCTGTCTTCTAAACTATATATAACCTGAGACTAATTTTCTCTCTCTGTCACTCCCTCTTTCCACAGGTTTGTCATTGTGTCTGGAGCTCTGTGGATGTGGATGTCTGCACTCCCCCACTGCCTTCCCTCAGTCATGCCCCAGCCCTTCAACCGTTCAGCCATCATCTCTACGACCTTTGACCCCCCCGACCTTCTACCAGCCACAGCCCCTTAAACAACCTGCCCTCCTTATCTAATGTTGTAGCACAACTGTGAATGTGAAACCCTAGATACAGAAAAACTAAATTCCGTTTATGTGTGTGTGGGTGTGCGTGTAAATCAGTGTTAACCTTTACTTAATATACTATTGAAAACGAACAAAAAAAACTAAACAAAATAAATGTGTATTTAGATTCATTCTGGATTTCCGCGTATCAGCTGACTTGGAATGGTGGAAACGTGTTGGTTTCTTTGCGCATCTCCCAGACGAGGACTGTGTTGTTAAATGTGGACTGTGTTCGGTGTGTGTAACTTCACTGGCCAACCCCCTCCCTTCCCCCTGCTGTCCAAATTAATACTGAGCTGTTTATGCCATTCAAAACCCGGTTGTACCTATATCTGCTTGGCCGTCCATCCTCCCCGCCTGTCTGACTTTTTTTCACCTGTTTTCTCAACATCTCAAAAATGTACCTGAAAACAACTTGCACTTGTAAATCTGGACTCATCAGCGAACACCCCCAAAAAGAGTGTTCAAGTTTCATTTTTACTTTATATCTTTTTTTTTAGGGATTGTATGAAAACATGCAAAAACTGTGTTCAAATTGACATATGCATTTTTGATGATAGATTATTTTCTTTATTTTGAAAGGAACAAAAAAAAAAAGTATCATATATTTTTAGTTACGTCCAATTATATGGTTGAGAAAAGAAAAAAAGACAAGTAGATTCCGATGTACATGCCTTCTATATACATACCTCTCTGTTATCAGAGGAAGTGAGAACGGGAAATTTTGCCCCAAGAGTTTACAGTTGCTCCCTCTGCTGGTGTGGAGTGACGCTGCATCGCATGTGACACAGGTCAATCTGGGATATATTCTAATACTCTCAATTTAAATAGCTCCTTTTTTCCTTGTCTGAGGTCTCCACACCAGCCGACATTTGACTTAATGTCCAGGTTTAAATCAAAGAGACAAGGAGGCATCTGTGTATGTGATTGGATTCCTCTGTGGGTCATTTGTGAGGCAGCGATTGGTGCGTTTGCTGTCACTGGAAGTCTTGAGGACTCTCTGTAAAGCACTCAAGTATACGCTGGATGTTCTGTGTATCGTTTATTTCCAAAAAGTGACTGTATCTTAATCCATTGTGGCATTGCAAAGTGTTGAACGAAAAATAAAGACGACTATGACACATAAAAAGAAAAAGAATGTGGATAAGTAATGTTTGCTAAGTATTCATACAGTATGGAGGCTGTGTTGTTGTTTTATTTTTTTTTTTTGGGGGGGGGGGGGGGGGGGGGGGTTATAATGGATGGCGTCGTCCTCCCTCCCTTGCCCCCACCTGCATGTGAGTCTAAATGAGATGCAATAAAATACAAATACACTGATACAAACTACCCTCACGGCTCATCACTCATCTCTGACCTGCTTTTATCAGACTTTGCTTTAGTAATTTAAACGCAATTTCTTATATATTTTGACGGAAGATGTGTTCTAAAGCTCGATAAAAGTCACAACACAAGATATCGTTACTCAGACATTAGCGTATTTATATTTTGACAGTTTTCAGACAATCAAATAATACATACATGTGTTGTTAGGGCCTAGTTTTCCCTTTAAACAGGCTATAATCACTGTATGCTTTATACAAAAGAGAAAAAAGCAAGAAGTTTGCATGAGAAGAAATATCAAAAAAATAGTTTTCCCTTCTGTTAATTATTACACTTACAGGAATTAGAGCTTCTTACAGTTTTCCAAGGTTTTTAAAACAGAAGCTACACATTTAGCATATTTTGAAAACATATGCTGATAAATTAATGAAAGGTGCACCTTTCCTAATTCTCACACTCGTATATATAACATGAAAAAGTTCAGCCTGAATACAATCAAATGTTCACTTGTCAGTCTGGTTCTTCCTAATGTTCATATTACCCTCGTTTACTGTATATCAGTTACAAAAAGTGCAATATTTATAATATTAGCAAAGCCGTGAATTCAAAGATTCGGATGAAATAGCAAAACAGAAACAACTAATTAATCTGTAAATATAATCATGCCAATAAACTTAAGGAAATTCTTTTTTTCTAGGTTGTATTTAAATAATATACAAACTTTTTGTATGACTTCCATACATGATTATAATTTAAAATGTTGACTATATCCTTCTTCATACAAGATTCTCATGAATGATGTCCCAAATAATAAAGGATGTCTAATTTTAAGAATGGTAATGAAGCTGATGACTCATATGGTGACACGTCATCTTTGGAGGCCTGCGATTGGCTGTTTCAGTTCCTGAAGAAGGGCATTTTGGGTAACCTATAATTGTATTCTGCAGTCTACACCTTCTGAAATCACACAATTACTTTACTAAAAGTTACTTTCAGCTTCTTTATTCAAAGCTACTACTGTAAGTCCTACTTGTACCAAGGATTTTTTTTTCCACTCATAAGTCAAAAGTTTGTGATTCTTAAGACCATTTCTTAGTTTTACACACATCTGCTCTGATCTCTGAGCCTCCTAAGAGACAACGGATCTTTTCTTCTTGTGTATCCGTTGTTCCGTAGTTCAAATTTCTTTGCAATTCCTGGAATCTCCATGGATCCAGTGGCAGATCTGTGCGTATTTGGCAGGCGTGATCCTCACCGCGACGTTAAACTCCTTCTGCTCGCCCCCTTCCATCTCCACCCACTGATGGCCCGAGTACACCCCGATCACCCTCCGCTGCCACTTTCCCAGCCCGCCGGCGTCCCCGCCGTTCTGCCTCAGCCGGACGTAGACCCCGGCGCCCGTGGCGCCCGGCTGCGTGTCGCACTGCTGGTACATCAGGTCGTCGGACTCCTTCTCCACTGAGCAGAAGCGGTAGACCACCTTCTCGCCCCCCGCGCCCGTCCAGCAGGCTCTTGTCGGCGTCGTAGCCTGAGAAGTGGATCCGGGCCAGCGGGGTGGTGGAGGGCGCCACTCCCAGCTCCATGTGCTTCTTGTTGACGGGTCGCCGCAGCTTCAGGAGGGCGTAGTCGTAATCGGAGGCCACGGAGTTGGCCGAGCTCCCGGACAGGATCCATCCTTGAGGGATGAAGGTCTCTCTGACCGGTGCCCAACGAAAGACCGTTGGTTTCTTGGCCTCAGCGCTGCGTCGTGCCCGTCTTTGACCGGAGGTCTTTCGCTTCCCTCTTCCTCTTTCCAACTCATCTGTGTTTCCGTCACCAGCCGACAGTTGGTTCCTTCTTTTGTACAGCCTAGCTCTCTTCCTCCCTCTCTCTACATCTTCGTCTATGCTATTCTCCTCCTCGTCTGTCTCGCCCTCATCCCTCTTCAAAAACCTCTGACGAAACCCTCTCCTCCTACCCAGTCGTCTTCTCTCGCTCTTGACCTGCAGCACCCCTACTCTCATCCTCTTGGCATGCTCCAGGTAGTCCCGGCCGTCGTGGATGCAGTGAGCTGCCGTGAGCACATGCTTCGGGGAAACCAGAACTCCGGAACAGCCCCTGGCGACGCGGACGGCCGTGGAGAAAGGGTAGTTAGTGATGAACTGCTGGTCTGAGATCACGAAGCGTCCGTCCGATCCGTAAATCTGACGTTTCCTGCGAGACGGAGCGTGGGCGGTCGTGGTCGTGGACGTCCGGTTGAAGCCGAGCAAGGTGATTTCCGTACGTGTGCGTGTGCCGTTCTCGTACATGGTCTCGTATCCCAGAATCCTCTCTTGCTCGGCCTGGTCTATAGGCGGCAGGCCTCTTTGACACTCGATCCCACAGAGTATCTTGCCGCCTCCTTTCTCCTCGTCCTCCTCACGCCCACCAAACAAAGGTTCACCTAGGACCTCTGTGTGCGCGTCCAGCACCGTTGGGAGTTTCTGTCGCTTCCAACAGTCCACACCGTCATTGTCATCGCTGCCAAAAACACCCGAAACCGCCAGGGCAGCCACACAGAGCAGCAAACACGGGAGTTGTCTGAGGCCCATCCCACTGACAAGAGAGAGAAATCATCATCAAGACGGCAAGAGAGCAACCGTGCATGGCCTCTGACATCTCATCACTAGCTTTCATGTTGCTTTTGTGGATCAAACGCCCAGCAGAGGGAGCAAAAGCCCAATTTCTAAACACTCACTGGAGCAGCAAAGCAATCATTGAGATAGACTCATTTCATATTAACTTGAGGTGCCTGAAAATGAATATATACATCAACCACAAGCAAGTTAATGTTATTTAATACAACAGCCCATTTTTTATGGCACTTTTTGGCACAAATAAGCAATTAGATTGTCAGATAAATGATTATTATGAGGTTGATATTATTCTGTTCTCCATATAAAATAGGCATGCAACTCATAGTGAAAAAGATACAGCATTGTTGAAAAAGAACAGACTGAGAAAACATGACATTAATAGGGAAAGCATCTTATTTTGAAAGCGTCCCACGCATTAGCTGACACTCAAGTGTCATTTGGATAATCTAAGCACAATATACATCAGAAGCATTCCTACCTGCAAACATTCACAACCTCCTCAACGCGTTCTCCCTCTCACTAATAAAACAGCCTCTCTGTGCAAACGACTTCCAGCAGATTTAGCTCCATCAGTGGGCTCCAAAAAAAGAAAAGAAAAAAGAAAGAAAGAAGCGCAAAGAGAAGCTATTGCAAGATCTACATCCCACTCTTATGCAGGAAAAAAAGTGATGACAAAGAGACGGAGGGCAGGGGAAGGAGGAGGAGGATGGATGGATGGATGGATGGAGGGGGGCTGTGGAGGTGCATGAATGAAGTGCTTGATCATGTGATGACATTTTTAAAAGTTAGAGAAATATTGCCTTTTCTCCGATTCCGCAAATATTTGAAAATTCATTTGGGTGCAAAGCTGTTTACAGGGAGAAAATGTTGCCTTTGAGCGCGTGTTTATCGGGGGGTTTCGCGGTCTGACGTGCACGTTTAGAATCACGTCAGGTGACGTTTGAAGTGCGTCCAGACGCACGCACGCACGCACGCGTGTAGATTTCTGGGGGGGATGCTGGAGTCACGTCTCCTTCAATATTTAGAACATGTGTATTTGTGTCTCCAAATAAAAGCATGAAAGAAGCAGAGGGCTTTTATTCTGAAATTAAAAAAAAACAATCTGCAGGGAAAATATTAAATGAGAAAAGTTTAAATAAAGTAGAAACACACACATACAGAAAACTGTCAGACAATGCTGTGCAACTCTATTATTGTAATATTTTTTATCTGTATTTAATTAATTTTAGATGTTTTTTTATAACATTCCCGACAAAGAGGAATCAGATGAATTCATCATGTTTGTGTTGCAGAATTTATTTTAAGCACAACAATAAAATAAAGTGAGTTGAGTTCATTCGTGGCCTTAGGAACAAGCTGTCTTTATGCAAATATCAACCAGATAGAGATCACCTGAGCTTTATCAGTGTGTGTGTGTGCACATGTGTGTGTGTGTGTGCGTGCGTGCGTGTGCGTGCGTGCGTGTGTGTCAGCTGCTGCTACTGAGGAATTTTTAATCTCATCTTTCTGAATGGAATTTTATGACTAATAAGAAATGATTTCCTGTAGATGTGCAATCATTAAATACCAAATTATGCAGTGAATGCAGTCAGTAAATGGCACAATAGTTGTCACAGACACACAGCAGTTTCTTTTGTTAAAATTAAAAACGTTACAGCTAACGAGTGGGGCCTAGCCTTTAGCCTTTAGCTAGCTAGGCTAATGGCCAATGCCATGTGGTTGCTCATTTTCTTTTTAAAATCTCTGTCTGAGGCAGCTGAGAGAAGCAGAAACCACACCTGCACCTCTCAGATCTGCTCCAAGCAGCTGTAGCTACAAGTGGTAGTGCAAATATCTATTTTTCAACTTTGGCTTGATTTGGTTTGGCCCCATATTCTGTTGTGAGATTAATCTTTGAGATATATGACTGTATGGAACAGCAATCCTCTATTCGGGAGCAAGTATTTAGAAGTAAATATTTGAACTTTTGCACTTTGTATTAAAAGTTACGGTACAATTTACTTGACGAGTAACAAATTCATAGCAAGTAGCATAAACTGCAAATAAAGCATTCGTGATTGCTTCATGAGACACAACTTCATACCAAACCTTTCAAGAATGTGGACGACACAACCACAGCAACCTGTCAAAATAAAAGTCCAACCAGACCTGTTACCTCATGCCATAGCTGAGTCCAATGCCAAAAAATATAGACTTGTACAGTAAAGTGACATTTGATGTAGACTTCATACGATATTCATGAAGTATTTACAAAGGCTTGATATTAAATGAATGGTCCTTTCTGAATTAAAACCTTTTCCATATTTTCCTATTAATTAATTCCACAATAACCACTGAGTTTAACACTGGAAGGTAAAATATGGGATGGGATGAGTAATCATCTGCAAAGTTTATTATGTTCTGTCTCTTTGTCACTGGACTGGGCCACTTACTAAAGTAAAGTTTAGTAGGTTTAGAACAAAAACAGCAATGCTCCTTTGCAATTGTTGGACTTTTATTTTGACAAGTTGTCATGGTTCTGTCCTCGGATGTTGAGTCATGAAACAGTCATGAATGCTGCAGTTTATGACAGCTGCTATGAGTAATGTGTTACCAATTTTACTGTGTGATATAGGCTCTGTCTCTATGAAATCTATTTTATTGTCTTAATAAAGATGCTTTGTGAAAAACCTGAACTGTATGTAGGTATCCATCTTGGTGGACATCACAGAAGAGAACACTCATCTGACCATATCGCTTTTTCCACATTTCTATAGCGTGGAGCACGGATTGACATTTTTTTTCAGTATTCGAGTCCAATCAGAACAAGTCAAAAGATCAATTTGGGGGAAAAAATGGAAATTTACAGTAGAAAAATGACTTCCTATTTAAATTACAGAAAGGTTTAGTCAACATTTTCTAATGATCTTCATATTTCTCTTGTAATATTGTTTTATTCTGTTACTATACCATTATTTTTATTATTTTAAAAGTTCATCCAAGTATCATTGCGTCAAGTCCGATAATAGCATTTTCTGTCTTGGGAGTTTGGCTTTGGTGGGAGAGATCCGGTCAGAGGAAATAACAATTAATGAAAAGATTGAATGGATGTTTGTGCTGGAGTGCATCCAGAGACAGGAATGACGATGTGTGTGTCTTCATTTGTTTGACAGATAGAAACAGATGGACAGAAGAAAGAGTGACCCCCATCCATCTATTCCATTTTTTCCCAGCATTTATTATTGGTATAAATTGTTATATATTGACATCAATGGGATTAAGATAAGATAAAAACTGTCAAATAAAGTTGGATAGGTGAAACTGCCCATTTATCTTAGCCAATAGAAAATAGAAAGTAGTAGATAATTATTGTTTGATCTAGTGGTTTTACTCTAATTTTACATGATTTCTATAGAATGTGTTAATCCATTTCTTATTGATGACATACAGAGGTCCAGCAGCAGAGATCTATTTTTGGGGAATTTGCTGAAGGGTTGTTCTGCTACTGACATCTTCTGTCCAACCTTCACCTTTTCTGCTTTCCATTCATGAATTTTCATATGGGCTTTGATATGTCTGGTGAACCAGCAGGTCTGGGGGGTCTTTCTCTGCTTTTTCCTGGAGAAACTCCTGCTAGTTATGTTCTATTCTGCTGAGGAAACACAATGTGTACCTCAGGCTGTGTGGACAACAGTTTGGCTTTGACTCATAACCCTTTTTTGGTCTGAACTCCGTCTAGACACCACTGTTGATAAAAAAAAAAATGCAAGATTAGGACTGCTGCAGGAGAGTGTGTGCACTTTGTCTCTTTGTGACTCAGTATTTCCCCCAGCTGCTCCTTTGGGCCCAGGCAGGGTTTTCTCTGGCCAGATCTCAACAGAGACAGCATCCCTTTCCCATGCAAGGATGACTTCTCTTCTAAATTCAGTGTATGTTCTCCTGCCAAGATGCTTGGTTGCAATTTTCGTGTTCTGCAACACACACAGCGTTCATCATCAAAAGGGGCCTGACCCTTGGCAGGATGAAGGGAGAAAGCATCTGAGGCCGAATAACTTGTATACTGTACATGGTTACAGGCCTGTGTGTGTGTGTGTGTGTGTGTGTGTGAGCATGGAAACACATTTCATCCTTATCTAATCTAAAGGGTTGATTGTTGTTGTATCACTCTGTAAATGTAGCTGACCAGATGCTATTTAGTTAAGGAATTCAGCGTTTAGGCATGCAACACAATGCATTAATTATGGTGTAATTAGGTTCACGGTGTCCATAAATCACAAATAATAACAAGAATTTCATCACTCGCAATGTGCTGTGATAAATTCCAACTCTCTAATCAGGGAGTGTTTACAGTACCTTAAAGCATCGTCCTGTGTTTGCTCTAGTTCTTAAGCAAGACTTTTCTTTCGCAACAAATCCTTGGTAGAAATAGTTCAACATTTTGGTAAAATAAATATGTAGATATCATTGGCTGCTGTCAAAACGGTCTTTTAAACAAGATTTATCTGCCACTGTGTACAATATGTTTATTTGTATGTATGTTAGCTTAGCATTCTAAATGTTACTGATCAGTATAATTAACTGACTGAAGATGTGGGAAACAGCAAATGGGAAATAGGCTGATAATGTGAATGTTTCTTTAAAAAAAAAGAAAAGTTCTTTTATGTTGGGTCAAGTCTATGGAGAACTAGCGATAACAGTAGACTATTTCCCTGGGATGGTAGATGACTCATTGGTGTTTGATCATTCCTCTCTTCTCACGGTTCTAGGATTCTTTGTCCTTTTCCCTATTTTCTTCATGGTTGAACAATTTCCCCTTCCCTTTCTTTCACTCCATTGTGTTGCTTGTGTTGCATGTTTGGATAAGCTTAAGTGGCATTTAGTAGTATCTAATGTAACAAACTTTGCAAAAATGGGATTATATATATATATATATATATATATATATATATATATATATATATATACTGTTGTTTTTTGTAAAGGTGTGCCATTTTTGCCAGGTCTTCCCATGGGTGTATTATAAGAACTGGATACTGGACAGAAAAATGGCTGCCATTCATTTCAATGGAAGTTTCTCGCCTGGTGCATACATTAAAAAGGTTCCTGACTTCTGGGGCAGCTTTTCTGACCATTAGAAAGGTTTTTGATGGATAAAAATCCCATGACTTAAAAATATGGAATACAAAGATTGTAAATTAACATGGGGTTATTTGCTGAGGGTGTTGCTTCGGATTTTTTGTGGCAGTACCATGACTGGCCACTGGAAAAAAAAACGATATGCTGCTTAGAGGCGGTACCATATCCAGGTCTATAATACATCCATGGGCCTCCCTCACAGAAGATTTCTGCCATGTAGCTCTGCCACATTTATACGGCAGCCCCGAGCGGACAAACTAAACGCCGCTGCAGTCTGAAACTTTGCCACTAGGTACCGCTAAAAACTGCACAATGTACCTTTAACGTGTTGATGTTTTATTTTATTTTGCACTCTCGCTCTTAACACTCCTCCAGGTTTTTCTTCCAGCTGGCAGGAGAGAAACCAGGTGCAGACGCATGAGTAAGGAGGGAGTTGGTTTATCTTGGCCCTCTAAATCTCCCTGTGTCTTGTAAATCTTTCTCTAATGGTTCCTGTCCAACACTAACTCTTGTTTCAGTGGAATTCTGCAGCTAAATCCCCATTCAACATTAATTTAATTATAATATTCAAGCCACAAGTCTGGCTGAGTCGGGGTTGTGATATTTTTGATAAGGCGGTTTCAGGCCTTGCACACACTGGATGTGTTTTTGATACTTGTGTGTGGTGTTTTTGATTAGTCTTTTATAGACAGAGCTTTCCTATTCATCTGCTACAGAGAATTGTACTAAAAGCAATAATAATACAATAGAATACATAATTATGACATTAACCCATTGAAGCCTATGAGCCTTTAAGTCTATGACTGTCATTTTATACTTAAAATAAAAAATCCAAATGTCACTCATACAGCTTTTTTTTCTAATGACATAATAGTAGACAACTTATACTTTTTATTTCTTTAAGCAAGTTTCCAATCGCTTCCTCTCATATGACGTCATCAGCTTCCTGCCTCTTCCTCCTGAGAACATGGAGAAGACAAACCTTCCCAGAAAAAGGTAATTTTATATAGATAGAAGTCTCTAGAATAATCCACCCAAAAAGAATTTTGTACATGGAATAAGTAGGTTTTTGTTTATGGGTGGATTTGTGCAAGCGGCAACTATAATAGTCATTATTAGATCTGACATTTCTTGGGAGTTTTGGATGTGAGGGTGTAAGGAACGGGGATTTTCTGTTGCTGTACAAACTGTGAAGCCCCCTGAAGGGAATCTGTGATTTCTGATTTTGAGCCACACAAATAAAACTGAAGAGATTTGAAACAACACTTTGAACTTTGACTTCCCGAATATAATCCTACAGGGAATTTCCCACACTTGCTGCCTTCACAGGCATCTTTTCAGACTGAGATAACCGACATCACACGTTCAGCTCTGATCAGTGTTATGAACAATTTGAACTCATTATGTTTTATTTTGTTTTGTTTTTTTTGCTTTCTGCACTCTCGGCAGGAGGGTTTTTATTGCAGCCCCTGGGAAGAGCTGTTCTCTTGGTGTATATTTACTTAGCCTGCAATATAAAGTGATGCTGTGAACTAAACAGAATCTTGGAAACAGATAACACCACTTAACAAAGGCTTTAAGATGCCAAACCTGAAACAAGTCATGCCTGTAGGAATTTGGATAATGAATTATGTTAGTGGCCTATAACAGATAAGAGAAATATGACTTTCTGATTACAACTTAATTACAATAATATTAAAAAGCAGGTGCAATTTTTGCATTGAATTAGGTAGAACAGCTTCCAACACTGACAATTTATATATTTTGAATAAAGAGCTTTATTTTCTGACCAAAGTATTTTACAAATATGTCCAGTTGGATGATAAAGTACAGTCATTTCATCACTGCTGCTATACACAACTTCTACTGGCTTCAGTTTGATTTTATGCATCAACATGGAAGATGTGGTGAGTTCAGTGTCCCCGCCTGAACTCTATGCAAAGTTCATGATAAACAAGCTAAAGTGTGCGCTGATCAGTCATCAGTTCATCACTCCAACAGCAAGATTTGTTGTTCATGCCAAATCCGAAGAGGTGTTTGTATCCCTGAAAGTGTGTGTTTGTGGGACTTGAAATTTGCTGTTGTCATTGGTGCGTGTGAGTGTGTGTATTTCCGTACTTTTACAGTACACACGTGTGTGTGGTCTATACTTTCTAAGACTTTCCTCCGTAACATGACTCATGTGTTTGTGTTGTTGTGCTGACGCTCTGCAGTTTCTCAGCTTTACAAATCAGACGCAGGACACCATGTGTCCGCCAGGTGAACAGAAACCAGGCCCTGTAAGACTTCTCTGACCAGAACTATTAGTATAAGCTTTAGAAAGTAGTGTTTTTTATTAAAAAATAAAACAGACTGCAAAAAAGCTGATTTTTCACTCTGTGAAGAGCAACTGAAAATTGACAAGACTGCATTTTTCAATTAAACCATGTTTTCTTGCTCTTAGAACAATGTTGTCCAGTTTAACTGGATTGTGCACAGAGACAGGTCCATCCAATCAAACGTGGAGGAACACGCCACGAGGCCTGTTATCTTATGCTGATTTTGGTGAATTTGGCTTCAAATCCTTGAAGCCTGGCTCCAACATTGTATGCGAAGCCTTCCAGGAAACATGGAGGCTGTTTCAGCAGCAGAACAATGCCTGTGGTTTCGAAAAAAAGATTTGCCTAACAATCACATTACTGTATTGGTGTAATGTTGCATGTCTACTTACCTTTGGCCATGTAGTGTACATCCTCCCTCTTCCTCCTCGCTAGTAATGGCTCTCTGGATGAATGCTAAAAGCTCAAGGCTTGATTGAGCCCTCAGCACCGTGTTTCACCACAGTCACGGGTAATTTGCTAACTCCTGCTTTGCAAAAATTGGGAGTTAATTGAATCCATATTTGAGCTCAAATTCGTCCCATAGAGCAGTAGTTTTGGCGTAATTGCAATATCTGACATTGTGGAAAATAGTCAGTGTATTACATTAATACCATATGTGCTAAATATATTCCACGTTGAGATTTTGAGGGGGGGTATGTCAGGTTTTTTTTCTTAGAAACTAATCCAACGTTCAGTTGCTGTTATTTTGGAGAGAGAGTTGAAGGCCTTTTATCAATATTTTTCTCTTGGACAGATTCTTGCTAAATTGCATTTTGTCTGGGGTGTGGCACTAAATAACATGTGTTTGGAGCAGGATTATAAGGTTTTAGAACATTGAAAAGTGACTCTGCCTCGTATCGTCTATGCTAAACTCCCAACAGTGTCAATCAGGGGCAATTTGGTCGCACAGTAATCTCGGTTCAGACTCGACGCCCCCTCGCTGGTGCCCGTAAAGCTCTCAGATTAGGAGGCGATTTTGCAGAAGATGCAAACGCCCCTTAGTGCTGCTTCTGTTTCAGCTCTGAAGAAAGACACGCAATAAACACAGAGATGATGTCTGACGACTTCAAAAGACTTCTCTGGAAAACTTTGCCATTTAAATTTAATCGTAATGTTTAAAGCATCGCCACGTATTGTCTGTTCCCTGGGCCTAACAACATTTATGGATGCTTTTAAACTGGAAGAATTGGCACATGTGATGGTTACTATGAGTTGTGTTCTCTTAGCAGATGGTTAAAATATAAATATCAGACTTTATACTGCCAACAATGATCTACGTGACTAGATTAGTCCTTCTGATTTCCCATTTTGTTTCTATGGATCATGCTATAGACTTTGACAGCCTTTTCCGCCATGTTAAACAGGGGGATTCACTGTTTTGGTGAGCACAGCAGAAAAATCCACATGTGAGATAGTGAGAGACCGTTTGGCAACGGTAATGGATAAATGGATAAATCATTCCTATAAAGGGTATGTCTTTTTTCTTCTTTCCTTATCGTCTCTGTCTCCATCTGGATCCCTGCGAGTGGAAAAAAAATACGTCTGGTGCCAAGTTGCACAGCACACAACCAAGTGGATCGACAGCCAAGGATTATGTCAGTTTATCACTTGATTTTTTATTTGTTTTTGATTTGACCTTTAGTTCCTCCCCTTGTTCTCTAGTTCCATGTGAATCATCCTCGAGCATCAACCTCTCACAGTTAATATCAAAGCACTCGTAGGCTTTAGAGGCACAGCTCTATGGATGTGGGTCACTCGGTCCATTGGTCAGCCACTTATTTCAGTCCAGACTGAGTCATCTCAACATCCACTTGATGGATCGACGTGAAACGTTGTACAAACACTCCCCAGAGAATGTAAATGCCTTTGGGTACTTAGAAAAGCGATACACAAGTCCAATATATTATCAGAATGAACCGTGAGATTCACATTTGTGGTTTTGAGTGAGACGTCTCTGCAAGTACATGACATATTGGCATGAAATTTGGTGCAGACGTATGTATATTACAAAAATATATATTTCAAGAAAATAAAAAGCAAATAACATAGGAATCACTAGGGATTCCAACCATAGGTATAATGGCCTTTATTCCCTGCTGCAGTCAGGAAGAAGGTACTGGATCCACCAAGAGCGGCTCAGGAAACGCTTCAGCCCTCAGACCACTAGGATCCTGAATGAGGATCCTGAAAAATATTCTTTCTTGGAAATTAGTCTTATCTTTTGTCTAAAAGGAAAATCTAATCTTGTCAAGTATGTTTTGCATTGGAAAATATATCCTAAGCCAATTTCTTTTCTCTTTAAGACATGTTATAAGACTAATTTAGTTCTTTCGTTCTTTCCCCTTTTTTTTTGCAGTATATTATCTTTAATGATTTCCTGAATGTCGACCCAATTAGGTCACAATTTGAGTTTCAGTCCAGTACTTTGTGACTAAGTCATCTCCATCAGCTTGAAAACAATAAACTTCCCACAGAGTCGTAGCACGTTCAGCAACAACCGCTTCTTATCCCTTGAACACATCCTGAAAATGGCGAATCAGAGGGAGACAGTGCCTTGCATATACAAACACAGAGTAAAACACTAGCCAGTCTGGTACAGCACTGTCATTGTGAGTGTGTAAGCGTTTAGCCTCTCAGACGGGTGGCTGTTAACTCTCAAGGAAAATTGTAATCTTTACTAGACTCTACAGGGAGAGGAAGAATGAAATTGCAGCAGAGAACAAAACGGCGTGTTCTTTACAATCTGCGGCACAGACACAGTACATGAGCCGAACAGAGCTTTGTAGAAAGATTAACAATGAAGTGAAATAACATACAGCTTTGCATGCGTGATTAGAATCTGTTTTTTTTTTAACATTCCTATGATTGGGTTAAACTGAAATCAGCCAGAGAGAAGGGGATTTTGATTGACTTGAATTTTAAATTCCTATTGCACTAAATGTTTTGTCCCATGACAAACGTATGATGGCATAAGTACTGAGTCACATTAGAACTCAACTTCAAAGAAATCCAAAGCATCAAATTCATCACTTCTCTCTGAACACAATGATCCTTTAAGTGTCTTCTCTCTCTGACAAAACAGGAAAGGCTCTAATTTTTAACACGCAGTGCAACAAAATAAAAATATTTTTCCTACGAATCAGTCCAAAAATGACTATTTCTTATGTCGCAACGTCTCTGTTTTCTATTGGACATACGAAGATTTAAAGGGCTGATCGTGAAATCCGACTGCTCCCATGGCCCTGTCAAATTTTTGGGGGGATTTCTGTGTAAAAGTGTATATGTAAATATATATTTAAATACAATTTACAACTCGCAGTTAGTCACGCACCAATGAATTTTAAAATAATGACAAAAAGGGATTTGATTTCAAATACAGTTTTCTCACATATTTTGAACTTTTCCAAAAAGACTTATGTAACCAAAAAAAAAAATTGAGCCCATTTTTAACTGTGCACGTTGCATCATTTTAACCTTTTTCCACAAAAACAAATGTACACACTTATGTAATATGCCATATGTGTGTTATAAAGGTTATTAAACCTGCATCAGATGCTCCTTTAATTGCATTGTTTTCTGATTCAATAAATATATTCCTGAGTAAACAGAGATAAAGGGTTGAGAAGGCTCAAACTGCACCTTCACGTCCTATGGTAGTTATCGTAAATACCAAAAACCTGAAAAAAAAATGTTCTCTGCTGCTTTTAGTTTGTAAGTGTGGGCACTTACTACTAAAAACTACTGTTATGGGTTCAAAAGCACTTGAACGCAACACACTCATAACTTCCACTCCAGAAGTGGAAAGGATCAGTTTTCCTATTCCCCGTGAAGGCAGCAGGTGCCCTGTAGTAGGCCACACGTATCCCAGCTCTGGTATGTGACATCAGGCTTGGACGGGCCTGTGCTGCTGGCTGGATATGAGCTGCTCGATGTGATCCTCTGGAGCTCGACTTAACGATCTTCTTTCTTCATCTGGCCTCCCCCGCTCCTAATGTTTTGTTTATGCTTTCCAACCCCGTCCTCTTCCTCCTCCTCCTCCTCCTCCCCTTCCCGCCCTCCCCTGATGTCCAACTCATCATCTCTTCCATGCAGACTTCTCTTAACGTCACTCCTCCGTCTCCTCATCCACCAGACAGCATTTTCCACTATTCATCTCCGGGTTCTTCGATTCCAGCACACGCGCGTGCCTTCTGACTGTAGGTAAAACGTACGCCTCGCCCCCCCAACCCTAAATCACGTAAAAGGCGTTTTAGAGACAGAGGAGAAGACGAGTTGAGCCCCGCCTTAAACCTTTCATGATAGAGCGAAGAGCCAAATGACTGACCACGGCGCTAAATTACTGCCACATCGCCTGCAGCTGCAGCTTGGCACGCGAGGCCTTCGCCGAAAACCCGAGCCAGGGTGGATTTCCTTCGAGATCCTATTTGTTCCCCTGGAGCCCGGCGCGCGCTGATCTCACAAAAACCCCGGTCTTAACCTGACCCGAGCTGTAAACTGTCATATGTTGATCCCCAGCGGGCGATTAATTGCTGTCACAGGAGGAGGGTGTCATTTGCTCTCGCGACGCTGTCATTCCTTTGCGCAATAAGTCTGTGCAGCGGGTGTGTTTTTGCGCACCTTTGCCAGCAGGCTGCAGATGCTGCAGAGGAAACACAGCGGAAGCCATGTTGCACGGCTCAAAGAAGACACAGACGGTGTGAATGACGGTCTCAGAAATGCTCGCACAGCTTTCAAAGGCGTCCATCTCTACTTTTCCACCATTTGTGGACTTAAATCTCTCTGGAGAGTCAGAGCAAAGCTGAGATTAAGCGTTCACCTTCTGCTGCACCGCATGCAAACAGTCATTTGAGTCCGTGTCCATCCCACAGATGAAGGACAGGCAAACAGAACAAAGGTTACCTCTCAGCCCTAAATCACACCCTGTCAAGAGGCTTTGAAAGACTAAATTTGCCGTTTTATTTTCCTCCCCTCATAGCCGCATGTATCTAATCACCACTTTTTTTTGCAAACAGATTCATCTTTTAATAACAGAACATACCACATGAAATGATAAAAATGACCTAACTTGGCTCCGGGATGAAGGTGTTTACCCAACGCAGCTGTAGGCCTACAAATACACGTGTTAGCATTTCTGCGCCCGTCTCAAGTGTGGGAAAGTGAATCCGTCCATCTCACAGACAGGGGAACAGACGCGGGGTTGGGAGCGTGTTGCTGTGGCGACGGGATCATGCCAACACGCCAGGCCACGCCAGAAAGTTAAACAAACAAACACCAGCCGCAGGAAAAAGGGGGAACAGAAACGCTTCACCGCTGAGACGCAAATTTCCTCCAAGCTCAATAATGCGTAAAAAAAATATTCCCACAGCAGGCACATACGATATCTATGATGTCAGCCTGATTTCAAAGAGAACAAAGGATGCCTCGCCCCTAAATCACACTGCAAACATGTGCACACAACAGATGCTGTGATTGATTGATGTGATGGAACTCATTTTGCTGATTTCTTTCATGCATTTACTATAACAGGTGCTTTGCTGATTCTTTTCATGTATTTACAATAACAAGTGTTTTTTTGTTGTTTTATAGAAGCACCTTTAAATAACAGAATCATAATATCTCATTAAAGGATAAAATTAACTGACATGATGTTTACCCAACACAACTGTACAAATACATGAGCTAACATTTCTGCAAGTGTGGGAAAGTGACAATAAGGTAGAAGGAAGTGTGCATGTGTGTGTAGTGTAACTTCAGTATATGCAGTAGGAAAAGAGTGTCACCTAGTGAGATAGAAGAGGAACTTTTTTTTTTTTTAACAGTCAGCGTGTCCTGAACACCACAGGCTGTTTGCTGTGATCCAGCAGATGGCGTTACAGTCCCTCCATGATGTGAACGGGCCCTTTATTTAGACTTTTTAGGGGTTTTCCAGCTTCTCCATGAAACTGGGAGAATGTGTGATGCGTGTGAAAGTAAATCTCTCAAGAATAGGTTATCTTTAACTATTTAAAAAACAAAAAAAAAAGTGTTATCAGGGTTTTTTTTCAGGCATTCAGGGGAATAAATTCCTTTTGTTTGATGCTGTGGTTCCCAGTTTTAACAATGATTCCAGCTGCTTTAATGGGTGTCTCTGATAAACTGAAGATCTGTCGCATTTTAACCAACTTGTCAACCAGAATGAAGCATGTGTGGGTCTGATTACATGCAACAGAACTCACAGAATGTCTTGACATCTCCAACCGTATTCATCAAAAAAGGAAGTTGACTCACAAATTCACTTCCTGTTTATCTTTGACACTGCATTAGCTGTGTGAAGTAATAGCTGGTGAAGAAAGCAGAACTATACTGAGCAAACAGAGTGTTTTTGTTCAAATTAGATGATTTTATAATGTTTAAATTGGATGAGGTAATTTAATAATGTGTTATAATAATGCAATTACATTATTAGACAGGAAATATGTGTGTGTGGGTGTGTGTGTGTGGGTGGGTGGGTGCGTGGGTGTATTTCTTCTTGAGCAATAGATGTCTGTGAACTCGTCTGAATGGTCACACAAGTTCACGAGGAACACATTAACAACATCTTGGGCAAGTTTTTGGTAGAGCTGGTGTTTGTCTACAACTGGGTATTTCCCTCAAACTTCTGCTTCAAGTTTGCATGTAGGACGCAATACAAGAAGCGGCCGTTTTAATCTTGCTTTCAACATACCGTTTCCTTTTTAAAAATACAATATTCATGCTGATTTAACGAGCTAATTTCCATGGACGTGCTGCGGCGTTGGCTTACAGTGCAGGACACGTCAGAGAATCTCATTAGTGGCTGTGTAGGAGTTTAGAGGGGGCTTACGCTTTTGAGCGCACTCCTCAAGGTTGATGGGAGTCGATGGAGGTCTCTTACAGAGGTCAGGGTTAAAACTGATTGGAGATACCGTTGAGGTTGGTCTTGGGCTGCATACAACTGTATGCGCTTTACATCCATATGTGTCAGGGGGCGGCAGAGCTGGAAAGTGAATTTCATGCACAGTAGCAGAAACAGGAAGGTCTGTAATTGCTTGCAGATGATACTTTACGTTCAGACAGTTTCAACTGCATGAACCAGTACGAGTGCAAATATTTACGCAACCCCCGTGGACTGTTAACACTTTACAAATGTACTACTTCTCCTATGCAAAGTGACTTATGAATGTAAGCTAAAGTTACAGGTTCCTGACTTAAAATACAAACCACAAGCGACGTGGATTAGGCCATAAAACAACCTTCCTCTCTTTTAGGATCGAGGCAGGCAAAAGAAATGGGAGCAAAGTAGCAATTTTCTTCATTAAAAGGAAGTAGAAATGGAACGATGGTGTGGGACCGAGAGAGAAAAATGGGTAGAGAGTATGCCTTAAAGGGCATAATTTGACATTTTAGAGAAGTCTGCTTTTGTAGCTAGCTGGGCAGGTTGACGCTGCTCAACAAATCTAGGATAGCTTAGCATCTTATCTTAGCATAAAGGCTGTGAACAAGAGGGAAACGGCTAGCAAACAAAATCTGTCATCACCTCTACAGCTCACCGTGTTATATTTTGATTGTTTAATCTGGTAAAAAACAAAATTAGTTAAAACTATTTCTTGGCCGGATACATTAGCTTCCTGTGGCCTTATTATGGCTGTGGCGTTGCTAGGCAACCAGCAAAAACTCCTTTGATACCCTTGGGCAAAGCCAAACCTACTATTTCCCGCTGTTTGGGTCGTTATGCTAAGCTAACATAAGTTGTAGCATCATATTTACACCTACAACACAGATATGAGAGATTTCAATCCTCCCATCTGATTCTCAGCAAGAAAGCCCAAAAAGTGTATTTCTCAAAGTGTTGGGCATTTAATTTAATCAGTTAATCAAAGATTTAGAAGGATATTTTTATTTTCCACAAACGGAAAGAATAAAAATAGACGAGATGCTAGCAGCAGCAGGATGGGAAAGAGAAGGAGCAGGAGGAGGAGGAGGAGATGGAGCGCTGAGGCATGTTCGGCTAACGGGCTCACTGTAATCTCTTAATGAATCTCTTCCACGTGTAGGAATGGTGGAAAAGGGGGACGGAAGAGAGGATGAGCAATCAAAAAGGAAGAGTGGGATGGGATGGAGGGAGGAAATCAGGGTTTAAAGGTGAAAGATGGGCATGTGCGCAATTGGATGCCGAAGAGTAAGTGGCTGACATTTAATCTAGTTTTTCAATCAGCCACATGGTTATAATTACTGTCATTGTCCTGAGTAGAAGGAGGGACGTCTGGAGTGAAAAACAATTGATTGAATTAATTTAAAAAAAATCACAGGGGCCGGAAATATTGGACCCAATGAAAGATTACAATTTAGACAAAAACCTACACAAGACAGCACTATTAAAATAATATTGATAGCCCTCATTGAGCCGGGCCCTTTCATCATCCTAACTTCCCCCCCCCCGGCAGCATTCTCACACAACACACACACACACACTAATTTGCTCCTGTATGTAGGGATCGGTTTGGCAGCCTGACAAGGGGTCTGTCTGAAATCCCCTTGGCAATCCTCTGATGCCGTCAGACACTGGAAACCAAGCCAGTGTCATCCACTTGACAAGTCAGAGGTCAGGTAAGTAGCTGCTACATGGTAAAAATCCCGGTCAGCCTAACGCTGAGCCTCTTGGTGAACAGAGAAAGTGAGGAGTGTATCTTCAGGAGAGGGACACTGACACCAGATCATCTGTAATTTCTAAAATGTATTATGAATTCGATTTTTTTTTTAATAGTAACCAAGAAGCGAACGCTTCCATACACATCATTAAATAAACAAATGCTATTGATATCCCTCTATTCCATATGGTAACACCATGCAAATTTTGTCCTATAGGGTTTTTTTTCTAATTTTGGCCCAGAATACATTGAGATACTCAGGTTTGCTGCAACAAATGTGCCCTGGAGGCTCAAAAGATTGTTGTCAGTCCATGTAAAAAGGAGTGAAACAGTATTTCCTAGTCATATGATGTGATTATTTTTGTCCTTCAAAATAAAAGACAATAAAACTGTAAAAATGGATTTTATATTACTGTGTTTTAGTAATATTGAGCAAAGGTAATTGTTGCTATACGGCAACGCTGTGCAAGAGAGGGATATTTAAATCAGTTATTCAAGACAAATTTATGAAAAAAGGCAAATCAAATTTTATACCAAAAAGACAAACAGAGACAAGAGCAAAGAAAAGAAATAAGACAACATAGTAATGTATGTGATGTATATTCTGTATGGCTACAATGAGTGGGACAAATAACCAGCTATCATGCATAAAATGTCTTTAGGCTTTTAAATTACTTTATATGAACCTGTGGAGTTTTTTTCATGTGTGGCTCCTTCATTACAAAGTCTTCAAATATTTACAAAAGTCATTTTCCGGTTCACGCACTGCCTCAGTTACAGCTACTTTTTTTTTGCATTCAGACACTGAATGTTTCAAGATGTGAGAATAATGCAAAAGACATACAGTCAGCGCCATAAATGGCATAAGCGGCTGCATTATCTGCGGATGTGTGTGTGCATCCATGTCTCTCTACGAATACCTGTGTGTGTGTATGTCACTGCACATACAGGGTAATCTGCTGTAAGCTGGTTTATGGGCTCGTCTGCAGTGACGCAGATATACGTGCCAATCCATGCGCTGATAGATTCTCCATGACATCTAACCACCAAAGGCTGCCTGGCCTATACCCTACATGCTGACAGACGGGGGTCATGCCCGACGCACTGGGTGGAGATCACTTTGATTGATAATTAGACACGGTTTATTAGACGTGCTACATTTGTACGTGTGTTCTGCGCATTTGCAGCAGGTTTGCAAGGTTACCACAGTGCATGGCTGCAGGGCCAAATAATGATGGGTGGAAAAACACCCCTAGGGGGCGCTGGTTGTAGCCACCAAACTTCTTCACCTGTGAATCCTCAAGACTCAACAGAAGAGGAAATGTTTTACATTTATGATGCTGTCATACAGATGAAACTACAACAGAATAAGTGGTTCAGGACAGAGCTCTAGGAACAGATGGAGACAGATAGTTTGCAGCAAACACCTTTGGTGATGTGTTTAGTTGGTCCAGTTGCCCCTATTGATAATGCATGCACAATAACAGACAAGAGTGGGTTGACACGAGTGGGCGTTTTGGAAGAATGTCGGAGCGAGGATCTTTTTTTTTGGTTTTTAATCCTTCTCTTCTTTTCTGCAACGCCTTTTACATCAGACACGCCTCAGTCTCCAAGGCTCGCAGCCACTCACAGTAACTATAGGAAGCGGCGGCGGCGGCTATTAGTGGGCTTAACGTGTGGGCTGTCAATCAAAACCGACCCGCCCAGACGCTTCTCAGACGGGAAGCGCACTGTTCACAACTTCTCCAGCAGCTGCGGGATGGGACCTCTGTGGCACCGCGCAGTACCAACGAGAGACAAACGGCCAAAATGTGAGGGATAAGCGACCATACACCGCTTTTTCAAAGTAGGTGTGCAGTGGAGAGCATACAAAACGCGTAGCCGACCTAAAGGAACGGCGAGAGAACGTTGTGCTGGCGCTCGCTTTTACGCATCGTCTGTGCGTAAAAGTGAGAGCGAAACTTCTGCGGTGGATGAAACGTTTCCGCGGATGAACGATGGATGAGCCCGTGAGACTTCGGAGATGCAATGAAAAGCCGATTCTATGACGAAGAAAAAAAATCGACTTTTTTCAGTTTGAAGTCTGCTTCCCGGAGTCTGGCGACGGGGTCGGAGCGCGCGGAGGGGCCGCGGGTGCCGGGCAGCGACTAAGCCTCGCGGCTGGGAAACTCGAGAATTGAATTTGTCTGGACTGCAGACTTTATGTAAGAAGTGGGACGAGTAGAACGCCGCCCAGCTAAGTTCTTTCCCTCACGCGTAGAGACGCTTTGCCGTCCAGCATCATGTTGTAATGACAGACATCGGCGCTGAACGGGCATTTTCTACAAAAAGGCGCAGATAGCTGATGCCACAACTCCGGACGGAGTTGCTGGGAAGTTTGGTTCGTTTACATCCGACTGTCTACCTCTCATCAAGATGGACGGGAACGACGCGTCCGCTGCGGCCGAGAGCAGCAGCAGCAGCAGCAGCAGCAGCTCGGACGGGGACAGCAACCTCAGCGTGCTCAACTGGGAGCAAGTACAGCGGCTGGACGCCATCCTCACCGGCTCCATCCCCATCCACGGCCGGTGGAGCTTCCCCACGCTGGAGGTGAAGCCGCGGGACATCGTCAAGGTGGTCCGGAGCCGCATGGAGGAGAAGCGGATCCACGTCCGGGAGGTGCGGCTGAACGGCTCCGCGGCCAGCTACGTCCTGCACGAGGACAGCGGGCTGGGGTGGAAAGATCTAGACTTGATATTCTGCGCCGACTTGAAAGGGGAGATGGAGTTTCAGATAGTGAAAGATATCGTTCTGGACTCTCTTCTGGACTTCTTGCCGGAGGGGGTGAACAAAGAAAAGATCACACCAGTGACCTTAAAGGTAGTATGAGGCATTGTTTTTTAACATATGAATGTGATTTGCTGTCGCGAAGTGGAAAGAAAAGTTTCTAAAACTTTCAAACCAGGAAAGGAACAACCCCCCCCCTTCTTCTTTATATTTACACTTTTACGCATCGCACGCTTCTGGCGTTTTGTGCGCTTTTTTTCCAGTCACTGCAAACATTCCCATCGTGCAAACGCACTTTTGCAAAAGTGCAAATCTTATAAATGCATTTTAGAAAAAAAGCAAACCAACATTTGGCCTCAATATATCCAAATAGCACAGAGAGATAAGCTTTCAACTAGTAAAAAGAGTGGTTTCCAATTCAAAGAGGATTCAGTCTAATCCAATTGGAGTCGGATCCACATTAATCAGTCGGCCCTCAGTTACCTGGATACCGAGGACTACCCAGGCTGCTAATGGCCCACCAACAGATGTGACCGAATCCTAATGTTTATCTGCTGCAAATTAGACCGAGTTCCTGTTTGTCGAAGCCTGCAGAATTTCCCTCGATAACCAGCTGTTATGCGATTTTTAAGCGGTGCAAGAATATAATATTGACATAATATTACAGTTCTAAAAGGCGAAGAAAGAGGAGATGGGTAACAGAGAGAGAGAGAAGGCATCAAAGCCTCTGATTAAACTTATTAATTAATTATTAAAATAATTCTGGTCTATTATTTTCTGCAATGTTTCAACTGACAGATGGAGAATGGAGGGGGAAAACAACCAAAACTAGAATCATTATCATATGTATATATGAATAGGTAATATAACTCATAAAAGTCTTATATTGTACAATTGTGCTGTTTTATTCAAAGTTTTGATATTAATGACAAGATATATTTGTCATTTTAAGGAAAAAAAACCTCCCAAAATAGGTTGTTTTGTGTCTGTCTCATTCATATTTCTTTGATTAATATTAATGAGCCTCTCCTCTGATTGGCTGATCAGAATGTCAGTGAATGGGGGGGTGATTTCACTGAAGTCCCGGTGGTTCTTTAAGAAACAGTTTCTAAATATGATCTGTGTGAGTTTTTAAACCTTGAACAACATTAACAGAACAACTATTTATAATAAAAAAGCAATTCAAATCTCACTTTCTATCATAGGGGATCTTTAATATAATGATTGTGTGTTTTCTGTGGTAATGAGTTTTAATAGTTAAGGTTTTACATCAAGGCATTGAAGCTCACTGTTGCAACAGTGTCTGATATTTTTCAGTTTCAGTATCAGTTTTCACTGATAGACTCTTAGAAACATGAGACATATATGAACCAACAGGTTTATTAGCTGTAGGTTTGAGTATCATTACCAGTGATAACATGATACTTTAAAAACAATACCAGGACCTGAAATGGTACTTAAACAAGTTAAAGAGCAGCTTTTTGTTATTGCAAAGGCACATTTAAACTTATAATTGAATATATATATATATATATATATATATATATATATATATATATATATATATATATATATATATATATATATATATATATATATATATATATATAAAATATTAAGTTTGAACATACCTACAATATTTGGCAGTATATTTTTGCATTGTTAATACAACAGTTTAACAATGTTGAGTTAATTGCTTGCCTGTCATCAAAGTGGCAGATAATGTGTTTGGACTCAGGCCATGCAAGTAGTCCAACATGGTGCATATGAGTCACTTAATTATATGTTGTTCCTCTCTTTAAACACAATTGTGTTTAAACATTTGTTTTCTGTTCTGGTGTTGGAATCATTTCAAGTGAAACAAAGCCACACTTCAGGCCATTTAGATTTGGCATTTTAACTTTAACTTTGTTTAAAAGAACAGTGTGCAGTTTCTGGCGGCATGTAGTGATGAGGCTGCAGACTGCAACCAAATGAGTCCCCCAAGTGTGTAGGAGAACCTTCACTAGGCATGAATAATGTAGAAATAAAAAGGTTGTCTGTAAAGTCTTCTGGGCTACTGTAGAAACATGGTGCTGCAACAGGTTTTTACAGAGGGAGACTTCCCCATGTAGATAAAAACAGCTCAATCTAAGGTACAAACGAAACAATACTTCACCGAATACTACATTGGATTACTAATCAAAACACACTTATGGATATTAAATTCCTTTTTTGCTAAGTCTGTTCTCATAGATGCTGCTAAATGCCATGAAATCCTATATATTGTACCTTTAAGGTGGCTTCAAGCTAACAGTAGGCTACCTGCTGCCACCAGAACCAGTGTAATGTTAGCAAGGGGTTATGTTTTGCAAAACTACTTATTTTTTAATCTAATTACTAATTAGCTAGGGGTTAGTTAGCTAGAGTTTAGCTAGGGGTTATCTTCTGCAAGAAAATACTTATATTTTAATCTAATTACTAATTAGCTAGGGGTTAGTTAGCTAGAGTTTAGCTAGGGGTTATCTTCTGCAAGAAAATACTTATATTTTAATCTAATTACTAATTAGCTAGGGGTTAGTTAGCTAGGGGTTAGCTAGGGGTTATCTTCTGCAAGAAAATACTTATTTTTTAATCTAATTACCAATTAGCTAGAGTTTAGCTAGGGGTTATCTTCTGCAAGACAATACTTATTTTTTAATCTAATTACTAATTAGCTAGGGGTTAGTTAGCTAGAGTTTAGCTAGGGGTTATCTTGTGCACAGGCTAATTAGTCATTGGTGACAACTTAGGTTTACACTCTCTGTTTTTCAGGAGGCCTACGTGCAAAAGATGGTGAAGGTGTGCAACGACTCAGACCGCTGGAGCCTCATCTCGCTCTCCAACAACCGCGGCAAGAACGTGGAGCTCAAGTTTGTTGACTCCCTTCGGCGGCAGTTCGAGTTCAGCGTGGACTCCTTCCAGATCCGCCTGGAGTCACTGCTGCTCTTCTACGAGTGCTCGGAGCACCCGATGGCCGCCACGTTCCACCCCACCATCCTCGGCGAGAGCGTGTACGGCGACTTCCCCACCGCCCTCGACCACCTGCGCAAGCGGCTCATCTGCACGCGGAGCCCCGAGGAGATCCGGGGCGGCGGCCTGATGAAGTACTGCCACCTGCTGGTGCGGGGCTTCCGCGCCGCCTCCGACTCGGAGATGAAGATGCTGCAGCGCTACATGTGCTCGCGCTTCTTCATAGACTTCCCCGACGTGGGCGAGCAGCGGCGGAAGCTGGAGTCCTACCTGCAGAACCACTTCGTGGACCTGGAGGACAGGAAGTATGACTACCTGGCCACGCTGTACGACGTGGTGCAGGAGAGCACGGTGTGCCTGATGGGCCACGAGAGGCGCCAAATGCTCAGCCTCATCTCGTCGCTGGCGTTGCGGGTCCTGGCCGAGCAGAACGCCATCCCCAACGCTGCCAACGTCACCTGCTTCTACCAGCCGGCTCCTTACGTCTCCAACGGCAACTTCAGCAACTATTACGTGGCGCAGGTCCAGCCGGTCTACCCCTGTCCTCCGTCGCCGCCTCAGCGGTACCTTTCTGGTTCGCATCCTCCCATGTATGCCACCTGGTTGCCCTGTAATTAAACTTTTTTCTTTTTTTCTTTTTTTTTTGTTAAAATCCATGCATTTTTGTGTAACCGGTGGAGGTCGTGTACCCTTACAAGGGATGAATGATGATCTTTTTCTGAAATTTCTTTCTTGAAATGGGAAAGAGAAGAAAGGAAGAGTGGCAAATGACAAGGAAGCTGGATCAAGGCGGCGTTTGAGAGAAAAGGTTTTCCCCTGGGGTAGAAGGAGCCGAGCACACGGGGAGACGTGAGAGAGGCCGACCCGTCACTTTTAGGGTTCTACGGCAAAAACGCAGGTTGAGCCTGCTGCGATTTGCAGCTCGCAGAAACTGGACACTCGTGAATGTGTAAAACCCCCGAAATCCTCCGAATATTACAGGACAAAACAGACGCTTGCATGCAGCCACAAGGAGAACAAAAAAAATGCACACGATGAACTGAAGATATTGATTCGTGGTCAAATAAAAGCGATCCTTTGACCTTTCCACGTGCACTGTTGCGTCAGGACAATTTTTACAGACACTGCTGCAGAATGAGGAACTTGATACTGTTTACAAATCCAAAGTTCTACTTTGAAAAGAAAAAAAAAAAAAAACAAGAAAAAAACACAAGAAACAACAAAACAATGCATGCTTTATTTCTGTACAGGAATAATAATTTTCTTTAAGTGCCTAGATACAGCTGAAAGGGAAGAGATATTTCTTGTGATTCTTTATCGTTAGAGTTGTCTAATTGGCAGTACTGTGTTCAAGGTGATAATGAATGTATCATGGAACAGAGAGTTTATACCTAAGCTTAAAGGTCTCTTACACTGAGGGATTGTTTTTTTTTTTCAGACTAAACTAGTGCTGCCGCAATTAGTCAACTTAACCGACCGTGTAAATTAGTCGACGGCGTTTGCTTCAGTCTTAGCAGTCGTTTTATTATCCGACGCCTATTTATTTCTGGTCTTCCGTCTAAAACTGCTCACTGCAATTCACCTCCACGCCGCTCCGTGCGCTGTGCACCCTGCTCTGCTCCTCTTCCTTTACCCTCCGCCACCTTCTCTGCTTTTATATCAAAGCAGTGAAGCCAAAGCAGGCGAGTCCTCCAAACCAGAAGCAGGTGGTCTGTAAACTCTAAAGACCATGATGCACGAGCAGCTAAAAAGGAAACTCACAGGAGGAGTTGTTGACCAATGCGCCCATGGAAAAAGAAATGAGAACCAAAGTATGATTATTAATGAAACAGCGAGTTAGTCCGTACTGTTTAAAAAACTCTTGAGAAGTACAATGACTGTCTTTGGAGGTTAAACAGGCTAATTAGACATTGGCAGTAATGTTTAAAACCCAGCATAGCTGCATGTGTTTCGGTTTAAAGCGCGTTAACCGGTGGTTGCCCGTAGCAACGGTAGCCATTTTAACCACGAATGGAAAAGTCCAGACGAAGACGCATGTGAACCGTGTTGAACATTCAGTTTAAGGCTTTTCAAGCAGCTGCCGTTGCACCGACAGCCACAGACGGGTCCTGCAGGAAGTCACCGGTTAACACGGTCACTAGTTAAACCGTAACACCTGCTGCAGGCTAAGCGACGCCATAACGACAAAAACCCGACTCGATTCTTTTACAGATTAGGATTTAGATTAGTCAACTGATTGAAAAAAAAAAGTCAAAAGATTAATCAATAGGAAATGTGTCATTAGTGGCAGCGCTACACCAAACCAGTCATCTTTTGTTTAGTAGAAGACTCTGCTCTTATTTGTAGTCATGCTGGACGAATGCACATCCTGATTAACAAACGGGAAGTAACAACATAAACTCATCATCTGTAGAGAGAGAGAGAAAGAGAGAGAGGAAGGAGGAAGGTGGTGGTTGAGTTGAAAATGCGTATACCAGTGAAGTAGATGGCATTTCTGTGGAAGAACGAAGACAAAGACAAAGGGTTGTCGAAAAATGAGCAAGTGTGAGAGTTTGGATCAGACCTCTGCTCTCATCTGTTAACTGTTGAAGATAAGCCAATCATCTGCTGAGAATAGCACACAACAAATCTATTGGAGATACATGAAAAGGAAGAGAAAATATATATAAATATATATATATTAAAAAGTTTCCCATAATGTTTTTTTTTTAAATGCCATTTCAGGTCGACCTTTTTTTCTTGGAAACAAACAAAAAGCATCTTCACATTGTCTCTCTCTCTCTCTTCATGAAACATTTGCAAACCATTTGCACCATATTTGAAAATATTATAAACAGTGCATAATTTTTTATTGTCCGTGTTTGCTAGCATGTGATCTTCTTCATCGTGTGGACCTTGTTTGCAGATTACAATGCTTTGTGCATTTACCGGCACTCACCCAATTACTGGTAAAAAAAAAAAAAGAAAAGAAAAGAAAAGCATTGCACTATGGCGCTGCTAGTGGTCAAAAACTCTAATGGGCACCTTTAACGTTTCATGAGCAGTTACGGTATGTGTTTGGAATCCATTCCGAAACAGGGACGACCGGTTTTCCAAATGTGCATCATTCTCACAGATATTTAGCTATTTGTCAAAGGGGTGGAGGACCAAGCTAATCACAAGGATATTTGAACAGCAATAAGACAGAGAGTGCAGAGTTTTTCCTGCCACCACGAAGAATAACAGGTGTAAAAGTCATACTTTCTAACATGTTGTCAGATCTCCTATTTTTCTATCGATCTCTATTTTTGTACAGTTTGAGTTTGGCTCATGTAGCAGGCAAATCCAAAGCTGTGTTATTAAGTTTAAAGAGGTTTTTCTTTTTTGTTGTTGTTGTTTTTTTTTTTGGCGATGTCTGTGAATTTGTTGTATTTTTGGGCTATGTCGATTAACTTCCTGTTGGTAACGTATGTGCGGCCCGGTCTCTGGAGGAGAAACGCTGACGGCGTCTGTTCCTGCAAAAACCACAGAAATGTTGAATGTCACCGTTTCAGACGTATGTCAGACAACGTTCCTCTTAAGTTTCACTTTTCATAGCGTGAGGAGGAGGGTCGGGTGTGACGGCTCAATGCATGGATTCATTGGCCTGGAGTTTTCCTAGCGCGTTGATCGTTTTAAACCTGAACCTAGTGTTTTTTTTTTGTTTGTGCCTAAACCTAAACACACCTTAACCACAGCGTTGTCACACCAAAAAACAGTGAAAATATGCACGTATGAAAAAAAATATATATATGATATCAAACACTGAACTTCAACGAATCTGTAGAAACGTACGCTATGAACGTTTCCCTCTGGAGGCCGGGGTCACTATGTGTTTCATATGGATTTCTGTTGCTCTAAAGAGATTGTTTCACTGTTCCGCATGTGTTTTTAACCGCTGTCCTGATTCGGACACGGAAAACGATGATCTGATAATCGTGTTTAAGTTGACAGACTTCATAATTAAAAGTTTCAAAAAAAAAGGAAAAAAAAAAGAAAAGATCATCAGGCAAGAGTTTCTTCTGGTCCATTTATTTTTCGCGGCGGCCCTCGTCACACACCATCTGTAACAACAATCTCCATTAGACGTTTTACCTTAGACAGCCACGGTTCAGCCGAGGTGAATAGTAGAAACTGTGGTATTTTAGGTTTTTTTTTTTTCTGCCCACGGCCCAAGGCTTTGACAGATAAAGGAAAATTCCTTATCAGGTCAACGTCCTGAGGTGCCCGCCCAATCCCAGCAGCTTGTTGGCAGCTTCGAGTCGTGCCATGCTGGGATTGTGTGGGCACCTCGGGACGCTGTCCTTATCCTTATCGACCAATCCCAGCATGGAACCGCCGACGCTGCCAACAGGCGCTGGCTGAACGTGACGGGTTTCCCTTCCCTTCTTCACCCGGCGGCCATCGGGTCCGTTTTATCCCTAACCTCATTATCGGCGAGTCTTAATTGCAGCGGCGGAAAGCTCGTACATGTGTCTCAGACTTCACTACCAGCAGCACCGGGGTTTCCAGAGAGACACATGGAGACTGGCTGAGTGGATCCAGGTCTGCGTGGCTCTAACTCCCGCAGGCCTCGGCCTCCAGATGTCATTTTCCCTGCTGACGCTCAGAACAAATATTTTACTTACGTTCGTCTCCTTTTTCTTTGTTCAATCTGACTCTATCACTCTGCTTATTTTCTCTACTCTCCCTACCCTTGACTGGATTTCTTTGACCGGCACGTTACCTTTAATAAGCTTCTGATACACCACCGTTCAAAAGTTTGAGCTCACTTAGAAATGTCCTTATTTTTGAAAGAAAAGTAAAAGACAATTTTAAACTAATCAGAAGTACATTTTTTATACATTGCTAATGTGGTAAATGACTATTCTAGCTGCAAATGTCTGGTGCTTGGTGCAATATCTACATAGATGTATAGAGGCCCATTTCCAGCAACTATCACTCCAGTGTTCTAATGGAACAATGTGTCAATCATTGTATCAAGGCTAATGCAATAAAACACTTTTCATTGAAAACACTAAATTGTCTGGGTGACCCCAGACTTTTGAACAGCAGTGCACGTGCAACTAGACTGTTTATTTTTCTCACTTTTTTTCGCTTTGTGGCATATTTCCTTGCCACCGCCGCCGTTTCCTTTCCATCACCGCCTGCATGACCTTCTTGATGAATTTAAGCAGAGAGAGATGAGCAGGGCCAATGTTATCCCCTGTTAAGAGGGAGAGAGTGGACGCTAAATATAGGCCCCCCCCTCTCAGCCACTGTAAGGACATTAGCCCATCTGCAGAAAGCTGATTAGGCTCCCTCCATAAGCTCGGTGCTCCGGTGTGGTTACTGTGGAGAGATTTGCCGGCTATTGTGCTGCACACATACCTCCCCCCCATCGTCTTTTAGGTCACTCTCGCTGGAAAGGGCAAAAAAAAAAAAAAAAAATCAGTTCACTTCCTTATCAAGGGCTTAAAGGGAACCGAGAACAAGGGATTGCAGCATTAGTGTGTTGCACAACAAGGAAAAGAGCTTGTTAACAGAGGCGGCTTAGGAAGTGTGTTACTATGGTGCTTGGAGGTAGTGTAGATAGGTGGGCCCAGCCGAGGAAGTGTGTCATGTACACTACTGTTTAAAAGTTTGGGGGTCACTTAGAAATGTCCTTATTTTTGAAAGAAAAGCACTGTATTTTCAATGAAGATGAATTTAAACTATTCAGGAATACAATATATTTATTTATACATTGTTAATATGGTAAATATAACTATTCTAGCTGCAAATGTCTGGTGTTTGGTGCATTATCTACATACACTCCAGTGTTCTAATGGTACAATGTGTTTGCTCATTGCATCAGAAGGCTAATGTAATACAAAGTTCTATTCATTTTACAACTCATGGTTGTAAATAAGTGTGACTTTTCATGGAAAACACAAAATTGTCCAGGTGACCCCAAACTTTTGAACAACAGTGTTCAGTTTTGATTTCAAACTATATTCATGAAAATTTAAAAAAAAAAAAAGAAAAAGAAAAGTCTGGTCCCTGTCATGGAAAAGTCACAATTCTTTCAAACGGTATCGGCAACGAACCATGCGACGTCAAAGAAATACCACGGCTTTGGCTTTCAGGGGGTTTGCCATCAAAGAAGTATAAAGAAAGAAGTCTTTTCAAATTTATCTATTCAAAGTGGTGCTGACAGATTTAATAATTGCATATTTCTTTTTTATAGTTTATAGTCCAGGTGGATAATATAATATTTCTATCACTACACCGTTTATTTTAGAGGTCCAGGCATCGATTCAGATTGGAGAGATTACGTGGAATGATAGACAGCCGTATTGATTTGAAGGACATGATGGGGGGAAATAAATAGGAGTAAAGTTTAAAAATGATATTTAAAAATGACAGTGACGGGCTAATGGTTACAGCACATACCACATAACCACAGCATCAGTAGCAGCGGTCCTGTCACACTCCTCTCTAACTCCCCGCGCTGCCTGTCTACAGTTAAATGAAGGTGAAAAAGCCTGAAAAAATGTGTCTTTAAAATAAAAAAAAGACAAAAATTAGAGCCAAAATGAAAGTTCTTGGAGGACTTGATTTTCCAAACTAAATATGAATCACATTCTTAAGGGCCATGAAAAAGAAATGGTAACCATATTCCAACAAAAGACAGATGTGGTCTGGGATCTGAAGCACAAAGGGAGCTCAATAACAAAACGGTAGTCTGTGTGAAGTGCTCTTTAATCCATTTTGGATGCTTTTATAGGCATTAAATCATTATACGTTGTATGTTTAGTCATCGGGTGTTTTGATGAAAACCCCTTTTCCCTACTGAGCTGAGTGTGTGTGTGTGTTTTCACAAGAAAAAAGGTTAGATTTGGTCACTTCACTGTTCCCATCTTTAATTGATTTGGGCTTCACAACAACAGGAAATGAATAGCACCACAGGGTCAACTTGTGAAGCAGTGAAACTATAAAAGGACGTGGTGGAGACAGAAGTTTTTATTTGTGTAGACGAACGTGAACTTTATTTAGTTTTAAGGTCCCCATATCATAAAATGTGAGATTTTTATTGCTTTTTGATTTTAAGAAACAGCACAGTCCCATGTTTCAAAATGCTCACAAAGAAAGGAGCACAGCCCGTAGTCAGAAACTGTGGTTTAAAACGAACGTGTGAAGCTGTGATGTCACAAATATATCATCACCACCCACCCCGCCATTCAAAACCATTCAAATCAGCCGATCAGAGTGAAAGAAGTGTAAGAAATATGTTTAAAAAAAACTATATTCGGAAGATTTTTGGTGCTTAAAACCACAAATTGCCTTTTGGATATTTGTAAAACACTGGGGCTTTATCTCATATTATCACGGATATTATTATATATTTATTTTAATTATAGAATAACAGCATGTTTTACCATGATACTTTTTACTTTAAGGTACTTTTTAAACCTCAGAATGACACAGGAAATGTATAAGTCGACACTTCGTACTTCTCTGTGTGAACTACATGACAAATACATGAAGATCTGTATCAAGACATGTAACACACACACACACACACACACACACACACACACACACACACACACACACACACACACACACACACACACACACACACACACACACACACACACACACACACACACACACACACACACACACACACACACACACACACACACACACACACGTTTCCAGTGGGGTCATGTTTGAGATGGACCAGTTGGAGCAGCAGCGGGGCCAAAAGTCCATCCAGCTCAGCCCAGCCAAGGTCAGAGGTCACGCAGTAAATTAAACAAGAGCAAGACAAGACTGTGAGAAACAAAGAGAGAGTGTGTGTGGAAGAGCAAAAGAGAGAGAGAGAGTGAGATGGAAGGAAAAAAGGAGTGTGAGTGGGCACACCTGTCTGTGTTGTATATTTGTGCTGTCTGACGTCTGTCTATGAAATCTCGAGTGAGCATCTCGCTTTCAGAGTGAGACATGTCATTTCTATTAAATTATTTATCCGAACACAATAACAATCATTTTTCTATGACAGTGGATGACAAAAAACTGGCTGGCTCTGGCCATAAATCACATTCTACCCCTAATCTTAAGTGTTTATGCCGAATAGTGTAAATAGTTTGTCCAGCTGGAGCGGGGCTGGGCCTGAATAAGAGATGGGATTGTTGCAGAGAAGAAACAAGCCGCTAACAGGGAGAGAATGTGAGAGAGAGACAGAGACAGATTGTTAATTTGACAAAGTGGTGAAAGCGATTGACTTGTTTTCTCAATAGGATCAGGATTCACTCCTAAATAAATCAATAAACAGATGAGAAGCATCTGCACGTGTCTGCATGTTCGTTCACATGTTTCTGGCAGAAAGGAAAGACAAGATTCTGGCATGGCTTTGTAATCGTTTACAAATGTTTTTTATTAATGGTTAATAAATGATATTATAATGTTTTATAGATAAGTTATAAGTCCACCACTTTGACCTAAACTGGCATATGGCAAAAAAAGTCACGCTTTTATTTACCACCAAAAATAAATAGAAAATGTTATTACGTTAGCATTCTGACGCAATGAGCAAACACATTGTTCCATTAGAACACTGGAGTGATAGTTGCTGGAAATGGGCCTCTATACACCAAAAACCAGACGTTTGCAGCTAGAATAGTCATTTACCACATTAGCAATGTATAGAGTGGATTTATGATTAGTTTAAAGTTATCTTCATTGAAAAAAACAGTGCATTTCTTTCAAAATAGGGAACCTTTCTAAGTGACCCCAAACTTTTGAACAGTCGTGTATCTCTGATATCAATATTTTATGCCAACACACATGGTCCCAAGATGGCATATGCTAAAGACTTTGGTGAACCCTTGATTTTTATTTTCTTCTTTTAGTACTGCCATGGCATTCACATTTGTAATTTTGAGCGAAACATCTTGAGAGCGATTAGAAATTTATGTAAGTTTTAATTTGTCTAAATGTTTTTTTTTTGACCAAATATGTGCAAACTTAATGTCACTCCCATCATCCTCTGTTGCATGTTGCATTTAGTGCTAATAATTAGCATATGACCCCATGCCATAATACGATGGGGGACATGAAATAATACTTTTGAAAGTTATTGTGAGCATGCAATGCTAGCAGTAGCATTTCGCTCAAAGCACTGCTGTGTAGCTGCTAGCATGGCGCTAGACGCTCAGTCTGCTTTTATTACTGGTTGTGAAAAATCCCTTCGACTGGTGTTTATCCCTTCGGTTTGGTAATAAACACACAACCCCCCTAAAGTGGCACTTAGCTTGCACATATGTTAGAAGAGAAGAAAAGGCGGAGCCTAATGAAAGTACATTCTGTAGATGGGACAAACCCCTAAGGCAAAGCACATTTCAACAGTTGCAATTTAAAGTGCTTTACATGCACCAGTGCAGGCGTCAAGGCGAAATGTAAAAGCAGCATAAGGCAACATAAGAAGGGATTTAAATACAATTAAAAAGAAAGAGTTAAATAGAAAGTTGAAGTAAGCTTTGATATAATGAGACAGACACAACAGGAGAGTAAAAATACCAGCGCAGTGTAAGATATTAATCAGAAGCCTCGGATTTGATTTAGTAAAAAGCAGCGGCAAAGTCGTTGCAGCGGACCTGCAGTTTCCTGGGAACGTGATCCAGATCCAGGCCTATCCTGCACAGAATCTCGAAAAAGCAGCTTTTCCTGTTTAGTTTTGACTCCAGAACTCTTAAATCACCACGTCGTATGTCAATGAGTCAGCGGCGTATTACTATGAAAGTTCATAACTTTCCAAAAGAACATTACAGCCACAAAACATTCAACACGAGCTGCTAAGAGTGAAAAGAGTCATCAATAATACTTAAAATACCCCTAACAAGCATCGGTTTTGAAATTGTCGCAATTATCATCATCATTGCCATAAATGTGATGGAAACAAAGAGGTTCGCTTTCATCGCTGGTGTACTTGATGCTCCTTGTGCCATATGTCATTTAGTCTTGGCCACAGAGTCCATTCATTAAAACATCACTTTAGAAAACGCTGTTTTCTTTGGCCCTTTTCCCCAGAGTCTGACTGCAATACACACGGGGCTTAAAGTGCATGTGTGTGCACTTCTGTTTCTATAGTTATGAACAATTTATGTGCTTGGGCTCACAGAGGAAGACGAAATTTTGTTGACCCTCGCTTCCTCAGAGACCCGCTTTTATGCTAAATCTGGGACTTAGTTTTAAAGCGAGAATCGAAATTAGGATTAAGGATTAAAGTGAGTCATGCAGAGATGAGAGTGACACCAGAGAAGACAGTGAAGGCCTTTACGTGTACAGCGATTTACAGATATGTGAGATTTTTTTTGATCTGTCCCGTTTACAGAACCCGATGAGGTACTGAAAATGCGGTGATGGATCTTCCCCTGATGAAATAGCAGAAATAAATGCTGAAAAAATATCCAGGCTACAAAAACCTGTACAGGCCTGTGTGTGTGTGTGTGTGTGTGTGTAGTCTCACTGCATGCAATTAAACCAGTAGTTTACATTTTGAAGTAGCTTGCTAGTCGTGCGCTTTTAGTATTTAAGTACCTATTTTTGACATTTTGAAGACAGAATTAACTACTGGGACTATATTTTTGGTTGGAGGCGAACAGAAAATAGAGGAATGAGTTCATTTTTTGAGCTTTATTCACCTCTGCCTCTCGTCTCTTTGCCTTACAGGAGATTCTGCTCTGATAGATCAGCTGACAGGTGAGTGCTGTGAAGTTGGGAAGTTGTTTAAGGAAGGGAAATTATGATATAAGTGAGAAGTAGCCTCCGCAGTTAATTTTCACTTTCAACTGAGTGGTATTTATTGCAATCGTTTCTCTTAAGTTCGTGTTCGCCTGTATGGTTGAATTGGGAATTGCATTGCAGATGTCAAGTAGTTTGAAATAATTTTACCTAATAAAACTATGTTTTCTTCCATTCTGAAGTGAGTGTGTGTGCGTTTGTGTATGTTTTTGCTGTGTGGGAATAACTCAGTCTGATTTAGGATGATGTGTTAATCCAGTTCAAACATGTAAAAACAACAAACAAAAAAACACATCTGTGGAGTATATCTCCATTAATGTCTTCTCTAAAAAAAGGAAAATAAGTTACTGTGATAGGGGTCATGCATTCCTGAATGAGACCATGTGTTCATAAGCTCGTGTTACATAGGCTGCACATTATCTATCAGCAATTATAGTTGACTTGCACTTTCCTCCGTCATTGAATGACAGGCTGTAAGGGGCATTTATTTTAAGCACAGATGTACACTTAAGGGTTCATTCGGATCTAAATTTAAATCACAAAGGTGCTAATTTGTGTGAGTTTCCTAACGTGTATCTCTTTCCATTTTGTTGTGTGTGTATATGCGTGTGTGTGTGTGTTTCAGATGGAGAAGTGCCAGTTGTGCACTCACATCCTAGTAAAACCCTTTTCTCTCGTCCAGTTGCCAGCCTCCTGTTAACACGTCTGTTCTTACCTGGGTTGTAATGATAGTCATTTTCACATTATAATAGCAAACACACCTGTCCGCTCGCCACTCGTGCCAAAAACACACCTGTATGTGTTTAAGTATAGCTCTGTGGCTGTATAGGAAAACGGAAAGTTATACCTGGCCTCAAGAAAAGATGTGTATATATGTGTGGATATAGTATTCAGTTTTATAGCTTCATACATCACACGATTGCATATGACATTGACAATTTATATGTTATCACTTCCTGTAGGTTAAATTTTTGGGGGGCTTTTTTTTTTTTTTTTTACTGTGTTGAAGAACTAGTATGTAATTAATCACAGAAAGTGCTGGTCAAAAAAACATGAGCAGACAGTCTGCAGACTCAGGGTTTGTCTGTTCCACTTCCACAGCAATGTTCCTGGCTGGGGAAAACAAAACAAACGTGTCCAAAGCTCTAGTTTGACACAGCTGCTCATTTTTCATTCCATTCCACTGCAGAAGCAATATGATTTCTGCAAATGACATATTAATAATAGGATTTAAAAAAAAAGAAGAAGCCCTAATGCACTTTAATGTTCCTAAAGAAATGCTTTGCAATAAACCTGTGACGGGTAAGCATACTTTAAAAATCAAATCTTGGATTCTCTAATTAAAACCATAGATGTTATCTCTTTAATGATAACCCACATTGACATGTTTCTCATGCTGAACCGATGCCGTGTGGAAATGGTCCAATGACCCTTATAGTATAAGATAAGTCTTGTGTCTCTCGTGGCTTTTATTTACAGTCTGGATCCAGCTGTGTAAATCATTTATCTCAGAGCTAATGCTGACCTCTGTGACCTTTCTTTTAAGCCGTGTGGAAGCCTGACAAAGTCTGAAGTCTTCTTCCTCTTGGTTAGAAAGAATCTTTGAGACTCAAGACTGTGTGTGCATGTGTGTGTGTGCATGTGTGTGTGTGTGCAATGTCTGTAGAGGAGGGGTGGGGGCAGCAAGGTTTCACTCCATTTTATAGAATTTTTTTCACATATTCAGGTATGACTTGTTTAAAATGAAGGGGTCTCATCTCCCCCCCAGGAGGATTCAGGTACTTTTTCTTTTTTTTTTAGGAAAAATATACCTATTGCATTTATATCAGAAATGCATTTTTTTGGAGGTTGATGAGCATATATTATTGTCACGAAATTGCTTTTTCTTCATACCCCCCCAAAAAAGCAATAAAAATCCCTTTGATATATATCCACGGTCCAAATATTTTCCAGCAGTTCCACGCCTCATTGGCCTTAATATATATCTGAGACTATCAGCTCTTGATAGGAGGTATTTCAGTACTGTACGGTTGCGTAATATTGACTGAACAGGTGCGATAGAGATCAGGGACCAACAAATAGCATCCAAAAAGCAGCCACTGGCTGATGAAGTAGTTTGGCATTTACTGAATATCGTTTTAGGTTGAGACTTTTTTGTGCCTCAAAAAGACTTTGAATTAAAAGTTGGTCAACCTAGGGCTGCCCGATTGCAGCTTTAAACAACATTCAGGCCTTTTGTTCATTATTTTAAATATTTAAGGGTCTCTATTTATCCTTATCTGTGCAGATAAATTACAAAAATGCTCTAAATGACGATGGTGTTATATTATTATTGGAAAAAGTGCCTGTGTCTGTATTTTTACATTTGTGTGGAGCAAGAAAAGAGTGAATGCCTCTACCATGCAAAGGCAAACATTATCATTATCAAAAGAGGAAAAAATAACTTTAAAAAAATGTATTATACTATGATATACCATAAAGCGTTAAATTTAGGGCAATTGTAACACATCTTTACACTGCATGTGTCTATAAAACTTGCCCAAATTAGGAGTTTCCTTTCCTACTACAATAAACCATTGTTTTCCATTGATTTCTTTTATTTTTTTAAAAAAACATTCCAATCTGTCAACATTATGCAACACTCCCTAATTCACACCAAGGCCATGGTCCATATTTTTGCCTAAGCTGAAAACCTCAATTAATAGTTAAAACTGTTTTTCTCCTTGTGGAGGAGCACAGACAGAGGATTGTATCAGTTCTCAGTATTCTTCCATCTGTGTGTGTGGTTGGCACCTAAAATCTCCCCTGACCCTGAACTGAGTGTGTGTGTGTGTGTGTGTGTGTGTGTGTGTGTGTGTGTGTGTTCTCCTGACCACACTCATTCACATGCGGCAACAGCATATTTCTTTTAATTCTGCATTCCATACTTGGAGTTTTCTTATAACTATCATTTTAGAAGTATATTAAAGAATATTTGAAGAATGTTTCAGCATAAATCATCGATTTTTAGACATAGATCGACGAAGTTTTCACTACAGTCTCACTTGATCGCGTGACCACAAACGACTTCTCTGTCTGTCAGACTCTGATCGACAGATGGTTCATCCCGTCACCTGCCAAATACTTTTTGAAAGTGCTGCCCTTTTTCCAAGTTTCCGAGGACGACTTCCCAGATGGTTGTGCGTAACAAGTCGTCTGGCAGCGTCAGGTAAAGGATATTTGTCATCGGCGGGCTAATACTGGAGATGAGTCACATTCGTGACATTAAGATGTTCATCATCACCTTCTCTGGAGCCAAAATCCTCATCAAAGTCGTTATTTATTAATTCAACTCTACCGTTAAGCCTGTGCACTGGCAAACCTCACGGCCGTCACGGAACCTTTTTTCAACGCTTCTTGACGTGTTCTCATCTATTCCTTTTCCTATTGGAAAAATAAGCCAAAGGAAAACGCACATAAAAAAATTTAAACTGAAATATTTTTGTCAGGGCTGTATTTCAGTATATCCCTATTAAACACCAGCAGCCGTAGCCGTGGGATCGTGAGCTGCCACGGCTCATGTGCGTGTTTGCACAGCAAACAACATGATTATGCTAAGTTGGCAGCGATGTTCCTATTCAGAAATCTAATTATGTTTTTAGGAGCTGCAGATTTTCAACAGTGTAAACACATTGATCAGCGTGGTGAAAGACAAACATAATCCACACAGAGCAGGAAGTTTTCGGTACATTAGTAGCACGTTTCTATTTCTATGCCTGTTGCATTCGGTTTCTTTCTTTAGCCGATTTCTTTCCAAACCTATTTTTGAGCCTACGGTATATTTATGAAATTTCTCTCATTTGTTACAGAAGGGGCGACGCGGTGGTGCAGGGGTTAGCGCTGTTGCCTCACAGCAAGAAGGTCGCAGGTTCAAGACCTCCTTGGTCCTGGGTCTGGGACCTTTCTGTGTGGAGTTTGCATGTTCTCCCCGTGTCTGCGTGGGTTTTCACCGGGTACTCCGGCTTCCTCCCACAGTC
The DNA here is from genome assembly GCA_030544235.1 of Lepturacanthus savala. Taxonomy (NCBI): domain Eukaryota; kingdom Metazoa; phylum Chordata; class Actinopteri; order Scombriformes; family Trichiuridae; genus Lepturacanthus; species Lepturacanthus savala. The sequence continues at coordinate 7,108,522 of CM060477.1, read as the reverse complement.
CAAAAACATGCTGAGGTTAATTGGAGACTCTAAATTGCCCGTAGGTGTGAGTGTGTGAGTGAATGGTGTGTGTGTCCCACGATTGGCTGGCGACCATCTGGGGTGTATCCCTGCCTCTCGCCGTAACGCGCTGGGATAGGCTCCAGCAGACCATGTGACCCTAATGAGGAATAAGCAGGTATAGAAAATGCATTCATATTCTGACCTGTCACACAAACCAGTGATTCTAATCCATCCGTTGCCAATCGGCACTAAATTTACTTCCTTTTCTGATTGTCTGGACAGATGTTTTTTTTTTTTCTAAATCCAGTGCTGTTACACGCCTGATTAGGAAAACAGATGTGGCTGGTTATTTGCGAAGCATTTAAAAAAGCTAAATATTTCAAAACAGAGACTAATTGCATGGTGATGTATGTTTTAATTAAAGTTAAGGAAACTCCAGTCACGGTGTGACCACAATGGTCAGATAATATTCATTCAACTGCACCGTCTAAACCAAATTTCAAAGACACGGTTGCATTTTTTTCCTGAAAAATTAGGAAAAGTTACATAAATTAACACATTTCAACCCCTTTTGTTTTTTCAGAATCTCCTTTGTTTAGCTTCAATTTTGTGGTGATTTTTGTTTTTCTCTAATTTTCGCCTCCCCGCCGTTATTTAATGTGTGGTTACGCCTAATGAGTAGTAGTATTCCAGGGTAGCCCATGGGGGAAAAAAAAAAAAAATTCTTTTATGCACGCACGGCGTGTATGGCTCAGAGAGAAAGAACTGTGTGTGTTTGTTGGGCTCATTAGGTGTTCCCCTCTGAAAACTGGCCTGGTTAATGTGCGGAGAGGAAACTATGTTTCGTGGTTCGTACTTGGAAGGTAAAATGTCGAGAGCAACTGGCCTGAGGGTAAAATTGTTGCGCCAATTTAAAACGAATTGTTGTTTGGGTTAGGGATATCTACATCAGCACCAAGAACAGCCTCAATTCAAAATATTACCGTGTGGATTCTAACATTTGATTATTCTACATTTGCCTCCCTGCAGCGGCTTCCTAAATTATTATGAAATCATACATGTTTTTGTGTGGTTTAACCTGTTAAAATCCTCCTGATACAGGAGCAGCATTGAGTTTTATTCATAAACTGCATGAGAAAACCTCAGCTCAAACACTAAATAAAGTATTTGTATCTGTAGTAAAACACAATGTTACTGTTATAGCATCAAAATATATTGTGCACATCATAAATACAATAAGAAAATAGTTAGTAATATAAGTAGTAAGGCTGCAACTATAACTATTTTCATATTTAATTTGAGCTGTTTGTGTGATTATTTAATTGAGTTCTTTATAATCTCCTTCTTAACCAACTTACAGAATATATTCTTCATGTTCTATAATGATCCTCATGTGATTTCTATGATTTTATGGACAAATAATTGATCTTTGTTAAAGTATTACTCATTGAACTTTGCATTGCAGATAATTCCACTTATTTCAAGTTATATTTTCCTGATTTAGTTCAGTTTGGTCTTGTTTCAAGTTTAAATAAAGTATTTGATCTGTAGTTAAACAACTTATTTTCTTTTTTTTGCAATATCCCATCTATTTACTCTGTAGCAGCAACATCAATAGATTCGGACACTTCTGTAGTCACCTCACATGTTGCAGATTTCTTTTGATACCAGGTTTAAGTCCATACTATTTGTGGTTGTGTAGATATTCCATATTTATTATCATTTATAGCAGCAAAACTGGAAAATAGTCCCGGGGTTTAAGTGGTTAAGTTCTCAACTGGTCTCCTTCTTCCTCTCTCACACACAAACCAGCGTTCTGTGCTGTTCTTCTCTCCTTGAGTTGGGCCTCTAACAATCTAATTCCAAAAGAATTTTAGCCCTGTTATCTGTATGAAACTAATCCTACTAGTACTACATTCATATACTTATGCAACAGAGAGAAGGCTGAATGCAAAAAAGCTTCTTCATTATTTCTCTAGCTGGGAAAACTAGACCTCTACAGGTCGGCTTGAATTCCAGCGTTGTCGTCACCACAGTCTCGTTTAGCATATTCCATCCTCCGATTTCTAAAACCATTCCCACTCTTTTCCCCTCCTGCACTCAGGCAGGGCCGTTCCGCCCATAGGGCAGGTTAGGCAAAAATTCTAGAGGCGCCAGCTTGCCAGGGTGCGCCAGGGAACGGGAGGGTTTTTTCTTTTTTTTGCCTGGCTGCATCCTTTTGCCTCTCTGGCAGCCAGAATTAATTCTGCTGCTGTCAATTCAACACAGTTGCACGAAGAGGAAGAAGAAAGACGGGGAAAGAGACCGAGGTAAGGTTGTGCTGTGATAAAATAGTTAATTTAATTTAATTTCAATGCTTGGGGGGATGAATATTAAGCAACATGATTTAATATATTGGCCGAACTTGACTTTTCTTGTAATAGTCAGAGATCCACAGGCCCAAAAGCTATTGAAAATTAATTGAACCTGACATGGGCTATATTGTTTGTTTATGTTTTAACTAATAGATATACACTCACCAGCCACTTTATTAGGTACACCATGCTAGTACCGGGTTGGACCCCCTTTTGCCTTCAGAACTGCCTCAATTCTTCGCGGCATAGATTCAACAAGGTGCTGGAAGCATTCCTCAGAGAGTTTGGTCCATATTGACATGATGGCATCACACAGTTGGTGCAGATTTGTCGGCTGCACATCCATGATGCGAATCTCCCGTTCCACCACATCCCAAAGATGCTCTATTGGATTGAGATCTGGTGACTGTGGAGGCCATTTGAGTACAGTGAACTCATTGTCATGTTCAAGAAACCAGTCTGAGATGATTCCAGCTTTATGACATGGCGCATTATCCTGCTGAAAGTAGCCATCAGATGTTGGGTACATTGTGGTCATAAAGGGATGGACATGGTCAGCAACAATACTCAGGTAGGCTGTGGCGTTGCAACGATGCTCAATTGGTACCGAGGGGCCCAAAGAGTGCCAAGAAAATATTCCCCACACCATTACACCACCACCACCAGCCTGAACCGTTGATACAAGGCAGGATGGATCCATGCTTTCATGTTGTTGACGCCAAATTCTGACCCTACCATCCGAATGTCGCAGCAGAAATCGAGGCAATGTTTTTCCAATCTTCTATTGTCCAATTTCGATGAGCTTGTGCAAATTGTAGCCTCAGTTTCCTGTTCTTAGCTGAAAGGAGTGGCACCCGGCATGGTCTTCTGCTGCTGGAGCCCATCTGCCTCAAAGTTGGACGTACTGTGTGTTCAGAGATGCTCTTCTGCCTACCTTGGTTGTAACGGGTGGTTATTTGAGTCACTGTTGCCTTTCTATCAGCTCCAACCAGTCTGGCCATTCTCCTCTGACTTCTCACATATCACATTGTGGCAGCATATATTTTGCCTAGGACGCCACATTGGTCAGGAACGGCCCTGCGCTCAGGCACTTGTCCGCCATTGTTGTTTACACTTTGTTATAGAGTCAACATAACAAAAAAGTCAGTCAAAAGTCGGTTGCCAACACAAGCAAAAGTCTAGTTTTCTATCCCAGCAGCAGAAGTATTTTTGTTTTGTTTTGATGGGTGTGATGTGCCAGCTCCAGTTGCTATTAATTTGTTTGTCTTTGCAAACCACTTCACTTCATATTCACGTCACTTTACCAACCAGCGATAATGCAAGTCAGGACTATCTGAGGAGAAACTGCTGATGCTGTGTTTTTTTTTTGTTGTTGTTTAAATAAAATCGAGTGTTCTGTTTTCTGTTTGTGCGTTTCTTTTTGCGATTTAACAGCCACCAGCTGCCTACAGGTTTTATTAGCTGTTGGGATGTCGGGCTTTTCCTTTCACTTAATAAGGCTGTTATTGCCTATGAGAAGTGAGCATTTAATTAATCAATATGCCAAAATGCTCATTTTAAAGACGTACACATTGCTTGCAGATGTGAGGGTTCAAAGCAACGGGAGGAGATCGAGTAGCTGCATCCGAGGTCAGTGACAAAGGATTTAATGTATGAATCTCTATGAGAAAACACTGCAGAAAACTCCAGGAAAACGAAAGTAGGCACAGATGTGGAGCTTTTTTTTTTTTCGTTTTCAGGGCACTGACTAGCCTGTGCACTTTTGCCTCTTTATTTGATATTTGACAGTTTAATAATAGAGTGGAAATGTGGAGGACAGGGGGTGGACACGGTATGCAAAATAGGTCTCTGGTGATCTTTCCTTGTTTAAATAAAGGGCTCAGTCTCTGTCTGTGTCTGGAATTGTGTTTGTGCACTTCTGAAGCCCAGGGAGACATTATATTTGATAATGGGCTATATAAATTAACTTGACTTGAATAATGTCTTTGTGTGAAAGTTCAAAGAAATAATAGTCATTCAAGGTTTTGGCAGTGCCGTCAAGGTTGAGGGAAATTTCCAGCGGTCCAAAAAAATAATAATAATTTAGTGTACATCCTGCAACATCCTACTTTATAATCATCCTGTTCATAGCGTGTCATGTTCTTCTCTCTCAGGTGGACGGCTTCTTCTCTGGTTCCCATTGACTGCTGGATGTGACCCAGACTGAAAACTCCGGTGTCAGTGAAGGTGAAGTCCAGAAGCTGAACTCACTGATCTGCTTGTCTCCCTAATGATAGATTTATGGCATTCAACCGTGGACTCTCAAATGACCCCAGCAAAGGCTTTGAGGTCACAGGTCAGGGGTGAGGGCAGAACAAAGGGAGACGGGCTGCTGAGAGAAGGGCGTGAAGGAAAGAGAAAGAGTGTCAGCAAAAAAAAACAAAAACCTGTGGTTCTGTCCAAAAAATGTTATTACTTTATTATGTCATGGCTGGAACTCCCTCATGTGCTGATTGATGATCTTGACGGATTATTCATCATCTCAAGGTTGGGAAATCCAAAGTGACATTCAGGATGGGCTGGACTGAAGCATTATGGGAAAGTACTCCCGATGTGCATGCACACACACACACACACACGCAAGTATTCTCTCATCTCACACTGGAGCAATGTTTACACATGAGGCCCACCGTATTTCACATCCTGCGAAACCTGTTCCCATTCACCCCGTGACCTCACTTTCACCTTCCTTTCCTTCCCTTCCTGCCCTGATTTCCCCCTACCAGCATACCCAACACACACAAAATGACCCGGTCACCATCAAAAGCCGGGGTTAGAGAGGCTGGCATCACACCGTCTTCCCCCATCGCCATGGAAACACCATAGTTTAAATACACAGATTTCCATTTTAGCAGTAAAATGTGAGAATTAGAGTCAAATGACGATTGGCCATACCCCCCCTTATTACTAGACAGCATCATCGAGACAATAGGAGGCTCTTTCTCTCGCTTTTCTCAACCTTTCCAAAAAATTACAAGCAAATAAAAATGTAGAGAATCAATTAAGTCTGTTCAAATATAAGCTGCAAATATTAGCATGTTCAGCAATCTGCTTTATTACAGTCGTAACATATCCGAGAGTTATGTCCCAAGGCAAAGAGGATGTTGCACTTTCTAGGGTTACACGTAAGGAAACTCATAAATCATAATGACATGTCTACTGACTAATTCCTCACAATAAGAAAGGGACCTGGATGCTATTAGATTGCAATGAAGTATGTGGTAAAATACATCTTAGGCTTAGGGACTATCTGTTTCAGAAAGCAGGTATATTATGTAACCATTTTTTAAAAATTATTCACGAGTCTAGTCTTACTTCCCCATCTGAAACGAAGGACTCATTGTTTTAGAAAAAAAATGTTATGCCATTTGAGAACTAAACAAACATCCGTTGTCATTACAAATCTCGTAGTGTGAGAATGAGAAGCTTGATAGACTTGATGCTCAATATCAGTAACTGAGACGGGCAGGGCTTAGCGACTTTAAAAAAGTAAAAAAGCTTGTTGAACAAGTATGACTGTGTCATAGAAGGTGACAAAGAAATAGTGGTAAAACCCATAGTACACACACACACACACACACACGCACACGCACACACACACACACACACACACACACAGCTTTCAGTGGCTAAAAATATAAATCTTGCAGATAATAAATCATAATCGATTCTCGAACAGAGCAAAATACTGACAAAACATTAATCACTAACCGTGTTTTTACCACAAACATTCCTCATTCTTTTGTGCAAAAAAAGCTACAGTCTAATCACTTTCATATTAGTCCCAAAACTAATCCGATTAGAGCTGACAAACGGCCAAATTCCTGACCTTCTCTGACCAGAGCCTAGTTGCGTTTGTCTGCAGCCACTTGTGAGATAGGGGCATCTGTTTCATATTGATGTTGCTCATAGACAGGGAAAAAGACTCAGAAAAAACAGAACAGAGAGAAATCTTTAAACTTAGGGACAAAAGTCCTGGATCCCCCGCTGCAGAAGGTCACTCCGCGAGACTCTGTGCACGCGTGTTTGCGTGTGTGTGTCTGTTTGGGTTTTTGTGTGTGTGTGTGTGTGTGCTGTAAATGTCCGCTCCTCTCAGCCATCTGAACGCAGCTGGTAAGCAGACATCCTGCGGAGAGAGAGAGAGAGAGCTCAGAGAGAGAGAGAGGGACAAAGCGAGTTTGATAGATTGAAGTAGGAGGATAACGAGGTCAAGGGTAAATCGGGGTGAGACGGTATTGATGGTTTCTTTTTATTGTGTGTTCGATGAAAGCTTATTTGTATCTTGATGGCTTGTTTTATTTTCTTCCCAGGCCTGAAGTCTGCAGGAAATGGGAGGGAGTTGATAGCGGGGTTTTGCAGCCGCATGTATCACAGCATCGCGGCCCTCATTCACCCAAAACAAAGATATTTCCACAGTGTTTTCCTCCCTCCCTCGCTCACTCTGCCTGTCTCTTCCCCTGATAGTTCTGTTTATACACATGTTATTTCAATCCGAGGATAAACCGTGCAGCAGTGGCCTAATTCCTCAACAATAATTTCCACAGAGATGGAGGAGATTCCAGCGACAGGAAATGGTCTCGGCTAAAACTCATTATTGTACCACTGTACAAGATCATTCTCGATGGCTTTCTTAATGACGTTATGAGACCATGGACACACAGAGATAAAGTCACCTCAGTCAGGACAAAGCCACCTGGTCGCTATGATTTTAGCATATGTGCCGCTCAAAACACAGCTATGGAAAACTTAAAAAAAAAAAAAAAAAAACGGAGATCCTTTTCCAAAGTTGTAAAAACAAAACACACAAAGACCTGAAAGGGGATTCTGAAAAAAAAAAAAAAAATGGAAAGAGAAGGAAATGAGATCCTCTCTTGAGCTGACTGATTACCGTAGGGAAGCAGGAAGAGTTCAGCGAAGGAGACGAGCAGGTTTTACCTCCCGGAGATGACGGCATGGTTTACCAGAAAAACACGTGAGCATATAAAAGATGATTCATGGCCATAAAAGCATTTAGCAATGTTAAAAAAAGCAGTAAAAAAAAAAGAGACACAATCGGAAACATAAGGCACTGAAATAATCATTTAATAATTATGTAAAAGTTTTATTATTTGCATCTGTGCAGATAATGAACCTTTTAAAAATGTGTTGAAGAAAGGTGCAATGAAAAGATTTGTTATATGCTTATTAACCTTGTGTTTAGAGTAATTTACTTGAGTAAAAAAGACAGAGTTAAGAGCCAATGATGAGGATAATTAAACTAATTTAATCTGGCGTTTTAATTTCAGTACAGCTACTAAAAGAGGAAGACGTTCTTTCTTTAGTTTGTTGTATCCTTCTTACAGCAATGTGGTTATAAACTCAATTTACTGAGGAGAGAAGTTAAATGCACGATTTCATACAGAACAAAAAAAGGAGAAAAAAAAAGACTGAGTTGTCATTCTCTCCTGGGTCAGTACAAACAGAGGAAAACAAATAGATAAGAATAAATAAACATGATGGGGAGACGGAGACGGGAAAACAAACTACTGCCACATATCAAAACCTTGACCCCCACCGCTCGCTACCTCCCACAATCCTTCCATCCTTCACTCACTGGACGGTCTCACCAGTTTTCCCCTGATAATATGCAGTTGCAGAAAAGTATTCTTCTTATTATATGATTCAAACTTTGCATTTCTTTCCGTTTTCAACTCTGCATATGATTAAAACTTTCCATTGAATTTCTTGCAAATTGATTTATAACCCTGTTTTATGGCTATTTGCTGATGAGATTTATCAAGGTATTTTTATTTTGAAGAGGTCATTTGCGTTAAATAAGATTTAATAATAACAGCCACTTGCACAGTTCGGGAGTGAGGAGGCTTCCATCTGCAGGCTATAAGTCTTTTTGCAGCTGTGAGGCCAGTCAACCAGAGGTATCTCTGATAGAAAGATCTAGAATAGAGCTGTCATTAAGTAAGAGGACAGATGGTAAGCACGGGATTGGTTTGGACAATATGGTGAAAACACATATGCCACAATATTGTAAGAAGGCTCTTTCTGAAAAGAGATTTAATCTATCAGCCCACAGGAATCTAGTTAGCGTAATGTTGCAATGAAAAAGACACAAATAGAAATAAATTGGAATGAACATCTGGTACATAAAAGTACGGATAAGTAAGGTTATGAAATAGCTCAGAAAAGTAAAAGCACCGTTTCTCATTTCTGCTATTACTGAAGAAATATGGTAGAATTTATAGAAATGAACTGGGAACTCAGATAATAATAATGATGATAATAATAATGATTCTGAAAAATTCTGACCCAGGAATTCTCTAGATTGAATTAAACATGTGATTATTTCCTTTCTCAATTGGTCAAGGGCAACGTATGCATGTGGAATGGACACAGTATTTGTCAAAACCGATATGTAGGAACTAATTTCTCCTATTTCTACAATGTAATAAAGAAGTGTTTTAGCACATGGTCATTAGTAACTACAGATCCATCATTATCCTTCTGGCAGTATCATAATTTGCAAAAAAAATTACAAATTTTCACAGTTATCACATTTGAATGTGTTCAGATAGACCACAAAACTTCACAAATTGTTGAAAATGATACCGGTGTACCCAAAGGTTCAACTTTGGGGCCACTGTTATTTAGTTTATATATTAATGACCTATTCATGGTTTGTCCACCTACTGTAACTTGATGTATAGTGATGATATGGCCGTATGTGTGCATTTTAAAAAAAATACTCTTCTCAACAATTCTCAAATCACATTTAACCCCTTGAACTCCAGCCCTTTTTTAGGTTTAGGACATACCCATAGTCAGTAGGGTATGTCTCTGGAATAAACACAGAGATATTGGTCGACACAAAACGACCATTTATTGATCTCAAATAAAAATTTTCATCCCAAAACAGCAACAAAAAAACACATTTTTTGTTAGTCGCTTCAAACAAGCGACTTTTTACTGTAGTGTTTTTTGGCTGCTAGTTTACTGAGTTTTTGTCATTAAGCTACACTGATGGTACCGTTGGACTCGTCAAAGTCTCCGCTTTCATATGAGAAGTCATTTGTTTGTATAACATGAAGTATCAGAGCGCTAGCCATCAAAATGTGGCGAGTGGGTTGGCTTTATGATCGAATACCGATTTTCATATTTGTTAATTAATTTGCTTGGTGTTGGAGTTGTGTTTGGTGTGTGTAAATATGACTTATATGTGCTTGTAGTGGAGTTTCTCCTGTTTAATTTGATGTATAGCTTCACTATATTTATACATGACTAGTAGAGCAATCTCAGGGTCCCCCCACAGGGAGACCCTGGAGTTTAACGGGTTAACACTGGTTTAAAAAGTTGGAATCAAAATCAAAGTCAAATCAGCAAATAGTAGATACATTGGGACCAATTTAACTAATGAGGACTCAAAGTTTTACATCAGTTCCATGATTTTCTCACATACAAACTACTGTCTTACCAGCTGCAGGTAGGACCATGTTACAATTCGTAGAAAAACTATAAGCAGCCTTTGACAACACTGGATAAAAAAAAAAAAATTCATCTCATCATTGTAAAATATTAACTAAAAATGATTTCTTAAACTGCGAAAGTAAATGATCAAATCGTTATTTTCATAAAGGCACAGGAAGTCAAGTGGCTGCCAGTTGTGCAACTTAGCTCACTGGAAAGGTTCTGATACACTGCATGAATCAAATGGGTATATATTTAAAGATAAGTAGTAGAGAGGAGACTGAGATATTCTGAAGAAATAACATTATATAACATGCAGAAACAGATTTGTGGTGAACAATAGTGGGATCGTGATTAATCAATTTCCGACCGACCTGGGCCACAGACTCAAAGGATCGAACAAATAACGGAGGTGAGAGAGGACAGCCTTGGCGAGAGCTATGTATGACTGGGAATAATTTGGAACTTTGGAATTTGGAGAAATTCTCTCCTGTCAACACCATAGTTGCTGGGTTGGCAACAATAATTAGAACCACTGCTAAATGATTTCCAACAAAAAGTGCCTCTCTCATGGTGGTCGGATTCCTTCTGTGCATGTAGAGACAGAATAGATTTTCATAGAAGGTGATGTATATTGTTGTAGGCTTTGAAAATCCTGACTGGACCTCATGTACCACAGAGATCTTAAATGTTTCTAATCAAAATGACTAACTGATAGTCATTTGGTGTAGAGCTTCATAAACCATAGAAACACGAACAGACAATTGAGCTCTTGACCTATTTTAGAAGAAAGAGATAAAAGCCAAGTTTTTGTTATTGAAATAAGATCCTGTTTTAATAGAATAATGAAAATGTCAAGAATAAAAGTGGCTAAAAAAACAAGTAAAGCTCATACAGTACACCATCCAGACCCGGTGACTTCCCTTCTTTTTGCTTAATAACACGATCGAGGAAATCTGCTCTGAATTTAAGTTATTGGCTATGTTTTTGTTCAATAATTTGCTTTTAAGAACTAGACCAAGGGTAAGATTCAAAGCCATGGAATGCTGGATTTCTTTTGTCTAACTCATAGATATGTTTCAGTTTTGGATTTATGTAGATTGGAAGAAAACACAATTGTTTGGTCTGTGATAAAACTCTTTACCACATCCAAAAGAACACTATGATCCTTCGCAGATGTTTTTTTTTAATGGCTATAAATTCATTTGTCAGTTTTCCCTCATCTCCCTTAAAAATTACTCAATCTTAGCAGGGTGGGGTTAAAACGCCATCGGGCCACCTGTTTGGGACCCAAGGAGATTTAAACTGTGCCCGTGATTGTCCTATGGTCAGATATTTCCTTAGTGCTAAACAAGATTACCTCCAATATTAAGACTAGATTCAAGCATTACATTAGGTAAATATTAATGGAAATCTATAGTATATGGTAATAGTTTGGTGCACACACTGACATAAATGCAAATCTATTGCCTTTTTATATAATGAACTCTATCCTCAAAGTCCTTCCCAGGTCCTAAGTCTGTAAATTGAAAGCAGTATTTGGAAACTATAATTCTTTTGTCCTTTTTGTATTTTAGAAGGAAGCCAGATATGATTTATCTGTAATATGCACACCAAAAAACACCATATCCATCTATCTTTGTCCTCAGCACTAAATCCATAGAGCTCGAGCATTTTTGAGAAATATTTAGGCCCTGGATATTCCAAGACAATATTGAGAGGCAAGTCATGGCTATCTGGTCAAAGAACAATGGTGAGGCTAGATGCCAAATGATATAAATACCTTTGTCTAATGCGGCATAGTTTCGTCCATTTTAAAGGTCCTGTTCTACCACCCCATCGACTCCCCATTCTATTAAATCCACACATAGCCGACCCCACCACAATCCAAAGAAATGGAGGCCGTGACCATATTGAAGGAATCATGAAATCAGAGGATTACCAAGGAATTTCAGAGCGAAATGTGGTACCCAGTGTAAAAAAAAAAAAAAAAAATTGGGTCGTAGACCGTGTATTCTCTAGCACTGTCCCAAAGCACACATTCAAAAGCACTCAAGAATGGTTGAAAGTGGAAAAAAATGTTTAAACTGGCCAGTAATGAGTCCCGATCTCAATGTGCCCTTGGGAAAATGGACCCTGCAGACATTCATTTGCACGAATTTCATAGGAAGAGTTGGAGAATCTACCAGCTGACAGGTGCAAGAAGCTTAAAGATGGCTTCAAGAATCGTTTGGAGCCAGTTTTGGTGCGTTTATAAGTGTCTACATCATATTTTATGTTTTTTTCCAATGGAAAAACCCACATACAAGTTGAAAAGTGCTTAATAATCTGATACAAACTTGGTCCGTTTCCATTTATTTCTGAAGATATTGTACAGATCTTGCAAATATTTCAAGGGTGCCCATAATAAATACCATGGTAAATAAATATTGTTCATCAAATCACATAGATTTTTTCCAGAGATACAGACATTCTAGTGAGCATTTCCTTCCTGCTGTGTTTCCTTGCTAAGCCATAGTACTGTATTTAAGCCTTGGTTACTTGGTAACTTCCTTCCTCTGATTCTTTCTCTCATTCTTTTCCCTATAATGCAGCGATTCCCATTCTTTCTGTATGAGCACGTCCAAATTTCATTTTTACAGATCATCCCAGAGAAAAACATCCCAACTCCTCCTACATACGCTACACTGACAATCATAAATAACGCTATGATAGTTGGTGTAGCTCGTGTGAAGAGCCATAAAAATGACTGATTCCTCTCCACTTCCAAATTACAGCTTTTACATACCTCCGCATGGAAGGTTTTGACTGTTCGTGCTGTCGTCTGTCAACGTAACAGTATTCATGGCCTGCCAGAGGTTTTAGCTTCATTGCTTGCTTTGATGAATACTCTAGAAAATAACACAGGCGCCTTGCGCACAAATATTTAAGATTTTGAGGATAAAAGACAAAACGTCAAGCACATGCACTCTGGTTAGAGGCGGCGACTACATGGATCCATGTAGCGCTGCTAACATCAACTCCTGTTGTGACATCACACCCAGAACCATTTCTAAACGGCTCGTGTTCAACCAGCAACATCACAGCTGTAACGGTTGGTGTCAGAATTCACAGGCAAGAAATGTGTTTTTCTTTACAGTTATAGCATTGATTAAGTTTCTGTGACGTTTCTGAATGTCGTGCACTGAAACTTCTTTACTGAAAGATATCTAGCAACTCATACAAAACTATGCTGATAACCACTATTAACTATTGGATTTATTTAATGGATTTTTCAAAGAATAGAAAGAATCTAATCACAGCAGCACTGAATCAGTGGGAGCCCTGAGCTTGTTTTGCTGCAACGAGACGAGCATGTGGTGTCGCGGCCTTGACGTGCGTCATGTGAGACAGATATAACAGAGAAAATCCGGTCACTTTTCAAAATAAAACATCATTTTCGAAAAAAATAAAATAAAATGGAAATTATTTTTTCTTTCTGTGCGGCCTGGTACCAAATGACCCACCAAATGGCCCGGGGGTCACTGGTGTAGTGCATCACCTGTGGAAATTTTCCTGTCAAAATATCTACTTTAATTCAAATATTAAATACACAGCCGTTATTGTCCCATAGGGAAAAAATGTTTTCACACTGTGTCACAGACAATAAAACAACAACCACCCAGCACTCACCAATATTAGACAAACTATAAATGCACACACAACACCGCATGAATAAATATATGTTCATAAAGGAATAATTTAAACTTCCCAAGAAGATTGATGCTGCTCCCATAGCTCCCTGTTAAATATGAGCTTAGCTTAGTACAAGGACTCGTTACAGGAAGCAACAGCTGGCACAGTCCAAACATGAACGAATCCATCAACCAGCACCATGTTGTACTGCATCTTGTAGGTTTATGTGTGAGTATGTTATGTCCAGGTCCATGCTAAGCTGAGCTCGTCTTCTCATTGCTGCAGCTTCTGCTTAAACAGACAGCGCGGTGTCGATGAACTTTAATGCAAACCTCTGCGACAGCTGTGAACAGAATATACCGTGAGTTATGTTTTTAATGGCAGGGATGACACGGATATAGAAAGTCAGGAGGAGGAGTATGAACTATATCTGCAAAGCCAAACCACCTGTTTTTTTTTTTCTCTCGATTGTAATTATGCGTTTTCGAAGATGATTCGTGGACCTCCTTCGGTCCGTGTTTCATCCCGATATGCAAACAGGAGGTCAACAGTGTGGTGGCAAAGTGGGCGTTGTATATATTTCAGTTCATAACATCTGGTTGCGATCAACTATCGGGTATCTCACGAAGAAATGCACTAATGTTTGCAAACTGTCAACCTGTCCAAACATCCTGGCATCGTGCCTATCAAACCTGTGACCTGTGACTCCACTATAATCCTTACCAGCTGTGCTTCAACTTAGAGAATGTGTCCTAAGTCCTACAGCGATATAAAACATTCATACAATGACTTATGGTGTATATATATATGCAAGAAATGCATCCTATAATCACATATAGCGATCCAACCGTATTGTTTCAGTGGAGAAAGATGGCGTCTTTTATCTAATCACCAACCGGAGGGAAAAAATCGTGGGAATGAAGTAAAAACTGGGTGATGACTCCACTCAACGCAGCTTCCCAGCCGATGGGAGTCCCATGTGCTGTGAGGGTGGAATCTGAGCAAACAGAGAAACACTGGTCGCCGTTAACCACATCAGACGCCGGATGATTCATTCCCAAGGAGGCGTCTGGATGGGGTGCATGTGCGTCTGTGGGCATGTGGTTGAGCGTCTTCCTCGCTCTGTCCCTGGAGTTTTTATGGCGAAGGGGCATTTTTATGTCGTCCGAATCTCTGTGAAGTTTTAAACCTCCTATATCCTTAAGCAAAAATCATGTTTATTTCACAATGCCAACCCTCTAATGACCCATACTGACGGCTAATGTAGCCTATGTCTTCCAGAATTCTCAGAGTACTTAATCAATAATCCTTTAGACATGGTTTTACCAAATGTTACGGCAGCTTAATTAATTCAAAGAAATTCCTGAAATAAACCAATTAGCAACTCCATTCATTGCATCAAATGCAGCACAAAACATGCAGGATTCCCATTTACACAATGGCTTAAATACAATTGTTACTGTGCTAAAACCATAAGGAACAAAAGGGTTTTTACAGTGACTGAAATCGTCTTTTACACATTGTGGTTCTGTGAAACTTTTGGAAAATTGATTTCTATTGTTCGCTTAAATAATGAGCTGCTTAGATGATGAATATTATTCAGTGTGTGTCATTTCATAAACATCTCAGCTCACAAATCTAAATCAGCCTGTTCTGTTTCCCCAAGGACACACACTCCACCTCTTTGTCTAACAAGGTTCTGAATTGTGACTGCTCGCTTTTCAGAGCTTGTATCGGTTTCCAATAAATTATATTACAGTATATTTACTGCATTATAACTGAATGCATTTTCACACACACACACGCGCGCGTGCACGCACGCACGCACGCACACACACACACAATTGAGGTTTGCAACTTAGGCCTTAGTGTGAATTAGGGAGTGTTTAAAAAAAAAAACAATAGAAAACAATGGTTTACTGTAGTAGGAAAGGAAACTCTTACTTTGGGCAACTCAACTTTATGAGGTATATCATAGTAAATACATTTTTTTTTCCAAGTTATTTTTTCCTCAATGGGGAGTCATGACATCAGCGTCCGGTTTCAACCAGGTGGTAATAGGACGCAAACTAAAACACCATGAACAAAATATTAAAATAGTCAGATTAACTCCTTTAGATAATGTCTGCCTTTGCATGCTAGAGGCTTTGACAAAGAGTCAAAGCCTCTACCATGCAAAGGCAGCATGCTCCACACAAATGTAAAAATAACAGAAGGCCACTTTTTCCAGTAATAATATAACACCACTGTCATTTAGAGCAATTTGTAATTTACACAGATGTATCAACAAAAGGTCATATCAGGTCGTCTTTCTCAGGATAAACTGATACTTTAGAGTTCCCACTCCATGCCCATGCAATACAAATTGGGTTTCTCAATGCGTAGCACAGTATAATAATAACCGATTTTCATATAATCCTGCTGGAAAGATTGAAATATGTGTGTATTTCTATACAAAAATAGCTATTAGAGTTAGATAACTCAGTTCAGTTACAGATGATTGAATTTTATGTCACTATTTCACTTGAAAATCAATCTTTCTTATATTCTCGTTTGGCAAATTGGCACCGGCTAGTTATTTTACCACAAATTGTCCCAGTTTTTTGGGGATCACTGCACCGGCTACATACAGGTCTGGAAAAAAGCCAGAACAAAGAATGTCATTCCTTATTAACACAGCCTGCAGCTTAAAACCAAGACTCATGTTTCATTGGAGAAGAAGAGAAGAAAAGAAGTCGAGAAAAATGCAAGACCAGCACCAGTCCAGCCTCCAACACACACAGCCCTGCTATCTCCTTCTGTATTATGTCTGTGGTTTGCACACATCGGTGACTGACAGGCTGTACTACAGGTTATGAAAATATTATACCGGACTATACAATCCCTTTTTCCTGGTGCTATCTGCAGCCGATCTTACAACCTGTGGATGACCTCATTGGTCACAGAGTGACTGCTTTTTACACTGAAATGTGCAGTGAAAACTTTGGTCGCTTCACTCAATTGAATTGCTTGTGTGTTGGTAATGCACATTCAAGTGTGACATCTTAAATACAGCTCTAGGAAAAAAAAAGAGACCACTGCATTTTTTTTTTTTACTTCTGAAATCAGCATCTCTACATGTATTCCAGCCGTTCCATTCCAGCGTTTGCTGAATTCCAACACATACACACCTCATTCTGCTTAAAGAGGAACCAGGAGTGGAATAAAGTCACCCAAGAACAATGGTAAAGACTGTGGAGAGCATGACAAGATGCAGGAAAACTGGGATTAAAAGGGTTATTGCACCAAATGTTGATTTCTGAACTCTTCTTAAGTGTAAACATTAGT
Organism: Lepturacanthus savala; assembly: GCA_030544235.1. NCBI lineage: Eukaryota > Metazoa > Chordata > Actinopteri > Scombriformes > Trichiuridae > Lepturacanthus > Lepturacanthus savala. The sequence goes on along the minus strand of CM060477.1, from coordinate 7,091,666 downwards.
ATTATGTTGTTTTAAAATGAATTTGATCTTGTTCTTTGCTGAAAACACTGGATTATTTTGACCATCTGCAAATAAATGCTCTAAATGATAATAGTTTTATTTGGAATTTAGAGGAAATGTTGTCAGTAGTTTATAGACTCAAACAAAAATGTCCCTTTTGCCCAAACACATACCAATAAGTAGTAAAATCAGAAAAAAACAGCGGTCTTTTATTTTTTTCCAGAATTATGTTTTAACCTTATTGCTGGACGTACTGAACACTCAGGGCTCAGTGGCTCGATGCTCAGGTTTCTATTCAAACATTTTTTTTTTATATTTCAAATGTCATGAGGCATGTTTTTGCCGTTCAACTCTCTCTTTGTAGAGTACGCCATGTGTAAAACTTATCTCTGACTCACTGTGGCATGCAATCGCAGGGCCCTGAAGCGTATGAGCCAGCTAATCACTAGTTTATTCAAAATTTATTGATATGAAACGTGTTGTGCGACTAAACTGCACCAAATTTGACACTGCACCAACTAAACCACTCGCCCAGCAAGCGTAAAGTAGATCAACTGAGTGGTTCACAATATTAATGGTTAATGGCTATTATATAGTTTGCTTTTTTAATGGATTAAAAAACCTGTACTGATTATATTGTACATTAATTTTCTGTGGCGTCAGCGTGGATCATTTGAGTAGGTGTATTCTCTCAAAAGATTTGCTGATCTGAGACATATTGGTATTTAACTGGCCATGGGAACTTGTTTTATGACTGTTAGTCATTTCTCTCAGCTGTGACTCGGATTTCTTTTCCATTGGGGATATCAGAAAAAGCTCTGATTCATGCACTACATAAATGAGCTCCTGGAGTTCTCTTTTAAGTAATTTAATGTAATAAAACTGTGATAAATGATTCTCTTTTTAATGTTGCATTGAATTGCCCAACACCTGTAGGAGTTTCTGCGTACATTTCATACACACATTTGGGTGTTATTTGCCTCAGGCTGTTGCTTATCAAGTCTGCCCTAGCCCGTGGGAAGTAGAATCCATCCATTCTTGATTAAAAGCCATTTTTAAAAAAAAAAAGTGGTTTAGAGTTTTAGAGCACGCTATGTGAAAACTGTTTTTCTGATCACCAGCTGTGCACATGGTTATAGTTTATGGGGTATAATAAATTAGAAACATAAATAGTTATTGCTGAAAAGAAATCATGCAGAAGGTTTAATGAACACTCACACCCAATATGTGCAGTAGTTTTATCAATATTTGACTATTTTGCACATAATCCATCTTCCATTTCCAGTTAGGCCCCTATGCCTCATGTCAAACCTGGTCCGGTGTAAGAGAATCGACTCACACTAACCCGAACTCATTTAAAGCCATGATGAATTAACACTGACAGATCAATTAAACCAGAGCCGTCATATTTCACATCGGCGCACATTCCATGGGAACGTGGCCTAAATGACTTTTGAGATTCTTTCTATATTAAATTATAATTTAAGCACTGAGAGACATGAGTTTGGTACATCCTGATCTCTGTCCAGTTATTCATGATAAATGACTTGACTGATTTTGAATTGAGAGGATAACATGAGGAGAGAATTACTGAAGCAATCCATTCTTCAGATTGAGTTAATCATCCTGCCCCTAAGTGCATTAGTGGATATAATAATGATATTCACCATTTTACTGTAAATCATAGGTTTGGTGGTTCTGGAATGATAATCATTACTATTTATTTTTCTACAATATCCTTACCAGGAAATTGTTGTCTTATATTTAATCTTTTGTAAAATTGTATCTAAAAATATTTGCAAAGCTACTTGAACTTTAAGCCCATTTTCAATAAACGCGTGTAAACACTTGAACCGGCATTCTGTTTGTTTACTGTCTTTCAGTTTCTGTGTTTGTTGTCTATCTTTTTGTTCCTGTCTGACCTTGCACAGTATTATGAGTATTTTTTTAGTGCATCTATAAACAGCATGTTGTGGTCTCCTCAGTAGAAAAACAGAAGAGAAACTGCCTCTGAAAGCTGATGATGAATGAAAATGGTTAAGACTGCAGCGAAGGTCAGTTCTATGTCTTCTCCTGAAAGCTGCTGTGTTTGCGAATAAAACAAAAAGTCTAAACATATTTGCAAGAGAAAGAATAGAAGAGAGAGAGAATAAATAGAAACCGTCGAACGGCTGAAACAGGAGGTTTTGGCTAAAAAAAAAAAAAGGGGGGGAAGGAAAAACAAACAAGTATGAAGAGAAAGAAATCAAGCAGGAAAGAAAAGAAATAACGAACCAATGAAAGAAAGAGAAGCATAACAGAATAACACAAACATTTGTGTTCCATCATCAAGTCTCATAGTGAGGTACTTTCTGCATGTGGGCCATGCAACTTCTGGCCCCACAGCGGGGGGAGGGCTTCCCCTTACAAAGAGGCCAAATGAGGACAAGACACAGTGTGTGTATGTGTGTCCATGTATGAATGCATCTGCGCGGAGTGCAGCTCAAATTAAACTGGGACCTGATGCCACATCTAGCGAGCTACTGATGATGAAGCCTGATGCGTATGCCTTTCAAATCAAAACCATATGAAGAGTCTCTAACGGAGCTCAGACTCCATCCAGATTACACAGAAACTGTGAAAGAGAGCGACGCGAGGTAATTAGATGCAATTCGAGAAACTGTAGGGGAGGAAGAGTAATTAAAGGGGCATGAATTCAGTCTTTTTTTGATGCATATGAGAATATCATACAAGGTGTTTAACCCCAAACAAAAACACAGACGGGATTTACGCCTTTCAGACACAGCTATAAACTAGATAATCTAGATTCGTCAGATTGGTCGCCACACATCGGCGCACACATGCCGACATACCTGGAGTACATACACACAGAGGAAGCATTGAGAAAAGTAAGTATATACACACTTGAAGAGCCAAATCTCTTTAAGCCTGTAATTTCCTGACCGTACGTGCTGAAACGGAGGCGGGACTTGAGAATACATCTTGACTAAGTTATAGTTTTATTCCAAGTTCTGCTTTTTCCTGTCACAAAAACAATGAACATTTTTTTTTTAAACTATAATTTGTCTTTTATGGAAGACACATCCACAAAAATAATAATGTCTGAGTTATCAATCAAACACGGTTTCCCATTGACAAACGTCAAACCCTCGTGAAGCTCCTTGTAAATCCTTACAAATGTATTTCCTCTTTAAAAGGCCCAATATGTAAGTTTTCCAGATTCAAATGTCTATATAATAATTGAACCCATCCCATGAAAAGTCACACTTTTATTCACCACCATGAGTTGTAAAATAAATAGAAAATATAGTCGAGACATTGACAAGGTTAGAAATAATGATTTGTATTTGAAATAATATTGTTTTCCTTCAAACAAAGTGATAGAAAGTGATAGATATTGCACAACATAGACATTTGCAGCTATAATAGTAATTTACCACATTAGCTAAGCTATTTCTAAGCGACCCCAAACTTTTGAACGGTAAACTATAAAGTAAACTATCTTAAATGTGGCCAACAATTTTCATACTTGCAGCAATATGTCATTTCTTTTAAATATGATGACTCGTGGATTCTTGTAAATGCTCCCTATCTGCATGCCTGTGCACCTGCGTCAGCGTTGATGTTGTTTGCCCGAAGCTCCTACAGCTTCCTGCTATTGGCTGTGGTTAAGACTGAGATGATTGATTGCTGACGAGAATTCTGGCGATTATTTAAGGAAGTGATTCCATTATACGGGTAACGGAATTCACTTCCTGTTAATTAAATATATTCCCTTACCATTGATGAACGAGTCTAACGAGGCCTCTCGCTTTACTACTCTCTAGCATCACCATCTTTCTTTTGCTCTGATGATGCATCGGGATATCTGGTGTCGACGCCTTAGCTGTTGTTTACCAAGTACACTCTGTACCCATTTACAGAATTTTGCACGTTATTTGAATAAGCAAAGACAAGCAAGACGTTTGACTCCCTTCATAATTGCTTGCAGGGGGAATGTTGGGTCTCTGTACAAAAGTCTAAATCTGCTTTCTATAAGCGTCATGAGATAACTTAGCTGTGATTTGGCGTTATATAAAAAAAATGGACTTGACTGTTTGTGGTTTGTCTCACTAATGGAACTGTGGTAATTGTTGGAGGTTCCAGCAGATGCTTGTGAAACGCACAAAAACATCAGTTTTCTGCAGGCATGAATGATTTCCCCAAGCACTGGGATGGCCAACGGTTCATCTGTCGTCTTTCAACTTTCAATAGATTACAAAATAACGTCCCGTTCTCATTCCCATGGTATTTTGTCACACCCTCGCGTCACTTCTCAATGCACTGGGAACCGATTGAGCTGAAGTTTTCAATAACCAGCTCGCAGGTTCCAGTCCTTGAGCCGGGAGCTTTTTGCATGTTCTCCCTGTGTCTGCATAGGTTCTCGTCGGTTCTCCGGCTTCCTCCCACAGTCCAGCAACATGCTTTGGTTAACTCAAGACTCTAAATTGCCCAATGGTGTGTGGCTCATGGCTCTTTCTGATAAAGTTCCTCAAAAGTGGACATGAACTTATTCAATCGTGCTTTTAATGATGCCAATACAAGTTCTATTTGTCTCTGTGTTGGTGGGTGATCATTCTATTGTACATGGATATGATAAAACCATTCAAAAAAGATGAAATGCTTGTTTTTCATCTTGACTCTCTTCTCTCTCTGTAATCTTGCATATGTCTTAGATGTTAGTTTTTTTAATGATTGTTCTTTTTTCAATTTATCCACTTTTTCTATATAATGTGATTACACATTGAAATCTGAGCACCAAGGGGGGTATAAGCTAATTTATTATAAGATCTTGCAAATGTACTTGCGTCACATGTACGACACCGTGTATAACTAATGGACGTTCTCTATACTTTTCAATTATTCGACTGTATAATAAGCACATTAGTTCTACATAGGCTCTTTATGCAGCGAATCCAAAATGTGATCCCAAATTTAAAAAACACCACAAAGCTGAACAACCACAAGTCGATGGGACATACTTTCCAGATGTGAGTGTCACATGAGCCATACCACTTTACACAGAGACTGCCGACGGTAACACAGCCAGGAGTTGTTAGCGCACTATTCAGGGCTGTTCTAATATTAAACATATTTATTCAGCCCACAATCTGCAGCCAGCTCAACCCTGCAGGTTACACTGATGTGGTCGGCTGGAGCGACGGTATTCATGGCATTTATTATCATTACGGGACGGCAAACGTGCCTCCTTTGCATTCTCCGTTCGCCACGTTCTCGAATATATGCCAAAACCAAAGTGGACCATACAGATGTGTGTCTGTGTGTCCACTGTGTGTGCACTGTAAGACCAGAGTGTACAGTCAGGCAGGTGAATCTGCAATGTTCACAGCAGAAGGCTCAGTATTCACCTTGAATCAATGACATAAATTAAAACTTAGAAATCAACCCAGAAATCTTGGTGTAGTTTAAAACTCTGCTCTAACTTTCAATAGTAAAAATAAAAAACATAACAAGAATTAATGGATTTTTCTAAACAAGATCCAGAAAAACTATCTCACGCATTTTTTTCATTTGTTTTTTTTGGAGGCTAGACTATTGTAACGTCAAAAAAACCCCCAAAAAACAATCAGACAGCTGCATCCCATCGAGAAAGCTGCTGCCAGAGTCTTCATGAACACCAAGAAAATGGAGCACATTACACCAGTCCTTAAATCTTCCTCCGTATCAAACATAGCTTTCAAAAATCCTATTACTAGCCTATAAAGCAGTAAATGACCTCGGGCCCAAATACACGTCTGATTTATTTGTGTCTTAGGAAGCATCCAGATCCCCTCGGGTCATCTGGGACAGGTTTACTCAGTGCTCCCAGGATCAAAACCAAGCAAGATGAAGCGGTTAAATTTCTATACTCCACACCTGTGGAACAAGCTTCCTAAATACCTGAAGTCTGTTAAAACATTATCGTTCGCTGCAGTTGTCCAATAAATTAATTATACAACGATTTCAATGTATTTTTGTCCTCTCGTTCTAATGTCTTTTAAATGGAACTTTAATGGTTTATTTTCACTTTCGTCCTGTGCCCTCGTAAAAACTTTTGGATCGACTTTCGTCTGAACGCGGCTATAAACTTTATAAGCTTTTCCTCGAGAACTGATTAAAGTTCCGCACCGCCCTTAGGCAAGGAACGGGAGGAGGTTTTCTGCTGCCTCTGCAAATATCTGCGCGTATCATAATTATATTGCAATTGCATTCATGAAACCAATCATCAAGGCAAATGTGCAATAAATTGTGCCAGAAGAAACGACTTTTCCAATGTTTTTTTTCCTGTTGTTGTTGTAGAATTTAGCATTGAATGAAGACCATTCATGAAATGTGTTTTTATCTTTCCGGAATTAAGGAAATATATAAAAATATGCCAAGTACAAATTTTTACACAAGTCTTTATAGTGACATAATTTGTAAATTGTGTATATGTGCTATTTCTGGGTGGATAAATGACTAATGGATGAATTAAAAATGAGCCACTTTACAGATTGCATTGGTTTTTGTACAGGGATTTGTTACCAACCCTGCAGAATCTCAAATATACTGACATTTTTTTATCATTTATATCATGTAAGCACAGAAAAAAGGACGGTTTTAGACCTTGGCAGGATTCAGTAAATTTATGCTTCTGATCTGAGGAGAAATTATAAAAATGAATTCCTCTGAATCAGCAGCAGAAATAACTCTTTTTACTTTCTTTCACTGTTTAGGATACTAGCAGCCCTTGGTTCTTTGGAACAGATTAGACCTGTCCTGCTGGTTCTGTCACCACAGCTCATGGAAAAGAAAAGTAACAGAAGAAATCTATAAATGACATTGGAAAAGGATAAAGCGATGGAGCGCCAAAGTGGCACAATCCACCCTATATTTAAACATGTGTGCAAATGCAAGAGCTAGTGAGTATGCTATCAGCTCAGCTCATTTTCATTGGGGTATTTGGTGTTTCCCTTGTGATGTAGGCCGCCACTGTTTACAAAGTAGATGTTGTGTATTGGGCGACAGGATGTTATGGTAGACTGCTGCTGCTGCTGCTGCTGCAAAAAAAGAGGAACTTACTGTGAGAGAATAAAATAGGCTTCCCTCAAGGAAACCTCATCTCATCTGTTGAGCAGGGGAGTGACTGCAGGTCATTTCCAGATCCAAAAATAGCTGAACAGCACCACCTAGTGGGCCGGAATGGGCAGAACGAGCATGGTTAACCTGCAAAGACAAAATACATGAATTTAGAGAACTTGTGAGTATGGAAACATGCTCTAAATGCATAAACATAAATACCTCAAGGGGTAGATTTATATATTTTGGTTAATTAGTTTGTATGCGAGATAAATAGGTCATAGTTATTCAGTTTGTTAAAGGTATCATCATAGGTGAAAGTTGATTTGCTTTGTGATTATAAGAAGTTCTAGGTGCTAAATAAATTCTGTCCCATTCAAAATGCTCAATCCATAGAGCACATATTCAGAAACTGTGCCTTAAAAACATAGGTTTGCATACTACATGTCATCATTTATTTATTTTATATAACAAATAATTGACTGGTGTAGGAAATGTTTGGGACCACATAGTGGTTAGCTTCAGCTAATCTTGGGCTATTCTTAGATATATATATATATACATATACATATATATATATACATATACATATATACATACATATACATATACATATATACATACATATACATATATATACACATATATATATGTATATATATATATACACATATATACATATATATATGTATATACATATATATACATATATACATATACATATATATACATATACATATACACATATACATATACACACATATATGTGTGTATATATATGTATATATATATATATATATATATATATATAAACACTTATAAACACTTGTGTTTAGGCAAGACAAGTATATTTGTATAGCATATTTAAATAAGGTAATTCTTTACATAAAACATTAAAAGCATCAAGATACAATTTAAAAACAGATGATTAAACGGGGAATGAAATAAAATTAATTACAATAAATAAGATTATAATAAATAAATCAAGAATTTGAAATAAAAAATTAAAGATTTAGAAACAGTTAATAATTTAAAACTTAAATTTAACTTAACTTGTCAGGGTGTTACCATTTCACATGACCTACGTTTTATATCATCAAGCTTCATTTTAATTGAATTGTCTGTGAATACACTAGAAATTGAACTAAAATGAGCTCTTAGGACTTTGTGACGTCACAACCAAACAGTCACTCACGCTTCTCAAATCAGCCAATCAGAAGGGGGGGTGGCTCATTAATATTAAGAAGACAGACACAAAAAAACGACCTGTCCTTTCCACAGCTATGGATAGAAGCTTGTAAAAGACAAGGAGATGAAACATTAGATTTTTTTGGTACTTAAAACGCACAAATATACTTTAAAAGATTATCAAAACTTCAAAAAGCACCAAGAAAAAGTGAATATGGGACCTTTAAAGGCTTCATACATGCAGGCATCTGGTGATTAACAGAAGAAAGTGGCTAATTGCCTTTTGTGACACACACGAGGGTGCATCCGCGCATGCGCAGTGGCGCCGCGGCTTCCCGGCACCCAGGAGATTGCGAGAAGATGATGCGACTGAGCCGCCGGCGCAGACCGAATGCATAATTGGCCTATCTTAGTCATAGCTTTTTCACTTGCCTTGTTTCTTGCCAAATTTGCTGTTTAATGTGGAACTATAACCGGAGCGCCGCGTAGACACCGAGCAGGAGGGGCGAACACCGGCAGGAGGAGAAGCCCAGCAGCCGCCGCCGAGGAGGAGTTGTGGGGCATCAAATTTGCACCGGATGTCATTACACGCTCTTAAATATCCAGGACGTGAGTAGCGGCTTTTCTCTCGTCTTTCGTAGCCTGTTTTAACACCTCTTCACCGGCGCTTGTTTCATTTTTACACATTTGTTTTCACGCGTTTACTTTTGAAAAACTTGCTAGTTCCGACTCGCTTATTTTCGGGGAGTCCCGGACCCCCCTTTCTTTTCAGTTCAACCCCTAAGTGGGTCAAGAGGGATACTTTTCATCACATTTTCTGACCTGGTAATCTCGTCTTCATCCGCTTCTTAGTTCCTCTCAGCCACCCACCTGTTACTGTAAGCCTGGGCAGAAGCTCCCTTTTTAATTAGCCTTTATTCTATGATAGAGTCGCGCCTATTTCTTATTGAATTAAGCCGCATGTGTTAGATAATTTAAAATAAATGTGTTAGTATTAGACTATGACGCCTACGCTGCTGTTTATTACATTTCCCCCGTGAGCGAGGCTCATTTTTTTTTTTTATATGTGTGTGCGCCATATAGAGAAAATAGGCAGGCAGATAACCATCAAACGGGCTTGTGGGTCGTTGGGCATTTGTACTTAGGCCTACATCTAAGCTCGTTGATCAATTGAATTTAAGCCTCTTGAGCGGTCCGAGCGAAACCTGCTGACACATGCGCCCCTGTCTTTTTGTGTGCGCACAAACCCGGTTAACCCGCTCTATCGCATTTCCCTCCGCGGCCCGCTGCGGATAAACTAACGCCTCGGTTCTGATATGTTTTTATATATATATATATATGAAGCCCTGCAGAAAATAAACTGCCAATCTCATGATATCTCGCCCTTTCTCGTAGATAATTGCCATAGTGCATGCACAATGACAGTTGGAGCAGTCTCCTCCTATGGTGCATGCAAAAGGGAATAAAATACACATGAATAAAGTAAAAGTGATGTTAGGATCATATGTCTTGTATGTAATGGAGATATATGAAGTAGTTGCTGCACACAGAGACATTCATTATTTAAATCCCGAAGTGGGACGGAGGGCGTGAGGGATTAATTATAGATTAATAAAAGTGACACTTTATTCTCAGGTGGATAAGAGCTCATTGTTATGCAACACCAGTGAGATGCAGCATCCCTCTGTCTTTTCCTGGTTGCTATAAATTTTTTATTAGTTTTTGATTCCATATCGGCATCAAATCAGTGTTCGGGTTCGTAGAAAAGGTCTATTTTAAAGTTAAGGGGGTGGAGAAAGGAATAATTAAATGGGTTTTTCTCCACTTGTCGCATCTCTTCTTCATTTGGAATATTCTCGTCTGTGTTCTCAGGTAACGGTAGAGAGTGTCAGGGACATGGGAGATATATCCTCCATCCTATTTCCTACAATTATTTCAAACTGCTGTGACTGACCAGCAATCATGAGAATCAATGGAAAGTGCATTAGCATCTCGTGGAGGTAATGTTACCGTACTGTCTCGAATGAGGCCGAGTGAGGAGAGGCCTAATGTGCTCTGATCCTTTTTTTTTTTTGGATGCTACAGAAACGCTAAAAAAGACTGAATAACAGAATCCAAACCGCTATTACGACCTCCGGGGCTCAGGCACGTGGCTGTTTTATACATATTACAACACGCTGAGGGGCCTGTTTTATATGAACAGGCTGCTAACGTGTCAGTCTTGGGCTCCGTCCAAACTTCAGTTTCATGTACATCATGATTGCAAACATGCACACATACTGTGAGCATGGCATAACGACATAATGGCGCTCCTCATGCTACTAGTTACACTGATGGGATACGTATGGCCTGTAATTTAATATGGGTGGCTCTCAATGACTCTGACTTTCTTCCTTCTCTCCCTCTCCCTGCTGCAGTATAAACAAGACCAAAGGCAGAGCCATGGAGGTTGTAACACATCTGGTGAATGACAGTGTAGAATTTTACAAATGGAGCCTTACTATAGCAGGTAAGCTGGGATTTTGTATTAACTTCTAAACCGCTTCGCAGAAGATTATTTTTGAAAAACTACTGTGGTTTATAAATGAAACTTGTTGAATTTGTCATTCAAAAGCATTGAAATGTGTATATTTTAAGCTTAATTGTTGAGAAAGAGGAATGTGACATCACTAGATGAATCGTTAGTTTTGACAATAATGTTTAAACCACCCTTTTTTTAACATAAACCTTTGTGAACTGTACGATACTGTCACCCGTTGCATTGGTAAATGGCTTGAGAACTTAACTAAGGGTCAAAGTTGAACCAGGAAGAAGCAACAGATAATTCTTGTGCTACATTATCGCGTTTAAACCATCGATAATATGGCCAAAATGGCAACTAAAAGGTGTTTTAGTGCCTATATAGTGATGCCTTGTCATACATTGCCCCTATATGTCTGTATCACATCATTTATTACCCATAAAAATGATGCTAAAAGAAAAATGCATAACGTTATCATGGACTCACAAGTTCTTGTACTTTATCTTTTTGTCCAAATGCTACAAGTTGAATGTTCTAGTTGTTCATGTGTGTGTGTTTCTATGTGTGTGTGTGTGTGTTAACTTAATATACTCATTATCCTGCACCCAGTTGTTTTTGCATCTGACATGAACCCGTTTCCCTTCAGACAAGAGGGTGGAGAGCTGGCCCATGATGTCATCTCCCCTCCCCACTCTGGCCATCAGCTGCCTGTACCTGTTCTTCCTGTGGGCGGGGCCTAGATACATGCAGGACCGCCAGCCCTACACGCTCAGGAAGACCCTCATAGTCTACAACTTCAGCATGGTGGTCCTCAACTTCTACATCGCCAAAGAGGTCAGTGCATCGCTGAACGTGCAGAAATGCCCACGTAGACGTGTAGTTTTATAAACTACTTCAACAGCTTATAAATCTCTCAATAGAAGGGTTGAGACATTTTGAAATGGTTTGGATATATTGAAGAAAAGGAAAAACAATCGCTTCATATAAAACAGACTGCAGGTCTAACAGTTTATGCACAGGCCTCACATAACAGATATATTAATCCTAATTAAAGAAGCTGCCTCAACTCCAGCTGCTGTTCCATTGTCTCCTAAAACAATACTAAATACTTTTCTGCCCCACACTTCAGAAGATATTAAACTCTGTCCTTCACACTTGCAGATGTTTTTTTTAATGCCTTAGTTTTTCACTGTCATCAATTATACCATTTGGCATGTTGCATGTTTGTGATGAGACTCGCAGTGAACTTTTTTTCCCCCCAGAAATGGCCTGTAGAGCTTGTAGAGAAAATTAGAGACAGCACTTACTTGGGATTTTATATGTAAGTGGAGGAACATTAGGTTTAGTGCATGGGCCCATGAGGGCTTGTGCATCTAATTATTATTTTACAAACCCAAACACAAGAGTTTTGACCTGTTATATATTCACGCAAATGAAAGAATAACCTGTAGCTTGATACAAAGCAGTTCTTAAAGGTCCTGATAAAAGTCTACGTCGGATCCATGAGGCGTTCTTAAACCGCAGAATTATTCACAGCCTTGTTCTTATCCCATTGTCCTCGTAACTGAACGGACATGCCAGGTGATCCTAATCAGCAGGTAAACGCCAATGAGACTACTGGGCCGTGTGCACACACTGAAGCTGGAAATAAAGACAAAAGAAGACAAGAACGCCTAGACTAAAATCTAAAAGACTCCAAATTTTGTGAACATCAAATGTCATATTGCAATAAGGTAAAATAAGAGAAAAAAAAGATGGATGCCAGTTTCTTGTTCAAAATTTCCATGAGTGTTTCAAAAAAAACACTGTAAAACACTTCAAAGGTTATATGTTTTCTTTATGAGATCAATTGTAAACTATAAATAATCTGTACAGATCATATTTACAGCAATTTATTGCTGTGGGGCTTGGATAGAAGTCACGAATGAAAAATAATGATTTAAAATATATATTCTAACAGATAACATTATTAAATGATGGTTTATACAAGTGTAGAATTGGAGAAAACACAAAAAACAAAATCAATTGTCGAGTGGGCTTAGATTCTGTTTTATCTAAGAACAAATCCCAAATAAAATAAAACATGGGTGAAGAATTATTCTGAATTATTGTAAAAACTGGGTTTTGTTTAGTTCTGCTGTCATTTGTTAGCTTTTTTCAACCCTTTTCCTTCGTCTCCTTCTGATTATCGTTTGTTTCTTACCACCAGCTCCTTATAGGCTCTAGAGCAGCCGGGTACAACTACCTCTGTCAGCCTGTCAACTACTCAAATGATGTAAATGAAGTCAGGGTGAGTGCTGCCTCCGACACACAAACACCTGTGCACCATATATGCAGGTAGATGGATGCACACACACACACACCTTACACACCTTACACACCTCCATGGACACTTACTAAGGTCCACTGGGTGGAAGGATGCTGTAATTCTATTGTTCTGTAGTGTAGTATCTCAGTGTATTTTGGGGGTTACAGTAGGTTTTTCCGATGACCCAACAACACGATGTTGGCCGCCATGGAGATGCCACGCCCCCTCCTGTCAGAATCACACACTGATCTTCTATAGGCCTAGTTAACCTAAAATAAAAATAGACCGTTGTACTATATAAGCCGTTGAAGGGCATCTCTAAAATAACTGCTGAGTAATGAGAGAGGTCGGTAAAAAGAAGAAGAGCTGGATCAGCCTCTGATTGGCCAAACGATTCCTGCAAAGCACTGTGGGAAAAAAGCATAGCCATTAGTGACAATGCTAGCTGCAATATATGATCGATGATTGATAAAATATGGACAATACAGTCAATATCCCCCCGTATGGAACTATTTTACAAAACTCCCAAAAGAGACATGAGTTCCAGGGTGAATAGAATACAATCGCAGCATTGGGCCGTTAGCTTTCAGGCTAAAAACATTCAAGGTGCTACGATTTATTGATTAAAAGTTAGACAAAAGTTAAATGAACTGTCGAATTTCGTAGTCAACGATTACAGTTTTAGAGATAGTCAATCATCACCAATCATCAGAACTCTCAACTGCCAGTTAAGGGGACATTGCCCAACCCGAGGTTACAGAAGGAAATGGATACAAAGGAGAAGTGAGAGATTGGGAAAGTTTATATCGCTAGTGAGTTCAACAAAAAAGAGGGTGTGGACCATCTGTAGAGTTATATCTGCAGCCCTATATGTCACCAGAAGATCTCTATGAATGTTAGATCAGGGTCTGCTGCTTGGCCCTCAATCTAAACTTAAAACTAAAAAAACATTTGAGGCTGTGGCTCCATAACTTTTAAACTCTCTCCCTTCGAACTTCACATTTGTGGAAACTTAAAAAGCAGCTCAATACTGGAGTTCTTTGCGTATTTTGTATCTACTCTCTATTTCTTCCTATTTCTTATCGTCTCATTTTCTTCCATGGAGCACCATGTGACGTCTCAGCTGTCGGAAGGTGCTGTATAAATAAAGTTGCTTACTCCGATAGGCTGGAGTAATTGGTCTCACCACCCTTAAACCACCCCCCCTTTCCCTCCCCCTCCGCCTCCATGTCCACCATCAGGTCGTGCTCTTTCATGACGGTATTAGTAAGGGATAAGAGATGCCACAGCACAATGGCTTCGAGAGCACCAGTGTGTACTATTTCTTTGTAAGAATATCTATAATGTGTTGTGTTTGATTTCCAAATCTCTCTATTTTATAGTTAAAGTCGGAACTTCAGCTCAGGGTTCAATAAAGTGTGATCCTATCCGTTCTTACTGTGTTACATATCTATGCAATAGAGGAAAAAATAACAATGATTTCAGGTATTTTTGTTATTTAGTCACATATTGAAAATAACAAACATTATTACAAATAGAGCCAATATACTCTATTGGCTCTATATCATATTAAATATGATATAAATACTATCTAAGTCACTATCTTTATACTGAATATTTTGTCATAAATCCATACTATGATATTAGATCACTGTATATGTTGACTTTGACCTTTTATTGGTTTATATTAAACTACCTGCTTACCGAATTAAAAAGTGTGGTATTGTCTTGTTTCCATGTAATAATGGATTCTAATAATCACATAAAAAGAGGCTATCGCTCACGACGGCAGTCATGTGATTGACTCGTTTCATGTCTTCAGATAGCATCAGCTCTTTGGTGGTACTACATTTCCAAAGGAGTGGAGTTCCTGGACACTGTGTTTTTCATCCTGAGGAAGAAGTTCACCCAGGTCAGCTTCCTCCACGTCTACCACCACTGCACCATGTTCATCCTCTGGTGGATCGGCATCAAGTGGGTCCCCGGTGGGCAATGTAAGTAAAAGGTCAGGGGGTTGGGGGAGGGGGGGTGTTTCAAATCTGCTCATTTAGGATTTTTTAAAGAAAGTTTCGTTGCCGTGGTGCGACTGTTTTCACACGTGACTCAAATTGCTCCCTGTTACGTATCCGCAGCTTTTTTCGGTGCAGCCATCAACTCTTCCATCCACGTCCTCATGTACGGTTACTACGGCCTCGCTGCTCTGGGACCTCAGATGCAAAAGTACCTTTGGTGGAAGAAATACCTCACCATTATTCAGATGGTGGGAATCACTTTATTTATTTTTAGATATTTCTTTTAGCAGTTGTACTTGGAATTGAAATGAAGTGTCATGTTTTCCAGCCACAGATGATACTTGTTAGATGTTGACTAGTAAACTAGTATTTGAAACATCTAAAGCGCTAAGAGAGAGGAGATGAAAGTTTGCCTTTTTTATCCTGGTGTTACAGTCAGTTTCCAATTTATTCAAGTTCTGCTATCTCCTCAGTTTGTTACTGATTTCCTTCAACTCTTTCAGAGCAATGTGATTTACATTCCATGATATTATTTTGCTCCTTTTTACTATGGTTCAGACTTGTTTTTGCTCAGTGTGGTTTCATGTGTTAACATTAAAAGCTCTACTGAAAAAAAGTCAATTTAACAATGTTGATTGGTAATGGAACTGAAAAATTAACATTTTTTACTGAAGAAATTCAGATTTATACTACCGTTCAAAAGTTTGGGGTCACTTAGAAATGTCCTTATTTTTGAAAGAAAAACTTTTTTTCAATGAAGATAACTTTAAACTAATCAGAGATGCACTCTATACATTGCTAATGTGGTAAATGACTATTCTAGCTGCAAATGTCTAGTTTTGGTGCATCAATATCTACATAAGTGTATAGAGGCCCATTTCCAGCAACTATCACTCCATTGTTCTAATGGAACAATGTGTTTGCTCATTGCATCAAATATTATTTCAAATAACTATCATTATTTCTAACCTTGTCAATGTCTTCACTCTATTTTCTATTCATTTTACAGCTCATTGTGGTAAATAAAAGTGTGACTTTTCATGGAAAACACAAAATTGCTTGGGTGACCCCAAACTTTTTAACAGTAGTGTATAGATTAAATAAGTAGCAATAGTTCCTCCGAAAATAAATATTTAAAATATCACATGTAGTAATCTGTAGTGGAATATACTAAAAGTCTACTTGATGTGTTCCAACAGATCCAGTTCCACGTGACCATCGGCCACGCCGGCCACTCCCTCTACACCGGCTGCAACTTCCCCTGCTGGATGCAGTGGGCTCTGATCGGCTACGCCGTCACCTTCATCATCCTCTTCGCCAACTTCTACTACCACGCTTACCGAGGAAAACCCTCCTCCTCGCATAAGGGAGGCAAGCCCATCGCAAACGGCAGCTCTATGGTAACTAACGGTCACAGCAAAGCGGAGGAAGTGGAGGATAACGGAAAGAGGCAAAAGAAAGGAAGGCCGAAAAGGGAGTAAAGGGGGGAGAAGGGGGGCGCTTGTTTGGCGATAAACAAAAGAAAGAGAGAACGGTTATTTTTAAGGGCCGGAGGAGGAGGAGGAGGAGGGAGGGGGAGGGATGAAGAGGAGTTCAGACCAGACAACCAATCCCTGCAGAGTTGCAGTGTGAGTTTGTGTCCCCTAATGGGTTCTGGTTCTGACAGGAAAGAGGGTTGTTTGTTGTCTTCATTACAGTTTTTTTTTTTTTTTAATCAATAAAATCAAAAATGTTGATCACATAGGCTCCATGCTGTTCTGTCCAACTGTTTTGGACTGTAATACGACCAAAAGTGTTAGAGAGCCTGCGGAAATCAAATAAAACCTACAAATATTCACTAACTTATCAACCAAAATTCACCTCTGACTTTTTTTTTTTTTTACACTAGATTTCAGTATTATTTTATTTGAAAGCTTAAATAGTCTTTAATATGCTAATTAATTTTCTAGTGCGCTAAAAAAATAATTATTTTAATGGTTTTAATTATTACAACACAAGAACATGCAGAGGTTTATACCAAAGGCTTTTGGGAGATTTGTTTTGTTTACGAATATTTAGAGTCGGAAAACATTTTAGGCTAATATAAAAAAAATAAATAAAACATAAAAAATCGCATTAACAAAGTTCTCATATCTGCCATCGACTGTATTTGACTACTCCAATTACAAAAGGCTCTTTATTCTTCTACACTATCTACCAAAGGAACATGTCTGCTGGCTCAAACTGATGTATCTGTGCTGCATTTACAAAATCGAAAAAAGCTATTTCTTTTTGTGTTCGTTGTGAATTTAAAAAAACAAAACAAAAAAACAAACAAACAACTTGGTTTTAAACACTCGGGGTGGGCGGGGACAGTAGGTCCTTTTAGTATTTATGCAAATTTGTGGATACCTTTGTTACATTACATATTTTTTTGTGGGTCCTCATGATTTATTTCTTTTTGCTGTGCTATGTAGCCCGAGGTGCAAGAATAAGAGATTGAAATTCAGCTCAATACTGTCTCATTGCCACGTAGGACTGAAGGGAAATTCATCCGGAAAAGAGTTGTGTTGATTTCTTTTTTCTTTCTTTTTTTTTTTTTTTTTTTTTTAAAGAAAACGGTAATTTCATTGTCTTATTAATGAAACTGACACAGCTTGTTGCTGCACATAAAATTGAAATAAAGACCGTGTCAGCACCCCATAGCTGGTGTGTGTGTCTAGTTTTGTACGAGTCCCTAGGTCTGAGCATCAAGATGTCACCCATCAGGAACTTAATCTCAAACTGAAGCCTTCCCATCCCCCCCATCACCGTCCCTCTCTCTTAACCCATTCCTTCTTCTTCTCTCGTCTGTCTTCTCTTTCTATCCTGGGACGGAAAGGTCTCCTATAGGTGTGTGTGTGTGTGAGAGAGAGAGAGGCAGAGGTAGGCCATGTCTTTGGCCCTGTCCAGACAGATCTGCCCTAATCTTTCGGGGGGTAAATTGGCTTTAGCTCCAAAAGAGCTTACTCCAACGTCACTCCACGAGTTACCCAGGGAAGCAGGTCACTGGAAGTGAAGCCTTCACTAATCTGCCATCAGGCCTCTACTGTAACTCCCAAACTGTACGGATTAGTTAACATTTGGCTTTGATATGGGAGAGGAGAAAAAGAAGATGTTCACTTTCTGCCACAACAATAAGAAACTGGAATTTTTTTTTCCCACACTGGGATTACACTTCTTCATTAGTGCGCCATTAACATGCTCTTACACTAATGGCATCTATTAAATTATTCATCCGCTATGCTTTTCCTGTTCTCCAAAGGGAAGAGTTCACACCCATTCTGAAAATCCATGATCGCTCACAGCCCTCTCATCTTCCTCCCCCTCCGTCCGACTCGTGCATGCACCGCTTTATTCTCCGCCACCTTTATCCTAGTGCACTACCACCTGTCACTTTGCACCTGTGGCTTCATGGAGGAGGGGGGGGAGGGGATGGATGTGTAAGGAGGTCTAAGGGTGTAGGTGTGAGTTGCAGACTGGATGAGACGAGTGCGGGGAGGAGGTGCGTTTGAATTCGTCCTCCCCGGGGACGCAGAGGGATCTAAGCCAAAGGACTAAGAGGATTGCAGCAGGGCCACAGCTTTCCTAAGGTGTTTAGCCCAGATCACTATAACCTGCACCCCTGCTGCTGCAGGAACCTACACACTCATACCTGCACTACAAGTTAGTAGATTAATAAGAAACTGATGCAAGTGCAATTTGCTAAATACGTCCAGATGCGTCAATATATGGAAAACTACTCGCCGATTTCCAAACCTATTACCCTCCACCTGACTTTCATTATGTGGCACAGATTTATTCAGGCCTGTAATTTAACTGCGCCGTCCGTCTAAGAATCGACTCACCCACCCCGGTCATCTTAAAGGGCCAGTCTGTAGGAGGGTGAAGGGTCAGCGTAGGGAGGGGTTAAGCCTCACAAACCTGACCCGACCCCATCACTCATCTCCTTAGCAATTATATGACTAAGGAGCTCATTCTAGCCTCACGGAGTGGAAACAGTCAGCGTTTTACAGTGGGACGCAGATCGCCTTCAGAGCTTGCGTCGGGGTGGTTTCGGCGTGGGGACAGCACCCTCTGCTGGGCCTGAATTCAGCCTGTTTAGCCATTAGCTTCCTGGGTCAGATAGCAGATAAGAATCGGAGGCCATACTGTGTGGTTACTGGTAAAAGTGGGGGAGATTTAAGCAACTGGGGGTGTTTGCATCAAAGCCGTCACGCAAACAGGAAACTGTCCCCAGACCCTCAAAGGGCTCAAAGGCTGCGGGTTCACCACGTGGCAAATAGATTCCACTAATCTGATTACCTGCAAATGTGTTAAGTAATACTATATGAACCACTAAATTGCAATATCAACTCTAATAAAGATTAGAACCACTCCATAATCCAGGCTTATTGTTCAGTTTCCCTGCTATAAATGATAATAAATATGGGATATATCTGCAACCACAAAGGTTATTGTACCTAAACCTGGTATCAGAAGAAATCTACATGTGAGGTGACTACAGAAGTGTCAGAATCAATTTATGTTACAGAGCAAATATAGTTAGAATATTGCAAAAATCATGTTTTACTACAGAGAAAATACTTAACCACACAAACAGCTCAAATCTAAATTAAACCAGGTGTCTTGGAAAACGCCTCCAAATAAAATATAAATGTATTATTATTACAGCTCCAGCAAATAGTGATTTTTCTCTCTAAAGTTCATTCTCATTCGAAACGTATTCAATAAGATTAGAGAAAAGATCCAAACGCTAAAAACAGGTTTGTGTCACAATTTAATTTGTTCTTCTTTTCTCTTCCGTTAATTATCTCGTGACCCCTTACATTTAATCTTGTGACCCTTTGGAAGGGCCTGAACCCTAGGTTGGGAACCGCTGGACTAAAATAAACTGCATATAAAGTAGATTAAAGTAGCTAAACTAACAGTAACATGCTGCTCTAACGCTGATGCTTCATGTTAATATTCTAATAAATAATGTATCAATCAGAGAACCAAACCACTACCTCTACTGCAGTACTTTACCTGCACTTATAATGTGTATGTATTTTTATTGCAATATTTTAACTGCAAAAAAACTCATATTTATTTACTTTTATCGAAATATCTTAACTGCACCAAACACATAATTTCTATTTACTTTTACTGCGATACTTGAACTGCACTAAAATCATATGATACTGATAAAGAAACCACTTTGTTTTACATGTAGTTTTTTCTTTACAAAAATATTCAGTATTTAACATTCCTGCGAATCATTAAACTAATATTTATGTTTGTATATTTTGTATGTCCAAGGTTTCTGTGTTGCATGGACTCCACCGACTTCTGGCATCTTTAAACAGGTGTTTCAGCCTCACAACTCCTCTGCATGTCTTGCTTTATGCAGTAAATATATGAGTTTGCAAAAAAAATGCAGACACTGCTCACAGCCCAGTAACTTTTTCTTCATTTTCTGTAAAGTAATTAAGAAACTGACTTGTATGAAATGTAGGATATGTCTGTAAAGGTCCTAATTTGTAAAGTTGAATAAGTTCAGTCTTGGAGGAACAGCGCCTCCTAGTGGTGCAAAGTCATAACTTCCCATTTGTAACTTCCTAGTCGAAACTTCTTAGTTGTTTTAAATGAATACAGACGCAGGAATAAAGCGGTGATTTAATGAGCTTCTCCGCTTGTAAAACGCTGCGAATCAGATGTTCGCTGCTTATTTGAGCGCAGCAGAGGATGCAACACCCTGCTGCTGCTGCTGCCGCACGCGGCGCTGCAGCTCCTTCATCATCCTCATCATCCTCATCAACATCATCAGCTGCAGACAATAGCGCAGGAAGGAGGAGGAGGAGGAGGAGGAAGCAGCACCGGGCCGGAGTCCAGGAAGGAGCAGCAGCGGCGTCAGAGACCCGGCAGGTCCCCCATCTCTCTGCGGGGAGCAGCAGCAGCGGCGTCGGCGTGACGGAGGAGAACGAACCGCTGCCGGTAGCGAGAGCGAGAGGGAGCCCGAGAGCCGCCGCCGCCGCAGCTGCTGCAGCCGCTGCAGCCGGATGGTGCTGAAGCTGATCTGACACCGAACAGGGCGGATGCTGCCGGAGACGTCCTGACGCCGGGATTCAGCCTCCAAGGTGAACACGAAACGGCCTAGAACGGGAGAATCCGTCCGGCGTTTTCGGGGAAAGGGGGAGCGAGAGCGCGCGCGCAGGGAACCGGAGAGAAGGCGAGCCGCAAGGGGCTGCGGCCTCGGCTCGGGTTCGGGGGTTCGGGTGGGACAGGAGGATGCTGACAGGCTGATCTGATCCGCTTTCTGTTCTGCGAAGAGAAGGAGGAGGAGGAGGAGGAGAGGATGCAAACCAAGGGCGCGGAGGAGGCCGCTCCCGGAGAACCGGAGCCGGCTGCAGACGCTACAGAGGCGGGGTCCGTGACACAGCAGGACCAGGCCTTCGAGGACGAGATGGAGAGACTGCTGGAGGAAAACGAGGATCTCAAGGTTTGGCACTTTCTTGACACGCAAGAGTGTTTTTTTACACAGACTTCTGCTGCTCCTGCTGCGTGGAGATGGAAACGCAACTCAGTCGACGTTGTTGTTTTTGTTTTAATCAGATTCATCAAAAATGGTTCCTCCAAGTAGCTGTCTGAAGGAACTGAGCATCCTCCATGTCTTCACCAACATAAAGCTACAGCATAAAAAGGAAATTACAGTAGCTACAGACAATTCATCAGCTATTGATCATAGTGGTATCGATCTGCTGTGATCAATAACAGCTGTGAGCATGTGCCATGTTGGCAGTGAATATTTAACGTATAAACTTGCTTAAAAAAAAAAATAACTCACATCACATATCATTGCATGATCTGTACAAAAACATGAAGATTTGTACTCTTTTCTCTTATCGTGTATGTCTGACACGTCTGTATATGATCACCACTTTCCCTCCAGTGTGAGATTGAGGAGATGAGGACCGAGATGGACGAGATGCGGGACACGTTCTACGAGGAGGACACTTGTCAGCTGCAGGAAATGAGGCGTGAGCTGGAGAGGGCCAACAAGAACTGCCGGATCCTGCAGTACCGCCTGAGGAAGGCCGAGAGGAAGAGGCTGCGCTACGCCCAGGCCGGAGAGATCGATGAGGAGCTGCTCAGGAGTCTGGAGCAGGACCTGAAGGTACGGTATGGAGGAGGAGGAGGAGGAGGAGGAGGAGGAAGGAGGAGGAGGAAGGAGGAGGTTTGGCTGCAGTCTGCAGGATGTCAGGATTACTTTTGTCCAAAGGCTGCTACGGGTAATGTGCTATGATGCATGTGCTGCAACTGAAATCATTACATCCATTCACTTTATTCATGAATGAAATTAATGAAAAAACTAATAAAAAAAGGGGATAATGTCAAAAATGTCATGTGTAACCCTAAAAACTGGGTACCTGATAGTTTAACTCTCTAAAAAGGTTTTAAAAAGGTAAAAAAAACATGCTGTCAACTAGTTTTATATTCTAGGTGGATTAAATCTGTTAAATTTTAAATAACATTTTTTAATAGAAAAAAATCACACATTCTGTCAGATTTTTGTAAAAATTGGTAATTTTTCATCTTGCCAACCAATATTGTCACTGACCCCGATATCTGAAAAATCCATCTGGGTCCATATATCATTTGCATATGCCAGTCTATAATAGCTGCATATATATATAAAATAAGCACAATGAGCAAACATGACAAAGATGTCACTGACCTAAAGGACACAAGTTTTTTTAATACTCTTCAGATCTTCACCAAATGTAATAAAGCAGGTTTTTTTCTAAAAGTTGAGCACCTTGCTTATTTCTCATTTTTTTCTAGTCTTGAAAATGTTTTACAAGGTCGTAAAACTTTACGAGAAGCGAAAATAAATCACAGACGTTTGCGTTTAAGGTTTTCGGTTGACATCACATATTCTGGCCTTTTATCGTCACATAAACTGAACTTAATTTTACTACCAAAACCACCATTGCAGGTGGCGAAGGACGTGTCTGTGAGGCTGCACCACGAGCTGGAGAAAGTGGAGGAGAAACGCTCGAAGACGGAGGACGAGAACGAAAAGCTGAGGCAGAAACTCATCGAGGTGGAGGTGACCAAACAGGCGCTGCAGAACGAACTCGACAAAGCCAAAGAGGTGAGGACACAGTGTGACGCGGTGCTGCCGGAACGTCTGCTGCCTGATAATTATATAACTCTCTGTCCTCCGATAGTCTCAGAAGAGAAGAGGAAGCAAGGACATCCAGAAGACAGAGAAGAAGGCAGCACAGACGCCTACTGAGGTGAGATGTTAGTACAGACAGATATGAATTAATAAAATTCATATCTTTGATTTTCATATCATATATTTGAATTTTTATCTCACATTTTATATATATACTTTAATTGAATTTTGTTGTAGGAGAACAAGTTTTTTTTTTCTTCGAGATCACAGGATAATTAAGTGGTTTTCTCCTCAAGAAAATGCAATTAATTAAATGAATTGGTGGTTCTGGGTTTCTGTAGCAATGAAAAAGAATCAGCGGGAAGCTTTTTCCAGTGTGTGCTCTCAGCATTGAACGATTATCCTTTTTTTCCTTTGATCAACCTGTTGCATTATTTATGAGACTGAATATATGAATTACAAACATCAATTAAAATAAATAAATTCTGCAGGTTTTTGTGTTTCTAAGGCAAACGTCGCTCTTCCCCTCAGATATAACAATCCAAAGCAAATGCTCCAACAAAAAGACAGAGTTGAAACGAAAGCTCAGTTTGCACAGCTCCAGCAATTAATTAGGACTCACAGCAGTAAGCATCCACTTGGGCTAATGAAAGATTTTAGCTTTAATCTTTCATCTGATTACGAACCTTCTGAACTTCAGGGTTAACTTTTTCTTTTTTTTTTTTTTTTTTTTACTTGGCTCCAGGACGACAACGAGGACCTTAAGTGCCAGTTAGCTTTCATCAAAGAGGAAGCCGTGATCATGAGGAAGAAGACGGCCAAGATCGACAAGGAGAAGGACCGTCTGGAACAGGAGCTGCAGAAGTACCGCTCCTTCTACGGCGAGCTGGACAGCAGCCACCCTAAAGGAGAGGCCGGGGGGCCGCCCACCACCCGCGAGTCCGAGCTGAAGCTGCGGCTGCGCCTGGTGGAGGAGGAGGCCAACATCCTGGGGAGGAAGATTGTGGAGCTGGAGGTGAGCGGGGCAGTGAGACAATGAGGGTTATTGAGCAGGAAGTCTGGAGATCACCGCCTTTCCCATTTTCTTCCCAGGTGGAGAACCGGGGCCTGAGGGCCGAGCTGGACGACCTGCGAGGCGAGGGCGAGGGGAGCTCCGGAGGCGGAGCCGTGGGCGGGTCGGCGGGGGGGCGGGGCCTCGGAGACGACCTGACGGAGCTCAGGCAGCAGCTGCAGCTGGTGGAGGACGAGGCGGAGCTTCTGAGGAGGAACCTGGCCGACGCCGAGGAGCAGAACGAGCGGGTGACGGCGGAGCTCAAGAAGTTGAGGTTCAAAGCCAGCTCCCACGAGGGAGGTGGCAGACATGGAGGAGGAGGAGCAGCAGGAGGAGGCGCAGACGCGGCGAAGGCAGAGACGCTGCAGGAGGAGCTGAAGGCGGCACGGCTGCAGATTAATGACCTGAGTGGCAAGGTATGCAAGGTTGATCGATTCCATCGATCACTAATCGATCGTTTACTTTTGATGATAATGAGCCAGCAAACACACAAAGTGATGGTGTAGTCATGAGTCATGAGATAACAAAATGTTATGGAAATGATGAGGGAAATCAAAAAAATACCATTAGTTATTTAGTAGCAACGTTAGGCGAATTTTTAAAAAATGATGAACTACCCCTTTAAATCTGGTTGTTTTTTAGTCAACATTATGCTAAAATATATTTTCCCCAACTATATTTAAGTTCCTTTGCAAGGGCCAACCTTCAATTTAGCAAATTGTGGATTTGCTCTCATTTAGTCACATATATTCCTGTTTATTCCCTTGGAAAGTTTCCAACTTTGTGTGTGTGCATGATGAGGATTTGTTTTATTGTGAGAAGCAATTTTCATTTCGTTTGAAAAATGTACTATACACTACTGTTCAAAAGTTTAGGGTCACTTAGAAATTTCCTTATTTTTGAAAGAAAGCACTGTTTTTTTCAATGAAGATAACTCAGAAATACACTCTATACATTGCTAATGTGGTAAATGACTATTCTAGCGGCAAATGTCTGGTGCTATATATTTTTGGTGTAATACATGGATGTATAACTTTCAAGCAACTATCCCTCCTAATGGGGTTCTAATGGTACAATATGTTTGCTCATTGCATCAGAAGGCTAATGGATGATTAGAAAACCCTTGATGCTAGCATGTTAGCACAACTGAAAACAGTTTAGCTGGTTAGAGAAGCTAGAAAACTGACCTTCCTTTGACGAAAGCAACACAAATACAAATTAATTAATTAATACAATTAGAATTAAATCTAGTCAATGTCTTGACTATATTTTCTATTCATTTTACAACTCAAGGTGGTAAATGAAAGTGTGACTTTTCATGGTAAACACAGAATTGTCTGGGTGACCCCAAACTTTTGAACGATAGTGTACATTTAATTTTTTTAAATTAATTATTTATTCATTAATAATAAATAAAGGTATGGTGAGTACTATACCCAAAACAACTCTTTCTCTCTCTCTCTCTCTCTTTCCCTTCAGGTGATGCAGCTGCAGTACGAGAACCGGGTCCTGCTCTCCAACATGCAGCGCTATGACCTGGCCTCCCATCTCTCCCTGAGGCCCAGCCCGAGGGACAGCGACGCGGAGAGCGATGCGGGCGGCGCGGCGAGCGGCCGCCGCGAGAGCGACGAGGACTCCACCTCCTCCGCCCGCCTGCTCCCACCGCACCGCAAGCGCGAGGGCCCCGTCGGCGGCGAGAGCGACTCGGACGAGGTCAGGAACAATAACGGCGGCGGCCGGTGCCTGACGCCCACGAGGGGCCTCTACAGCCCCTCCGGGCCCGAGGGCGCCGCCTCCGCCGCCGCATCCCCCTCCTCCTCCTCCGCCCTGTCCCGCCTGCTGCCCAGCGGGCGTTGCGGCAGCCTGCGCGACAGGCAGCAGATGATCGACATCCGCGTGGAGGCGGAGCGGCTGGTCCGCACCGTGGACCGGCTCATCGCCGACACGGCCACCGTCATCTCGGAGGCGCGGGTCTACGTCAACAACGGGGACCTGGTGTTCGGGATCGGGGGAGGGGAGGAGGGAGGCGAGGAGGACGGGAGCCGGATCAGGGAGCACGAGCTGCTGTACCGCATCAACGCCCAGATGAAGGCCTTCCGGAAAGAATTGCAGGCCTTCATAGACAAACTGGAAGTGCCGAGGCAGGGGGACAGAGAGGCAGAGGAGCCGCTGTCGGTGAGAAAAAGAGGCCGAACTGTTCAAAAGTTTGGGGTCACTCTACACCAGGGATGTCAAACATGCGGCCCCGGGGGGCCAGAATCGCCCACTAAATAGTCCAATCCGGCCCTGTACAAAGTGAGACAAAAGAGGGACCAGTTCCTGTTTCTTTACAGAAATGTGTAGTCAGTGAGAATCTTTCAGGGCTCAGGGGATAAAACATTTACAGTTTTTGTTTTGTAAATGGTTTGTAAGAAAGGAGATAACTTCAGCTGCTGCCTGAAAAGCTAAATATCAACCATTGCTCTGCAAAGAAATTAAATCTTGTCAGAAGAAAATGTCTTTAGAAAATATTGAGCAGAGTCTCGAATTGGCAGATAATTTAGCTTGATGAACGCGGCCCATGAACTAAACTGAACTAAACCACTGGTCTATACTTTGCTAATGTGGTAAATGACTATTCTAGCTGCAAATGTCTGGTTTTGGTGCAATATCTACATATGTGTATAGAGGCCCAGTATTATAATGGTACAATGTGTTTGCTCGTTGCATTAGAAGATTAATATAATAACATTTCTATTCATTTTACAACTCATGGTGATAAATAAAAGTGACTTTTCGTGAAGAACACTAAATTGTGTGACCCCAAACTTTTGAACGGTAGTGTAGAATATGAGTAAAGCCGGGTTATTTGATGTAAATGGTCAATGCTGACTCTGATTCTTCTTTTTTTTCCTTCTTCACTTAATCCAACCTCTTCCTCCGCCCAGATGTTCCAGCCCATCATCCTGCTCATCCTCATACTCGTCTTATTCTCATCCCTCTCTTACGCCACCATCTTTAAACTAGTCTTTCTTTTTACCCTTTTCTTCGTCATGTGATGTAGACCTCCCTTAATTTACATCATCCCTTGTTTGTTCTTTTCGTTTGTTTTTTTTTCGGTGTTGATTTTTGCTTTGTCCTCCGCCGCTCCATTTGTTGCCAAGGTTACCAAAAGCACAGGAAAAAAAAAAAAAAGGTCAGCACTCGCCATCGGCTACGGCCACGCTGTAGGAAGGCGTGGCTGGGTTCAACACTGGAGACTACATCACCCATAACACCTTGCTGCCCACATCGGCCCCCGAAGAAGGTGAGTTCAGAAAACCAGATAAACACCCTACTGTATAAGGGACAATGTCAAAAATGTCATGTGGTGTAACCCTAAAAAACTGGTACCAGATAGTTTAACCCTCTTAAAAAACATACGCAATTGACTAGTTTTATATTCTAGGCGGATGAAATGTTTAAAATGTATTATTGTTTTTCAGTTTTGTCATTTTGTGTCAAATAAATCACACAATCCTAGTGATTCTTGATAAAAGAAATGGTACAAATGGACTTTCAAATGACATTAAAAACCAACATGTGCACAAAACGTACATTTTGGGAAACCTAACTGTCAAAGCTGTATTTTTAAAACCTTTTTGACCTTCTCATTCATCTTGCCGACCATTATTTATCACTGACCCATAAACAAAATGCTCTACGGCTTTCTGACGCCCTCCTCCTCACTGTGGAGGACACCCGAGCACTCGGACGACTCGGTTCAACATTTTGGGAAATATGAACGTTCTTGCTGAGCAAAGAGCCGGTCACTGAACAGCTTAGCTTGGCAAAAAATACTGTAAACAAGTGGAATCTGAGCCAGCTCCTATCGCTGCTGATGACAACTATGAGCTCAGAAAGCAAGAATGTGGACCTTAAATTGATGCTACGCGGTCACACGATAAATATAAGCAATGAAAGAATAGTCGGATTTGAGCAAGACGGGCCACAGTGTGAACTTAGACTTCAACTTGCTCAGATCGAGCCAGGACAAACACATTTATGTCCTGGTTTTACCTCCAAACTAAATATATTTTCTCTCCCAGTGTGATGACAGCAGTCACCTCTTCTTTTGTTTTGCAGAGCGATGCTCCGTGTGCCCCCGCGCTGCTGCCTCCTCAAGGTAAAGTAAGGACAAAGGTTTGGTTTTTTTAATCCCTCTCCCTATCCCTCCTTGTCTCCTAAAGGGCTGCGTTTGTCACGTATTAGGGAACAAAACAGGTGGAGGAACGACAGCATGGATCCGGGTGGTGGGGGGGTGGTTTGGGGCTTCAAGGTGGAAGGAATTCTGACGATAGTGTCGAGTGGCAAATGTCAGGTTCTTGTTTTTCCGCAGGGCCCCAAAACTCCCAACAGGGGCCTCTGATTAGAGGCAGGCGTCGGTAATTGATGGCGCGGCAGATGGAACAGTAGCAACTGTCTTCAGACGTCACCGGATGAGCCGAGAAACCCGGTCAAAGGTTCGGGGTACAGCAGAGGTTTCGCGCATTTTTATTATTGGCAGGATTCGCGCCAGGAAATATCCGACACCGGCGCCGATTGTACTGATTAACGGTCGTTAAGTTTGCCAAACATGAGTTAACAATAAATCAAAAATAAGGGGTATGACTGTCAAACATGTCCGGCATCCACCTGGCAGTCTCTCTCTTTTTTTTTTTTTCCTCTGGACTGTCTTTAATAGAGATATTATCGACTGTGACACATTATCACTCACACTCCCTCACTCATTTGGCATCCCCTTAGGGGGAAAAAAAAAGACAAAAATGAATTGCAGGAGGGCTGGGTCACAAGACAAAATCTGCCCGAGCGTCCTAAAAGCGGAGTAGCAACAGAGAAGCCCATTGGCCAGGAGGTCGCAAGCGGCTCAAATCGCTATGTAAACACTTTCCCTCTCTCCGCGACCCCCCCCCCCCCCCTCCTCCTCCTCCAGTAATTATAGCCAGGATGCTGGTGACGACAGTTGTCCCATCGAGGCTTCAAAACGCTGGAATAAATTTGACATTATGATATTCGACCCCGGCTCCGTCGGCGTGCGTAAACAAAGGCGAGGCGGTATAAAGGGCCGCGTACTCCGTGCTGCTGGAACACAAAGTTGTTTACCCTCCTGCCCCCAAAAAACGCTGCGGAGGTTGCCCCTTTAAAAGTCCGGTACGCGGAGGGGTTTTACGTAACAGCGCCGAGGAAAACCGAGGAGGGAAGCACCGGAGAGGCGGACTTGACAATTTGGCGACAAGGGGAGCGGATCTGTTGGAAAGGCCGGAGCGCGCACAGAGCGCACAGAGCGCACAGAGCGCAGGAAATAGACCCGGCTGAGGATTTACTGGAGGGAAGTGGGGGAAAAACTCCAATTTAGAACAAGGTAAGGACGGCTGGTAATACTGGCGGCTGTAATGGGATTTTATTATACTATCATTATAAATGTGTAATATAAATGCTTCAAATATTAAAAAAGCAAACCTGAAGTTGTTTAAAATTTAAATTGTATTGATCCATTTTACTTATATGACTTATTATTTTTGAATTCTTTATTTTTGGGGGTTAAGGTTATGTTTAGCATGTGATTATGTATTTTCCTTCTGTGTGACACATCCACCTCTCTCCTGCTACCATGCGGACGCGCCATGCAGCCAAGTTTACTATGCACAGTTACAAGATTATTAATATCTCTACTCTTACATCACAGGTGGGAGGGAAGTGGCTGGTACATTCTGGCACTTTCGACTAGGATACATGCCATATTCAATGGTGGCAACAACAACAACAAAAACAACAACAAAAATCCTGGACGACAGTCAGCAGTAGTTAGAGATTAGTGCTCCAATTTGGACTAAAGTTACCCGTTAATTGATGTTTACCAGGTACTGTGTTGCGTTTGAGGGGCAGCGATGTATTTTATTATATGTTATACAGAAAAAAAAGTTTGAAGATGTCATTTTGGTGTTGATCCATGTATTGGAAACACACAGCTTTCATTGGACCCTTTTTACTTAAAGCTTCAAGAAAGGTTTGGCAACACCTACCATTGGTTTTCATGGCTTCAAAATAAAAGTTGAGAAAAAACGAGTAAATGCTCTGTAAGTTTAGGTGTCTAACATTGCCGTGCCTTCAGGCTGACAGAACCGAGGCCATGTGTGCAAAAACTGGGTCGCGTTCCAAGAAAATCTCCACCCATGTGCATGCTTGGAATTTTGTAACGAGGTTCACAAAGAGGCAGGCTGGAGGTCAAAGTGACCAAGAGTCTAAACACTGATGCTGTCATGCAACACTCTTGTCCACACGTGCTGCATAGGTTGGCTTACATGCCTGCGAATTTTGAAAGCAGGGGGGGGGCTGTAAATATCTGACCTTTGGAAGGACAGAAAGTTTCCATCATAACGAGTCATCTTAGGAATCATATTTTACTTTGTGTAAATAATAGCCACTGATGTATTGCAATGCTGTCAAAATGTTCTTTATGTAATGACATAGAATCACAGATGTGGAAAAAAGCTGGAAGCAGGATTCGTTAAAAAAAGTAAACCAATCATTAACACCCCCCCTTTTTTGTCTCTCTCTGCCATGTATTTGTCTCTATAGTGTTTCCAGGCCATCGAACCTTCCGTCCCTGGCCTGCAACCCTGCTGTGACCTCTTCGCAGGAAAGTGAAACAGGAGAAAGGGGAAATTGCCGTTTATAAAAGCCCTTGGGTGCGCTTGCGCGGCCGGCCTCATGGCAGCCATTGATCTTGAGCGCGGGCTGGAACACGGCGGACGGGTCTGGGGGCAAGAGAGGCCGGAGCTGATGGACAACTTCGACTCAGAGATGCAGGAGTGGGAGGACCAGCTGCAGGACATCCAGAGAAAGATAGAAGAGGTGAGGTTTCCGCGATAAAGAATGTCACCCATGACCAATGGAGACGAGCATTAAATACAATATTTAAGGCGGAAACTTATTTTGGAGAGTTTTTGGTCAATAATTCAATTTTTTATGAGTGAAAATGGGTTTTAAGCGTTTTACTTTTGACTGATTCCCCACTTTTTATGTCATACACCTTCCCTTTATCTACCTTGTATCGTATACCACTGCTACTGTTGATACACATGTAGAAGTACAATGGAATTCTGCACACGTTTAACACACACACTAATTATTTTGCGTTCTCAGTTGTTTGACTAATCTTTCGACTCTGGGTCAAGAAATTAATCTGGACCATCTGAATAAACACGCTTTATTGTAGATGTTGGTTTAACAATGATCCCAATGCAATATTACATCATACGTGAGTGTATGAACATGTTAATCATAGAAATGAAGTGCATCGTAGTCCCAGGAGTGTGTTAATTGGTGTGTGTGTGTGTATACGTGTATGCATGTGCTTCATAATAAACTGTTGGCAGCACACGGATAAACACAACCTTGAAGCCTTGTTGGAGCAATGATAAAAACAAATTAACAAGCTAATTAAACTATGACATGTGCAACACAATCTCTCCCTGTCATGCTGCCTCTCTCGCACTCCCTCTCTCTCTCTCTCTCTCTCACACACACACACACACACACACATGGTTTGAAAGCAGATGCCGAAGGAAGTAATAAAAGTTGCAATGAATATTTATGCACAGCGGAATAGCATGTACTGGTCATAAATAGAGGTTAAGGTTGTGCAATGGTTTTGTGATAATTATAAGTCTTGTTGTGTAAACACAGTCTGTGGTTGTGTACTGCGGAGACACAGCTAACTAAAGTCTATATCTATCTATATCAGAAGGACAATTAACAGGAAATCAGCAGGTCACAATGTTAATGTTTTCCTATGTTTCCATTCTTCAGCTATACAATGAAGTCCAGGCCCGCAGAGGAGGAAGCGATATCATTAATGACAGCCAGAAAAACGGTGGCGAGTTGGAGTTTGGCCACGGCAACGGCCTCTTTACGCCTGCCCATCACAGCAAGAATCATCCAGGAGCTACAACTGCACCACATCACCATAGTAATGGCTGTAACTATAGCCCCAATGGGTACAGCTACCCTGGGAGTCATCAGAACGGCTATGGTTATTGCCACACCAATGGCGTTTCGGAGATTGGGGACTTATTGCAGGATTACTTGGGCCAGGAGAAACAAATGAACCGGAAGAACAATGGAGATCGCCATGTGGTAAGTAGAGGAAATCCAAAGGAAGCAAATAGGTGGACATGACATGAGTCAGAGCTGCAGTTCAAGTATGGAACATATTGATTACAGTAAGCTGGTTCCATCCAGTCTGCTGACACACACAGGTTACCAGATAGGAGTTAGTTTCACATGCTTTCACTGCACTCTTCACTGAGCACTTTCCTAACTCCTGACAGAGTAAGTCAAGCGTTAGGCGTTAAACTGTTTCCCTGTCCACATGAAACACCATGTGCACTTCTAAGATTAAAGTACAGTAGATCCAAACAGTTTTAGCAGTGCTATATCTAGCGATGTTCCCCTTCATCATTTGAGGTTCACTTTTGGTAAAGGTACATTACAGGGAACCTTGCCAGTGATCCTGAAGTAGCACACTCTAATTTAATGCTTGCAAATATAGGTGCAGGTTGATTCCTTTTTAAATACGTCATTTAATCTCCTCTAGCACTTCAGTGACACAATCAAGGTGAGCCAGGGTGCCCCTGCATACCATGATGAGGTCAGAAGAAGATCTGGAAATGAAAGGTGAAGATACTTTTACTGGACTTGCATTTATTGTTCTTGTTACAGAACAACACCTGTCAAGTGTATTTATGCTTGTTCTTGATTTTTCATCATCTTGATTTCACACCAGGGTTGGTCAAGAGCAGTTTTCCGGCAGTTTTGAGGAGACTGAAAACAGAAAGAACCAGGTGTCTCACATGAAGAGTTACCCCCGCAGAGAGAACTCCCCCAACAGAGAAAACACAGGCTCCAAACCCCCTCTCGGACAGCGGGATACTCCTGCTGTACAATCACGCTCAACCTCACAGCTTCCAATCACAGCCACTGAATCTCCTGCCCTGGACAGGAAGTCCTTTGGTCCAGGTGTTCTCGGAGACAAGAAGAGCGGCAGCCCCTCTGTTCTCAGGAAGTTCGGAGCTATGCTACAGGAAAACGAGGGAAAAATGCTCACCGAATCAGGGGTGGTGACCCACCAGGGACCAGCCCTGGAGCCAAAGTGTCCCACCCCCGGCTGTCAGCGCAGAGCTCTGGGTTCCGCTGCAGTCGCCAGCAGGGCGCCCATGCGAGTGCCTACCCATAAATGCCAAGCAGATACCGACGTGCTGACAGCAGAGATGGAACCCAGCCAAGAATGGGGGTTAGTATCAGACTCTGGTAGACAGAACCACAAGGATCTGAAGGGAACCTACAGCAGTTCTAAAGGATCCCACCCTAGTCCCCAGCAGTCCCAGAGGAGATCACAGGCGGCAGGGAGCCCGAGGATTAGACCCAGGGCAAACAGTGTGGCTGACAGGGATGGAGGACTGGCTCAGGGGGAGAGAGCAAGGAAGCCTGCTTCCCATCCTGTGGAGCCCAAAATGGACTACAGGGTCTCAAGTGCCTCGTCTGGAGCTCAGAAGATCCAGAGGGGTGGGTTAGTGGGTCAGTTGGAGGTGCCAGGTTGTGGCATGGGGAGGGACGAAGGCCTTATTGAGCTGCTGGACATGTTGGAGATCCAACACGAGTACAGCTCCAGTCCCAGAACAGGACACAAAGTTTGCAGACAGGATCCACAGCAGGTATTTCTCGGTTTCCTCCAATTTATTAATTGCTGCATGAGCAGCATCAGAAATAAACACAATATCAGTCACTAACATGTGTCCTGTAATGTTTCTGTCCAGGCAAATCCAGCTGAGGTATCCTCAGAAAGTCACAAGAGCTTCTCTCGTCCCGCACGGCCAGCTAACCAGCGACCTCCTTCCAGATGGGCCAGCCGCACCCCTACTGCCCGGATCACCGCCCCGTCGGGCCCAACGTACCGCTCTGCGAGCCCAATGACCAGAACCCCAAGTCCTGCCCTGAAGCATCAGCCTCACATTTCATATTGTCTTCAGACTGAGACTGTCATCATGTGATAACCTTTTCCATTTCAATAAAGCTTGCTCCCTTTCCGAAAAGCCCACCCAACACCTTTCGACTCTGTAAATAGTAAAGTATTTTTTCCTTTAAACAAAGTGCTTTAAGAGAGTCATTAAGAAACGCTTCATGTCATCTCGATGTAATATGTAACACATCCAAGACATTCTCCAGTGTTGCTGTGTTTTGGATTTTTTTTTTTGCTTTTTTCTGTGCCAAACTTGGTCAACACGTCGCCATATTGCTTCATTGCAGTTCCCCCTTTATCCACTTTCCTGTTTTTCTTTTTGTATTTTTATTTTTAATTGAATTTCAGGTGTTTTCCTATATGAAGAGAGTTTGCATGCAGCCCCAGTTTGAGGGTGCATGCTCCTGTGTTCAATCCTCATAGTGGGCAGGTTGAATCAAATTCGACCTGGCCGCCAGTGCGAGTAGATTAAGTTGCAACTGTGATCCCCGGGCAGCAACCTGCTAACAGTCAACAACAGTGTGTTTTAATGTCAAAGTAATATATTTAAGATGTTCAAATAACAGCTGTGACAAAATGACTATGATATGCCTTTAATGTATTTTTTCTTGGTAATAAATATGACAGTGCTTTGACATAAGGGCTCCATCTCCTTCTCTCGCAGCGTTACATTCTATTGTCCCATTATTGATGGGTCGTATTTCAGGGTGTTGATGATTTAGTGCACGACAAGCATATGGACACCAGCTGCTCGCTGCATACCACTGCAATGACAGGTCAAGTCTCAGCTCAAGCAGTGTTAGGTGCCGCTGCAAATGAGCTAAGCTAACTGTCTGCTAGCTTCAACTCATCGACTTGTTCAAACATACCTGAGCAACTGCAGGAAATGTGACAACAAGACAGTCACCTCTGAGCGCTTGAATTTTAGGTTTAATATGAAACAGTTATATTTGTCACGATTAATAATTAATTAATAATCAATTTACTTTGCACAGAGTTGGTTCGAGAGCAGCTATGTTACGTTACCAGGATATCAGGTGTGCAGCGGTGATTCTGTACCATGAGGAATCACTTTTCACGCATTTCTTGCCACATAAGATTGCATCAACAACCTCTGGCCTGCCTGACGCCTTCTCCTCTTCAGACATTGAGGAAACACTCGCACACTCTCAGCTTCACACGCATGAGCGTGCGCCTGTAGTGCCGAATTCATACTTCACATCTTTCTCATCAAGTAATAATTTCCATGCTTGTTTGCATGCCCTGTGGCACAGTCACACACATTCACAAAGGTATCCAAAGTGTGAAATGTCATGTGGGTGTACGGAAGTCCCTTGGCCCCGTGATTCCTCGGCCATGTCACCCAACCTCTCGGCGCTATGCAGCGCCTCAGACAGAAATAGCAAGCGTGACGTGTGTTTTGGTGCCAGAAATCTTAGCCTGCTGTCTTTAAGGGTATAAATAAAAAAAAAAAAAAAAAAAAGAAGTGGGAGGGGTGGCGCTGGTTCCTCTCTTGTTTCCCAATCTCTCTTTCTTTTATCTTGCCTGGCTGCCTCAAAATGACACATCGCATTTGTATTATCAAATTTGCTCCTTGAAGTATAAGCCTTCCTCTCTCTGTGTCTTACAGATTTAATTTAATTGTTCTTGAGAATCACTGATCTCCCTAATTAAAAAGAATCTGGGCTCAAATATCTCCATTTTTTTCTGTATTAACTTGTTTCAAGACCGTCTTTTTCTCTATCGTCTTTCTGCTTCTTGTGTGTCTTTACCATCAGTTTATGCATGAGTGTAAATGAGAGCCATTCTTACAGATTGGCACCTCCTTGGGCTGCTTGAGGGTATTTTAACGAGGTGTCCTTTTGGCTATCCCTCCCGTGTCCTCATCAGGCCCCCTGCTAACTCTTGGCAAGCTTGTGCCCAACATAACTCAACAGTTAAACGGGAGATCCATCGGATTAAGTGTGAAAAAGAGCCATTCTTTCTCCTCCCGATACAGCCTCCGCTCTTTTTTTTTTGCCCCCTTCCCTGACTGGAGACGTTCTTTGCAGATAGACACAGCGTGGCAGAGCTTGGCACGGCATGTTCTCCACTGGACAGGCTATTCATGAGGGCAGACAGATGACAGAGAGAAAGAGCAGACAGCTGAACTGTAGCCATGGCTCCGTGAACGTCAGCGGGCCAAGTTATCACACCCACTCTAACCCCTGAGGAGGAAACACCGATCAAAATATAGTTCTGCTTCAGAGCACCGAAGACTTCTAGGAGCAACCTGACTAATGTATGCACCTTATATGCTTTTGTGAACCAATGGTCCCTTACTAGAGAAATCTTGCACATTTATGAAAAAGTCCCACTATCAATGATCATACTGCTGCATGTGTGGGCCTTATTTATGAGATCCTTTACAAGCGGTTCAGTGTAAAGGTCCTGATCTGCCCTTATGAATGACTTACTATAGCATGAGTGTGTGTGTGTGTGTGCACGATCAGTTGAGACATACAAGGACACTCAACGTGCATTGACATGAACCTAAATAGTGTGCTGTTCAACATTTAAAGGAACCCTATTTTGCCTTTTTTGCAGCTTAATATTACAATTATTTTCTATTTTGTGTAGCAGCAATGCAGTCAGCCTTCTTACACACTCACTCCCTGTTTCACCCCCTCTTCCCCTCTCACTGAAATGTCCACTTTTTTGTGATTGATCTAGTGATGTCAGAAATGTCAAAGTTCTTAAAGAGCAGCAGTCTGACAGAGAAACAGAGGTCAAGTACAAGCACCCTGGAAGGAGGGGGTGGCTGCATGGATCCAAGGGCAATATTAGCTGTCTGCAAGTATGGGTGCTGTATGCCAGGAGACATTTTGTTGGGAATCAATGTTACAAATATGCTATTTTTTAAAACAGAATATATGGCATGTCATAGGAGGAAGAACAAGTGCAATTATTAAATCAAAGACAGAAAAAGCAACTGGGCCATTGTTAATGTGATTAGTCGTACCCGTAGTTTCCTTGCAAATACATTTTATGTAAATCTGTCATTTGCAACACAAAAAATATATTTTTTAAGGTCTAATTTCGGTCTTTTACCAAATTATTATATTCCATTAAAGCTTTTCTAGGTTAAGCTTTGATGTTTTGATGATGATTGAAGATCAGTTTTGATGTTCTCAACTAGAAGAAGACACCTATTTTTGCTCTTTTCCCAAGATAAGATAATCAACCCCTAATCACAAGAAACTGATTTCTTAAGGTTAGCA
Organism: Lepturacanthus savala; assembly: GCA_030544235.1. Taxonomy (NCBI): domain Eukaryota; kingdom Metazoa; phylum Chordata; class Actinopteri; order Scombriformes; family Trichiuridae; genus Lepturacanthus; species Lepturacanthus savala. The sequence continues at coordinate 7,054,007 of CM060477.1, read as the reverse complement.
TGATAAAATAAAATAACAAAGCTGTTCCTGGCTCCTGTATGGTTTTTATTCCATTTTTTTTAACTTAATTGTTTATGTCACATTTTAGCCACATAGGTAATTTTTTTTATGCTTTTATGAGATTCAATTGGTGAAAAAAATGATTTTCCCCACAAAGACCTATCCTATTTCTTGTCACGTATGCTATAGGAGCATTTGAGACATACGATCCAGGTTTATTTAGTCATGACCATCCCAAGTTCACTGATAGAGACAGGCTGTCTACACTAGTTGCTAGCCAGACTGCAGAGCCTCCTGTAGACAAGGCTTGATATATCTTCTATACATGCGGGATGATGAGTGTAACATCTGTCTGCATGAGCCTCTATAACATAACGTCGTGGTTGCCTCAGGCACGTGTGAGTCCCATGCTGCTTCCTGCCTCTTCTCGCCACATACACCTGTCCCCTGTCCTGTGACCTCCGCCCCCTCACGCTGCATATCTGTCCTGACAAGTCTGTCATTTATTGGACTCAGTGGTCTACACTGAAATCTTCAGCATGTGTTGCTACTGCGACGGACTCAAAATAGATAAGATAACTGCCACTTCCATGTGAGCATGTGTGTTTGCGTGTGTGTCCAGGACCACCCTGTTCCAGAGGTTAAACATAAAAGGGACCAAGATGACCTAAAACTGAACTGTTTTACAGCCGCTTTACAGGGTTGTTAAGTCACTCACTTTGCATTATAGGGAGGGTTTCAAACCTAACGGATGGCCGACGTTTGCATGTTTCAAACGACACGCATGGTAGTGTACCGTCAACTTCTACAGTGTTTGCATTTTGCCTTCTCTTTTACAGGAAGTCCCCCATGCTGCCACCCACCTGTGCCATACATGTGAGTGCACAGTTTCATAAATAAGCAGAGAAGATGGACACCTGTTTTTGTTGATCTTATGGTGCTGAGCGCACATTTCAGAGCCTTAGGACACAGCTTTTACAAAAGACCTACCATCAAAAGGACTATTGAGAGTCCTGCAGAAACTACCACAGCTCCCTGTGCTTATTTAAGACATTAAATAATACATTCAATTTATAATTGTGGCAGAATCCACGCCTCTTAAACAGCTATATCGCTTTTTAAGAGGCACATCATGGTTTTCTAAACTGTTGTTCATCTACTGGGAGTGTTGACGGCTTAAATTATGAATTTTGGGGTCAACCCTGTTAGGTGTCCTTATAAATCCCACCACTCTTCACTTCCATTTTGCACCCACTTTATCTACAAAGTACAAAACGTCCCATCTGTTGTAACGGAGCTCGTGTCACGATCCGGCTTGCTCTATCTTCGTCCAGTTGTCTGAACTGTCAGTGTGTTTGCGTCCGTCCATTGAGTCAGCCATCTCAAATGCTGGACGATGAGTGTGGGGGTACATGAAGAAGGACCATCAAGGACAGCCGGGAGGACCCTAAAGGGTTCTTGAGAATCTCAGACCTCTCCATTAAAATAGAATGGGGCCCAAATATCTCCCCTTTGAAAGACAACCCGCGAGGCTCACCTTTCAAAACAAGAGTGGGGTGCTCTCGTGGGATTAGCTGGTGTTGCTCGGCAGAAGTGACTATGGTGATCTATTTATCGGGTGACGAAGGACCAATTTGAGTTGGGATTCGTTAGAGCGGTCAGCTGGGAGCGACTATCTGGTCTTGGCCTGGTTCCAACTCATATAAATGTACACACGAGCAGCGCGGGGGGAATAAGTGAATTGAAGCCACCCGAGCGGCTTTGTGAGGCTATACTTAGGCACCGTGGTAAAATGTAAATGGACTGCATTTGTATAGCGCCTTTCTAGTCTTCCGACCACTCAAAGTGCTTTGCGCTAAGTGTACATTCATGTTATCTAATCATACACACACCGCCGGGAGCCGTTTGGGGTTAGATGTCTTGCCCAAGGACACATCGACATGTGGACTGGAGGAACTGGGAATTGCAATTTCCCATTTGTTGCTACGTGCTCAATGCTAATACTAGCATGCTTTCAAGGAAGTTCAAGAGATACTATAAATTAATTTACTGTAGCAAAGGACTCCCAACACAAAAAACTCAAATTAAATGACAGTAATATGCTAATATTTAGCAAGTACATTTTCCATCTTTTTTTTGTTGTTGCTGATTATCACTAAACACAAAGCACAGCATTAATTAACTAATCAATTAATTGTCAATTGTCATCTGCTAATCCCTTAGTGTGAGGTGAACTGCAGCTGCCGCCCCTTGCAGAGGTGACAGAAACCAGAAGTTACTTGAGATGAGAACTACACTCATTACGTTACAGTATGTGCAATAAAAGTTAAAAGAATCCATGTAAAACTTACTTAATTACAGCAGCTTCCGGCCATTTCTCCCAGTGCCTTGGAGCAGCACAATACAACTGTTATTTCTGAATATTCTAATATTCTGGACATTTTTTACCCATTGCACCATTGCCATTGACACCCTCCCTTCCTCAGAAAGATGCAACTTCTTTGCATCTATAATAAAAGGAGGTGCACAGTGTCTCATAAGTTATAACAGCAGAAGCTAATGATTATACACATTATAGTTTGTCAGAAAGAGCATAAATCCATTATTCAACCCTGCCTGCTGTCAACATTACATACTGCAGCAGTATTTGTGTGATTGTATTGGGAATATTTGGCATGTCCCATTATATCCTAAGCATTGTAAGTTACTAGGCGTATCCATTCATGTACCCAAGCAGAAACCATGACTTGACTCATCAAGTGAAGATGGTAACACGGTCAGAATGCTGTCAACATGGAGCTCAGAGTATGAAATCGTTTTCCATTTTCTGGAGTTTACCTAAATGACTCATTCGCATCTCATTTCAATATATGTACATGATGATATAATGCAAACTAAAAACAGATTTACTGTATTTAGAAAAGATATGTGATTTTCAATGTCATCATAGTAATGACGTGACGGGTCGTGGTTATAAATTGTTTAGTAGCGCCAGGCTTAGCGAGGCGGGTCACTTGATAGGCTCTAATGGTGTTAGGTTGATGATGGTTACAGTAGGTGTGAGGTCATTCCTGGCTCCTGAAGGGGTGAGATACCCTGTCTGTGAATCTCAGCGTTACGGTTACAAATACTCATGGCATGCATAAATGCAAAGACGCAGCATGCACGGCTGCAGCGCTGAATCCAAATGCTGGAATTTTTTTAACAGCGTAAAAAAAAAAAGTAAAAAAAAAAAATCACTTAACATGCATTGCATGTATTTTCAACAATTTTAAAGAGTCCATACGCTTAATGGAAACAACCAATTGACCTCGCTCAACATAAACAGGATCATAAATAGTCCCAACAACAACAATGGTCTACTGTATGCCTTAGGGTGGCGAGAGATGAGGGTATGGCTGGGCCTATTTGTGGAGGGATTGGAGACAGGGTGTGTATTTTCTGTAGTGTGAAGAGGGAGGCTAGAAGAGGCATTTGACCTGGATATGATAGCACGTATGAGGAAAAGGGCAGCTATGTGCCTGAAAACATAAAATGCTGTTGTCTCCTGTCTGTCTCTGTTTTATGTTCAGCTGGGAAACCAAGTCTGGCCCAGGATGGCAAACACACACACTCCATTTAACTCAGATACCATGTCACATTTCCTTTGGCATCATCACATCAGCTAGTATCCTTCATTTCGGCACCACGGGTCTAAGGTCCCAAAAAAATCTAGGCCTCACATTAGAGAAAAAAAGATCCTGATCGCCCAATATCCCAAATGTCCATTATTCTGTGTATGCCATGCCATTTGGTCTGGTGTCAATGCAACAACCACTTGATTAATTTTAAGGAAAGATCTTGGTTTGGGTTGAAATAATAGCTTGAAACGTTGTGTGTACACAAAATACACACAAAAAAACTCAAGGGAGATTGTGAATTTTCTGATCAATATGTCTTCGGAGCGCTTGTTTCCAGGGAAACAGGGCAACTAATAGGCTTTCAGTGAAACTGGACATTTTTTGAGCTATTGAGGTTTTAGATTAATGGGCCGTCAAACAAATAGCTTGGCACCTACCAGTCGCCCACCACCTCCATACATGTCCTATCTAAATACGGTCTCTTTTTCCATGACATAAATCTGCCTGTCAGTGTCACCCGGCTTGCCAGAAAAAAAGTTGATGCCCAATAAAATATAGGACACGTTACTAATGTGTCGGTATACGTCATGCGAGTACTATTCTGGGTGCGATTTGCATTTGGTCATGTCAGGCTGATTGCCAACCCGCAGCTTTTGTCACCTACAAATCAACTCTGCAGGTTTTGTTTTTATCTTTGTCCTGCACATCACCATCCATGCATTCAAATTGGGTTTTGAGCTGCAATGAAGTTGAATGAGAGTGCAGAAACCGATCAGAATGTTGCTCTGTTTGCATATAAAATACAATCAATACATTGTTTATAACTATAAAGGGATATATTTAAGTTTTTATTAATGTGCATTAAGTGCCAACAATTAGAACATCTCATACAAAGACATTTTTATACTGTTAGAACTTCTACTATATTGACATTCTTCATATGTTCATACAGCCTGTTTGTGTGTGTCCACAGGAATTAGTTGACAAATACATCAACATCTGCTTACAACTATAGTTTTAAATACTTACAACAGCTAAATAAGGGGACTTTAACTTAAGTGTCACCAGAGAACTGAATAAATCAATTTTCCTTAATTATTGGATAAAGAAAAATATAAAACATCCCTGCCTACATGATCATCCAGGTGCCACATATTGTAGACTAGTAATGGGCTGAGATATGGGTCACACATAGGAAACTAGTAGCAGATTCTCCACCTGAAGTGGAATATTCATTAGTTATGATATATATTAACCTGCCTGACTTTAATGTAGACGAGTGTGCACATTTAAGCAAAACATCTTTTGAATCTAACGGTCAAAATGCGAGTATAAAGTAGTTTTTGTCTGTTTTCCAAGACATTACATCATAAAATTGATTAAAACTATGAGGAATTATGTAGTAACGATGGTTGTGATGTTAATCTAGAAGGATACATGTGTGCTGCAGATGTTTTAATTATTCCTCAAAGTATTCCAAAGCAGAGAGTTATCCTTTTGTCAGCCACCGTTTTGCCTCCCTCGTCATTGTACTCCGTTCTATGGCAGCTCTGAAAACACTCTGGCCAAAGCCGAGCTCATTTAGCCGTGTTTCTAATTCAAGTCACACTCCGACTCCACACACCGGGCCTGTGGTTCGCTTCTGTCGGCAAATGCTGCAACATCATCTGCGTTGGTGGCATCTCTCCACAAACCTCACGTAAACCTGTGTGTTTGAGCATATGCTAATCCTGTAGCTGGAGCAAGTAATCAAAGCACCTCTCAACAGTGTAAGACAAGAAAAAAACTGGTCAGTATACACAATTAACTGGACATCAGCCCTGAACCATAGTTTATGGCTTTTTATGTACATTCCAATAGCATTTCTATGCTATAGCATTTCTATGCAGCTCAAGTTATCATAACATCTTCTAAAATATTTTTCAAGGTTAGGGCGTCAGTTTATCAAACTATTAATAACTCACCTTTAATTATTGATAATTAAACTATTTGGTCAATACAGAAAATGAAAAATTCACCTACACAATCTGCTAAAAGCTTGAAACCTCCTCAAACAGTTTGATCGATAGTAATAATGCATAAAGGAGCAAATCTTCTCATTGGTAAAGGGAATGTTTGGCATTATTAATTTAATAAAAGTTGCAAAAAAAAACAAACTACTACCCTCTGAACCAATAATCGGTTGTCACCATCACAGAAGATGAATTTTCTGTCAATTAAATAATTGAGTAATCGACTAGTTGTTTCAGCTCTATAATAAATTATTGTAAATCACATAATGTGCGCCTCACCCTTTGAATGTGCAAATGTGAAGACTTTTAGGTTTTTTCACTGCTCAAATCACGATTTTATTTTTGTGTTAAGTCATCTAGAAACGCAGATAAGAGGAAGATGAGTATTAACTAAACACACAGGATCAATTCTTCTGCCTTCATTAAAGCTGAAGCGTTTCTTCTAAAGTGCTGCGTACACAAGGAAAACATCTACAGTGGAGATCCACAATAGCTTTTCTGAAATGTGGAGGTGGTCTCAGACAACAGGTGGCGGGAAAGGTCCATTTATTAGTGCAACAGCTCCATCCTATGGAGTCTTTACTGCACTAAAATCTGGACACAGGCCTATGGATCAGTGGCACATGTCACAATGACTATGCATCATATTCCCGATTTGTATTCCTTCATTTTAAAATTAACACATCAGCCGACGTGTGATTTTAAATTCTAGACAAACACTTTTAATAACATCACGACAAACACATTTTGTTTTAGGTAATTCGGACAATAAGACACCAACAGTGAGAGGTTGACAGTTAAATAATAGCAGCTGGAGAGGCAGCGGAAAAGGAGCACAAAGCGCGAGGACAGCTAATGTTCATCCAAGTCCGTGTCGATGCCAGTGCTTTGATAGCCTTCCTATCGAGAGCACTATGACGATAAGTAGAATTCTAGCCTGATACTTTCCAGTAGTTCTGCCAATAGCTTTTCACCACCCAACATCGTTCACAACACAAACACACGCACACACACACAATTATTAAAACAAGACTTCCACACTGAAACAGAAGAGAATACCTTCTCTCCTTCTCATATGTTTAAACACACGTACAAACTCCAGTCTAGATAGTTGATTACTTCTTGATTAAACTTCTTAGCTTCAAAAAAAAACTAATCAGCAAAGCAGAAACAGGAAGCTATTTTTACCCTCTGTACTGTAACTGGTACATGAGGTCCTACATTTAACCTTGAGTTCATCAACAACGAACTCCGAAGATGAGAAAATGACGAGGGTAAAAGTTAGTGGTGAACTGCAGACGGTAGTTGTTTTTGGACGTTGCTCAAGAAGCTGCCACAGTTTGTCACATGTATTTTGGCCTGGAAACAGGACTCGTTATGTGTTACCACATGACCTGATGACCTGTTGCCGAGAGCGATGCATTCCGTTTACCCCTATATTGCTGGCTAAGATTAGCATTTGAAGTTTTTGATGAGAGGCTTTGATTCACCTGTTAAAGGTCCCATGAAATGGCTTCATGATTTTAAGTTTTTCTTACGGTTACAGACGTATTATAGTAGCAGAAATGCTGCGGATTACATTTTTTGCAAACTATAACTTATCTCGTAATGGGCTGTAATTTGCAAAACTGGCAGGATACCCCACAAATTTAAGGTTAAAAATGTGAGATAAAAAATAAATGGGTGAAATGCAGATTTTGATCATACAGCTCTGGAAATAATTAGAGACCACTGCATTTTTTTTCTGAAATCAGCATCTCTACATGTATTCCAGCCATTCCTTTACACACACACACACACACACACATATACACACACCTCATTCTTCTTAGGAGGTACTAATGATAAAGACTTGTGGAGAGCATGCCAAGATGCATGAAAGCTGTAATTAAATTAGGGTTATTGCACCAAACATTGATTTCTGAACTCTTAAATGTAAACATTTGTATTCTGTTTTAAAATGAATGTGATTTTGTTTGAAGTCTGAATGCTCTAAATGATAATATTTTATTTTGGATTTGTCAGTAGTTGTCAGAGTGGTCTCTTATTCTTTTCCAGAGCTGTATTTTGGATATAACGCACACATGCACACACAATAAAGATTTTTAATTTCATGGGACCTTTAAAGATGCAAACCTGCTTTCACATTTTTTTTGCTGAACTGACAAGAGTTTACGATCTGTCCATCAGGGTCAGACTTCAGTCACAGTGCACTGTCCGTCAGGGCTCCGCGAGCGGAGGCTGAGGGCGGAGCTGGACGTCCCGCCCCTCGGCGGCATCCTCGCCGGCTGGGTCTCCCTCAGCGGTCTTTGCCTGCGTCTTCGCCGCGGCATCGATCCCGCTCGGACTCTCTCCGCCTCCTGCCTCTCCTCCTCGCTCTCGCTGCTGGCGGACGTGTTCTTGTGGGTCTGGTTTTGAGGCTCGTCTTCTCCTTCCACCTCGCCGCCCTCTGGCTGGCCGATCGCGAGCTGGGAGAAAGACTCTTCCAGGGTGGGGGGCGGTGAAAACAGAGGACTGGTGAGATGACGTCCCAGGAGTGTTCGAGGTCTGACGGGGGGGAGGGACGCCAAAATCCCAAAGGTCGCAGGGTGCGATTGACCCGCAGTGTCCGAGCCATCGGCTGAACTGACGCGTTCTGTTGCTGCTGGGGTGACCGGTGCTGGCGAAGCAGCTGCAGGTTCAGGGTCTAACCTCAGACCTGCCACCCCCTTCTTAGGGATATCCACAAAATCCCTCTTTATCTTGCGTCTGCGGCCGTGCTCGTTTCGTCGGTATTGCACCATGTTCTCCAGATCAGCCACGTACAGGAACCCCGCGACCAGCATCTCCGTGCTCTTCCTGCCCTTGGCGAAGGCCTCCTCCAGCTCCCGGGTGGTCCTCTCGTCGTACTGCCACCAGCCGTTGCGCCCCTCGTAGTACCACGCGTAGTCCCCCCCGGGAACCGCTCCCGCCGCCTCGGCTCAGCCCGGCGGCCGCCGCTTTCAGCTCTTCAGGCGGAGAGGAGGAACCGGCCGCGCCAGGAAGTCTTCCGGGACCTCCTGGCGGCAGAGAGCGCATCGCTTGCTGTGCCAGGAGGGCACCTTTGACGCACAGGAAGCAGAAGACATGGCAGCAGGGGAGGCGCACAGGATGGATGCAGCTCTGCAGGCAGATGGCACACTCCGGGGTGGAGCTGGAGCCGGCTGCACAACGGCTGTCTCCAATTTCCTCGATCAGCTTGGAAGGAGCCGGGTCGCCCCAGTGAACAGTCTCCACAGCCTGCCATGCTACACAGAGAGAGAATCACAGCACTGTCACTGGTTGTGCTGGAGTGTTGAAATATTACATTGATTCAGTGACCATATGGGTGGTAGTCCTGTTTGACATGCTGTTGACAGTGATGACAATGCAAGAAACGCCCTTATAGACACAGAGCGCGAGAGTTTTTATAGGAGTTCATTAGTGGTTAAGAGGGGGGCCTTTCTACTGACTGACAGCCCCCACCCAAACAAACTACTGCTAAGCTAACGTTAGCTATATAACAAATTTCCTAATGACACTGCATTAATAAGATAGACTACGTTACGTTCATTGCAACGCTGTCACCGACTCGTCTGTTTACTGCTTAAAACACGCTTACAAATTTAGGTCAATTCTCTAGCTAACGTTCGGCTAGCTTCACAGCTGTAATAGCATAATATTGTTAGCATGTTAGCTGTCACTTTGCGTCCTTAACGTCTCAATTAAAGAGGTGACTCACCTGAACATTCTCCTCTAGAAGCGCCCTTAGCAGAAGAGAGGATGGGGATGTCTATAAAGTAACATCTGTGTTTATTTGAAAAGTTACGCGTAAGGTTACGTTAAGTAATGACTGCGTTTCTGCTGGAAAAACCATACATATATACGCGCAGATGTCGCCTTCGCCGCTGCTGTCCCGCTGGAACGATGCGTCACGAGGCCCGCCATCTTATGTCGGGGAAAGAGAGAGAGAGAGAGAGAGAGATGAGAGAGAGAGAGAGAGAGAGAGAGAGAGAGAGAGAGAGTGAGAGAGAGAGGAGAGAGAGTGAGGAGAGAGAGAGAGAGATGAGAGAGAGAGAGAGAGAGGAGAGAGAGAGAGAGAGAGAGAGAGAGAGAGAGAGATGCACTGCGGTGAGTAGAGTCTGAACCACCGACACAAGATGGCGACCTTGACGTAAATGGGACAATGTCAAAATGTCATGTGGGGTAACCCTAAAGATTCTAGGTGGATTAAATATATAAAATTCATCATTCGCTTTCGGTTACACTGACATTTTGTGTCAAAAAAATGGTACAAACGAATTTTCGAACTACATGAAAACAACATGAACACAAAATGTACATTTTGAGACACCTGATAAATGCTTTTAAAACTGTATTTTAAGAAGATTATGATGTTCTCATCTTGAAAACCATTATTTTTCATTGACCCAAATATTCATGTTCGGTTACAGTGAACTGGGGTGCATTAATAAATACCGATATAAGCACAATGAGCAGAAAAAAAGATGCAAGTTCCTCTCAGTTATAAAAAAGGAAAGTGTTTTTGAGTAACGCCAATCGTCCCTTTCCCCATTGTTTTGTCAGTTTATTTCATTCATAAAATATCCTCACAAAACAGATTATGAATGGTAAATCCATTACAGATTTGTGCAATTGTTATTGTCGCCCACATGTGCCAATGGTCTCACTTAGCTGCAGTAACAAAGGGGACATTTTGACATTATTACAAACTAGTTAAGATTTATTTATTTTATACATCAGTACCCTGACCTGAACGGAACCTTAATAAGTATCATTGGTAACACCTGTGTTTACCTGTTTCATGTCAATATGGCTGCCGTGAAAAAGGTCTATTAAACACAGGCCTTTTCCACAGCAGATATTTCCACCGGTCTTAGGAACAACAGCACATGTTGCTAATAACATTAATGCTGGCTCTGTTCTATTCAAGTTTCTCTGGAAGCCATGTTACAGAGAGCCAGCAGGCACAACACCAGAACGAGAAATCAAAGTAACGAATATAATTAATTTATGCTCAGGAGTTTCCTTCCATCACATGTCATAAAGTCGAGTACAATTGTTTGCCGTTTCTAGAATGGCGGGGAAGGGTTTTGGAAAACATATGCGTGTTGTTCCTTGACGTGCCAACGAAAGAAGTCACCACATGACACATGTTCTCTTGCATAAAAATGATTTTATTACTAAAAGAACAGTTTTAAAATCCTGTGAAACATGGGGGGCAAATTGCAGAACACCCTATACGCTTTATTTTCCAAAAGCCAACCCATCATGAGATCCTGTGTCCTGTTGGTTGGTTACCTTGAGGCTGTCTAGATATGTACAGGTTGTGACCTTTGACCTTATTTTAAAGCCTTTTTTTTTCCCAAAAACGCTACACCACACACATCGGTTTCAAGGGATCTCACATGGCATCTCCTCTTGGAGTAGATAATATACTACATACATCTTAATAAAAATGTATTACAAGTAAGAAGACAGTGTTCAGGAGTCTTTACAAAATTGCTATAAAAAGGTATAAACTCAACTGGAGTCATCTGAGGTCACCAGTGTGTGAAAACAAAAGCTCATTCCACCATGGCTTGCCACCAGTGGCATCAATTCAGCACAAATACTGTTCATACAATAGATCCAGATGAGTCCAAAGGTGGTGAAAAGATGTTGAATTTATTGGTACACAAAAATGTGACTAGAGATTTCGATCAACTTCATCCATCCATTTTATTAACTTCTGCTGGAATCCATCTGCTGTGTTTGAGATGGATATAAATTTACTTTTACATGTTTGCAATTTACAAGAATTTTTGCACATTCTTTTAGATTCCAGCCAGCTGCAGAATATGTCTGAGATTACAGCGTGTAATATTAGGAGAGGGATCGACCTTTCGGTCTATTGCAGCCTGTGTGGACTGCGTCTCTTTTTGATAACACACTTTCTGATCTCTGACACATGCGGGCAGGGGTTGCCGTGGATACTCGGATGCTGCAGGACTTGTCGGCCGCGTGTTTCCTCGCCTTTTCGGTAGGCCCGCGCGTTGCCTTTCCGAACGCACTGGCCCCACCCTGTCCACTCCCCGACTTCACAGTGCACTGTAAAATGAGGAAAAAAAAGAGATTATAAGAGACTCTCACAGGAGGCAAGAGTTTAAAAGATAAAACCAGTGTGAATACACATGCTGAGACTTGAGTACACCAATGGTTGATATCACAAATGCACAGGTTAGTGCAGTATCTTTTACCTTGAGGGATGCACTGCATAAGCTGCACATTGGGCTCGAATCCTGTGGGGCAGGTAAGATGGCACTGGCTGTGAAGAAGGTACAGGTCGGCTCTGCACCTCACACACATGTTCCTCTTCACGCACAGATCGCAGCCTACGGGGCAGTCTGAGGCAGAGTGATGCAAGCATGTTACAATGTGCTGCAGTTTCCTGACATCACGGAAAAGCTTGTTTCACTGTTTATTTGTATTAAAGCCTTTATTACTTCTTAATGGAGGACACGGGTACAGCCAGAAGCCACGCATTACAAAAAGGAAGCGAAACTAATCACAGAAACCTCAAGTTCTCGTAGGGAAAAAATCTCTTAATTCCAAGAGATGTTTTAGGTTTTTCCATTAATCCCGATGCAGCTGGTGATTTGTTTGAGCTTCTACATCTTTTTATAGTATGCTACCATGAAAAGGTTGTACAGTTTCACTCTCAGGTGCGCCTAAATACTTTGTCTGGCATAATAAAGAGCAACGTCTCACCTGTGCATTCCCACATTGCCATGTTTGCCGCCAACCCCTTCGGGCAGCTGGTTTCACATTTTCCCCGGAACAGGAAGTGGCCCGGGTGGCAGCGTGTGCAGAACGTTTCACTGAAGCACGAAGCACAGTTCTCCTTGCACCCTGAAGGTCGAATAACCTTTGTCAATGCAGTAACCAGGACACTGAAAGGTGCGCTTTTTCTTCTTTTAACATTAACCATCAGTTTGCATGTAAAGTGGGTATTAAGGCCTTTGCATCTATTCAGTCGGCGTTGACAAAAACACTATGAAATCAGGCACGCCTAATTTAATCTAATCTCACTTATGCTTACTCAAAATACATCATTCCACCACTCCTACATGAGTTCGCCGGTACCTACTGGTGCAGGTGTTGATGTGTGGTGAGCGGGTGCCAAAGTGACCCCGGGGACACGACGCCAGGCAGGCGCCCTGCTGCCTCATCCCGTCCAGCTCCAGGTGGAAGAAGAGGCGGGGCTTACAGGACAGACAGCCGTTCGGGGTCGAACAGGTCGCGCAACCTGCAGGGCAGAGTCTGCTCGCTGTGGAGCTACCTGCCACGAGTTAGAGGTAAATGAAGAAATATGCGTGTGTGTGTGTGTGTGTGTGTGCATGAAAGGAGGGGGCGGATTTAACTGCTGATGTCTGTATTAAAAAGCGGTGAGTGAGATTTGGAATCTCTGATTAGGACTGAAAGATGGGGCCATATTTGCCAATTTGTAGTGTGCAAAATGGATGAAACCAACAGAAACGTAGGACTACATTGTTCCCTGAAAAGCACGCAGGCTTATTATCTCCACATGTGGTGTCTAGCTACCTTTGGCTATCTTCTACTAGACATATTTGGTAAGATAAGGCACATTTCACACTAGCTAAATCTACTAGAACCACTGAAGAGGTGGGAAAGACAAATCATGCTTGAATACTTACGTCTGTATCGCAGAATCTTTACGTTATCTTGACCCTTTGTGAGATTCACAAAGTGCAGAATCCAAAGTAGTGATGGTATCTGCATTTTCCTTCGCCTTCAGCATGCCATTGATCTAGTCAGCAAAGACACTTTGCATTGCATCACATCCCATCTTTAAGTTGTTGTTTCTTTTTAAGTCTCTGAATTGCTCATTCATTCACATAGAAACTCCAGCCATTGCAAGAGAAGCACTCGAATGTAGTGCAGCGTCTGGCTGAATGTTTTCTCGAGGAGGAAAAAAAAATAAAATCCCATGTGTGGTCCCCGAGAGCGCTCACGCCGGCACAACGCCATCAAACTGGAGAGAAGTCATCACATAAGGAGTAACCAGGATCATATGTAAAGTTTGGGTAAGCTGCTCTGTCCCCGTTTCCCCTCACACACACACACACACACACACACACACACACACACACACACAGTCATATCTTTCACCCTCCTCTCCCGTGTTTCTCGACCCTCCTCCTGAGCCATTATAACATCAACAGCAGCGCACAGAATGTGAATAATAATACAGCAGCACTTTCTGCTTCTGGAAACCTTTGTCCTCATCTGACACATAGGGTGTCTCTAAAGCCTACAATTATGCTGCTTCATTACCTTTACCCTGCAATCACTGATGTTTTACTGATACTTCATTTAGATGTTTGACCAAATCTATTATTTGATAAGATTGCTGATTTTTGTCAAATTAAAAATTAAAAAGTATTATAACACAAGACTCAAGTGTCAAGTGGTTCATTGCCTGTTAATAGGTGAGCGTAGCATCTTTAAAAAACACATCTTTAAACCATTGGTAAATGGAAAGCGTGAAAACAAAATATTCCCTCATTTGGTTCCATTTAAAATAGAAGCATGACTATGTTTTTGAAATATATCAAAACACGGATGGATTGGGGAAATGAAATACGTCAAATTCAGGATGATTTGACTACCCCCCGATGAGAAAACAGAAAACCGAGCCCTGGAGGTGTCAGAACGCATCTGCGATTCCCACAAAACGGCTGGAAGGTGATGAAAGCCGTGGTCCTCCGGAGGCTTTTATTGTTTGACATCCCGGTGTGTATTATCGCCTGTTTTGGGAACTCTGTGGTTCTTCATCCACTTCTCCAAAACAGATTTGAATTCTCCAGTGTTCCCCTTCACGATACAGGGTTTTTCCTGGAATTGCTTTCTATCTTCAAGTCATGAATCTGTACCGTTTTTTTTTTTTGGAGCCTGTCAAATCTCATAGAGTCAAAACGCTTACAGAATTGCTAACAGGCCAAGTTTGGTGATGCTGATTTATAAACGCCTTTATTGTTGTTCAACCGAAATAATACTACTCCTGCTGACAGCAAACACATGAACAGAAAGCAGTTAGCGGTAACAACACTTGAAACCATGTGCTCTTTATTAAGACAACAATTTAACATAATAACCTCTTTGCCAAAACAGACGGCCGTGCTTTATGAAGAAAAAAAAAAAAATGACGTGTCTGTCTCAAATCTTGACAAAAAAAAAACTCAGTAGGAGCTTTGCCGGGACTGATTTATCTATGAGACAGAGCTAAAAGACACAGCCAGACACTGTCTTAAATTATCAACAGGTGCTCACACACACGAGCGTGAGCGCACACACACCGAACAGGCAGCGCACGTCAAGGCCAGGCTACTTCTTTATTTTGGTAGAGGAACAGGAGTTTGTTTCGCAAATCCCTTAAGAACAAGGGCAAACGTAGAGAGGAGGATGATAAACTTCTACGGAACCTGTGGATGTGTGGCCAGCTGCTTCGGAGGGATATCGTCCATCAACGCATGCGATGGATTTGTAGATTAGTAGGGCCTGCGAAGCACGTATCTCCAAAAAAAAAAAAAGTTTGAAAAGGTTTACTTCTCTTGTCACTAACTGCAAAGATATCAAAGTGAGGAGTTTGTTTTAAAATCGAAAACGTATGTGGATGTGTTGTCGGTGATGGAGGATGTTTCCATCTTTAAGGATGTGTGATTGAAGCATCGGGACAGAGAGGCGTCAGAGGTTTAAAGTTCACATGGGTGGGCTCCACAGGCCCAGAAACACACACTCATCTGGACTGGGAACACAAACACAACAGGGCTACGCTCGCTGGGGTGCCAGATCAGATTCTTGAAGAAAATAACCACCGGAATGTCTGAACTGCCCAGGAAGAACGAGGGGGAAAGTAAAATGATGAAGACGGAGACCAGTGAGCAAAGAAACCAGTGAAGCGAGTGAATAATAAAGCGCAGAATTAGGAACCAACATATTGACATGTAGCATATATTCAGATAATTTATTAGAAATTCAAAGACAAGCTGAGGTTGCACCTTTTCCACTTTGGAAGAAGGTCAACACTTTATCTTGGAGAGATGGAATTAAACAGATCCAAATAATGGGTCAGTTCAACTATAAGGAGAAACTACAGGTAAATCAGCTCTTCCCCAGTTGATGTCTTACATTAATAAAAGATTTGTTATATTGTTAATATGCAAATGGGACATATAAATAAATGCTTTATTTTGAATACATTCCCAGTAAATAAATGTGAACATCGCATAAAGCCAGATGAAAAACCCTTTGTAAAAACCTTCAGAATATATTGAGGAATAAAAATAGAATGTTTAATGTCTGGAAAGTGCTGCTGAATTGGAGCTCAGGAGAAACCTACAGCCACGACAATGTGAAGTAATAAACATGTTCTTAAAAATAATCAATACTGAAATAAAAAAATATTTTAATCTACTGTCTCACCTTAAACATCCTCAAGGTTCTGTTGGTTCAATAATTTTGTATGATTGACCAATTCAACATTATCTTTTTGACTTTTTCACTGCTCCCAACCCTGAGAAGAAGAAATGTCCGCCTGCAGTGATACGCAAAGAGAAGGACAGCATCTCAACATATGGATAATTTATATAGCCTGAAGAAGTGAGGAATTTGGGGAGTAGGTTTAGCCCGTGCTTGGCAATGAGGCTGTGAATTTTGCATCTTAAAAACACAGACCATGACAAATGATACCAGACCGAGACAGAAACTCAGTAGACCTGGACGCTCCATAATCTGAGCCAGCCACGACCCAGATCAAAGCTCTCAATAAATTCCACGTTTGCAGAAATAATCCTGCATTAAACGTTGCTGGTATGTTGTTGGAAAATCTTCCTGTTTAATAGTGTCTACTTTTTTGATTTTAAAGGTTATACAATACAACCTGGGGACTACAGACTCTGTTACAGTGCTCAGTGTTTGTGAAGTGTTCACCAAACGTTATATAAGACTTTTATGACCTTTATAACACCAGATCACAATGTAATATCTTCGTTCAGAACTCCAAGGTCTATACAATTACTCCTTAAGAACATGAATTTATTGACTTTTATGGTACATTCCCCCCCACTAGCTGTATACAATCATATCAATGAACTGCACCTAGATGCAGACAGATGGATGAGTTTGCAAACTACAAAATACCAACATTTTTCCTGCAGTTATCATCTTATACAAATAAGTAATATGACTGTCTACAGTAGTCAAGAGAAGTTATTCAAGACCTTTGTAAATTAAGGCAAATCCATGTCAAAAGATGAATGAACAAGAAGAATCCACAGTATTTAGTCTCTATGTCCTATCAGTACCCAATGCTGAATCACAAAGAGCATCCAACAGGAGCTACTGTACATTGATACACTGACGTAGTGTTTAAATGACTTTTATAGAGCGTTTCCTTCAAGTTAAAGTTGTCTGTGACAGAATCAAAAAGTTTCAAATGGAAAAACAATCCATCTTTTAATTTAACAAAACAGACATTAAAAAGCCCAAAAGTCTCATGAGTTGGAAATATAAGATTCACAGATAAATACCACCCCAAATAAAATACAACATTTAGGACAGGGAAACAGAAAGAAGGCAATTTGTTTGCGTGAGGAATAGAATAAAACACAAAAGATTTAGAAGAAAAGTGAAAAACTATATATAAAAAGCTGCTATTGTCCATTTATGGTCATAAAGATGATGATAAATACGATGACAATCCATGGTTTTCATCCTCTAGCTTTTTTCAGCATTGTCTATAAAAAAAAAGGAAATGATCGCTGTGAGTCTACATGATGGAAATATATATGTAAAAAATAAAGATCAATAAGCACTGGTACACCTTAGTCAACACAAATAGTCATCAACTCTAGTTTTATTAGACACAAATACAAGTATTAATGAAACTTTAATAGCTATCAGTGTTTCAGTCCTCTGAAGACTGATTTTATTTCTCCTCCAGTGGAAATCATTTGATTCTAACTTTTTGTTGTGTTTTTCAGGGTTAATTAAGCTTTTAACTGGGCAGTGGTGGCCTAAAAGTTAGAGATGTTGGACCGGCAGGATAAATCTGGGTGGAGAAAGTGTAAAAGCAGCGCTAATGAAGTCCCCTGGAGCAAACCCCTCATCCACAAATGCTGCAGTGGCAGCAGCAGAGACTGGATGTACTGAGCAGCTTCCAGGTGTGAATGTGTTAAACTGTTATCGTCATTGAAAACCAACGAAATAACCAAAACTAGAAATGAACTATCATCTTGTAGACCATTGATTGTCTTTTGTTGATTGCTTATCTGTCCTAGGTCAATACGGTACATTTTGTTAAGTTTTTATTACATAATACCCACTTTAAAATCTAATTCAAAGTGAAACTGACAACAAAAGACAAAATGAAAAATAAAACTATGTTATAACCTTGAACTGTGTGAATATGATCAGGGCTTTGTCAGTGCATAAATAAAAATTAAAAACAACACACCTGCCTCAAACATCATTCAGACAGGTATCATGTAAACCATGTAGGAACTTTAACAATTACTAATGTCTTTATTACACTATTTTTGTCCCACAGAAACAGCTTCTTTAATAGGAACCTTTAATAAGTACATTTACTAGAGTACTGTGCCAAACGGGTACTTGTACTTTGAGTATTTCCATTTAGGTTCTTTATACTTCCACTTCATTTCAGAGGAGTTATTGTACGTTCTACTCCATCACATTTAACTGACACCGTAATTACTTTTCAGATGAATATTTTACATTGAATTAATATGTTTTAATATTATATCATGAATATTCTATTCTAACCGGTACTAGTTTGTGCTTTGAACTAACCTTGGAAACAGCTCTGACGTGTTGAGCTCTGATCGTTGCAGATTTCTCTTCATAAGCTTTGGTCTTGGCCTCCTCAGCCAGACTGTTCAGAAACAGCAGCGTCAGCAGTTCAACCTGAGGACACAGGTGGTTAATGTAGATTGGCTTGAAATAATGTTAGGTTACGACAACTTTGGACGCTCAATGCATGTTGATGGCATAGCTACATATGCAGAAGTGTCAAAACTGTCATGTGGTGTAAGCCTAAAAACTTGGTACCAGATAGTTTATCTCTCAAGTTTTATATTCTAGGTGGATTCTATATTAAGTTGGAGCTGGAGACTTGTCTGTTTGCTGCTACACCATTTGACATTTCAACTAACATGTGCTTCTTAAAACTGTTTTTTACATTTTTTCCTACATTCTCATCTTGCCAAACCCGAACATTATTTGTCACTGACCCGTTAACTTAACGTTGGTCATTAGGATTTAGTCTAATGTTAGGTTACTAATGTAAATTTACTAACGTTTGCCACAAACAATACGTTAAATTTCTGACGTTAGCCAATCAGTATAACGTCAGGTTACTAACATGAATTTACTAACGTTACGCAGTCTAACGTTAATTCTTGTTAGCCACAGTCAGACTTACGTTAATTTACTAACGTTCTACTACTCCTACTAACGTTATTAACGTTTGCGTCACAGTCTAACGTTACGTTACTAACATTAAGCACAACCAGTCGTTCTAGAGTTCAGGTATTAACGTTAATTTACTAAAATTCGGCTAATAACGTAAATTTGTGACGTTTGCCATAGACAGTCTAACGTTAGGTTTCTGACGTTAGCCATTCAGTCTAACGTAAGGTTACTAACATTAAATACAGCCGGTCTAACGTTCAGTTACTAACGTTCAGTGACTTAAGCTAATTCACTAACGCTTTACCACAGAGAGTCTAAAGTTAGGTTAGTGACATTAAACACAAACTATCGTCTAACTTTCAGATATTAACGTTAATTTGCAAACGTGCATTTCCAAAACAATAGTTACTAACGTTAATTTACTGACGTTAGGTTACTAACATTAACCGCTAACGGTCGGTCTAACGTTCAGTTACTAACGGTAACCACAAAGTCTTCTCACCATGGCTTCGGACGCCGGTCTCATATTAATGTTGCTCTTCGTTTTAGTTTTAATTGTACTCTTTAACTTTGGTGCTTTGTTCAGCATTTTGGCGAATGTTTGTTGTGAATAAAAACGTTTTCAATCTCCCGCTTCTCTTTCTTCCGGTGTGACTTCTTTTTCTGTGGTTTATAATGGCGGTTTGTAGCCACAGTATTGACTACACCGCCATCATCTGAAATTATTAAGTACTGCATCTTCCAATTATTCAAACCCTTCAAATTAAATTTAAATTAAAATTGCATAAAACAAATTTTTATGTACTTCATATCAGCCCTATTGGTCATAGAAAGGCAATCAGGATTTAAGTTTGACCTTCATGAACTTAAACATAACTTGGACTTCAAAATAACAAGAATTTAAAAAATTGTATTCTCAAATAATTAAAATTTGTATACAATAAAATACGTAACACATGAATATATGAATTATATTATATGTGTTATATTATAATTTAATACGTTTAGTTAAATTAAATTTACATCACGCTCGTACACATTGATTTTTGGACGTACGAATTGTTTTTTTCCTTTTTGTTCTATTGTTTGTCAAATGCTTTTCATATCCTAAGATACATGAAAACTAGTTATAAAAAAAGAATTCAAAGAGAAAAAAATACAAGATTCAATAATGTAAGTATTGAACTTCTTCTTTCTATTTTTTTTTTAAATTATTTAATCCAATTTACACTACAAACAAATTAATTTGAATCATTTTGATTTGAATTTTACTTATTTTTTTAATAACTTCTAATAAACTTATTGTTTTACCGCCATCTGGCGTTACAGTTGTTTTTCTTAATTTTTATACTTTAGGACATAAATAAAAACGTCGTTTATTATCGTGAACACCACATGAATAATAAAATATAGGTTTTTGCGTTGTTGCGACTTCCGCATCCGGGTCATCAGGCTGTCACGGCCATAGACATATATACGTAGACGCCTCATTCAGCGCTGAGCTGTACGTCATCGGCGCCGCCATATTGGATGTGGCAAGAGTCGGAGTAGAGCAGAGAGAAGAGAAGATGCCTCATTCCTGTGCTGCGTGGAATTGCACGAATCGTTGTACACCCCAAACCAAATCTGAGGGAATAACTTTAGCAGGTAAGATTTAACAATGACTTTTGATAATACTTTGTTCGTAGACTGCATTATTTGGCCATTTTAACATAGTTTTGAGAGCATAATTTGCCGATGTTGTGGAAAACGCTAGCTCGCCTATTCCCGCACATTTAGCTATTCATTCATTATTTCCATCCATTTATTTGGATTTATTCTGCTCATGGTTGTGTATATTTCCATCAAAAATATATAGAGTTAAGTATTAGCTCAGTTTACACACTCATAGTAGCAGAGAAACAGGAGGAAGAAACGTTGTTTCTGTTACCTGTTATTCTGAACATTAATAATGAATTAGAATTTGGAGATGAATATAGTAATTATTTTCTTATCACAACACCCAGACCTATTCTATTCCCTTGTTCAGCATCGTAAGTTCATATGATGCTGTTCTCTGGTTCTGATGTTTTTGCAGTCTCCTGTTTTGTTTCTGTTGGACTTCAGTGTTTTCTGTTTTTTGAGGCAAGATAATGGTAAGTATGTTGATGTTGTTGATCTTTTGTTACACTATGCTCCTTGTTGTTTTCACATTTATAAATGAACAAAATCATTCAGCTGTCTTGGGGTTATATTATTCTAATATTAACCAAACAATTTCTTGTGAAGGTACCTCTGAGTGTTGGGATTCATCATCAACATTGACACCCTGACGCTGATGGTCCCTGAACAGTTTCAGCGGCAGCGCTACATCTGCACCTACCGCTTCAGCCAAGATCACTTGGAGTTCCTGAGTATACCATATATATATATATATATATTTTTTTTTTAAAGGCAAACTAAAACGGTAATTCATGTGAAAGTGCTGTTTTTATGTTTATGTTTTCACAGGGGGTTGGAATAACAACCCTTCAGCATGCCAGCTCCAAGCCATTTTCCCCCAGCTCATGGTGCGATGTGGGGTGTCTCCAAGCGTGTCAGGAAATGTGGAAACGTCATCCTCCCCAGCAGCAGAAGCTACTGAAGAGATCCCATCCCCATTCGCCAACATTCCTGCCATTGTGTCTGACCACAGCTACCTGCCAACCCGCTTTGGTGGCCTTGTTGACAATGCCCTTGTCTACATTTCATGATTTGTGGTTTGCCAAATTCTGAAAAAACTGCTTTGTGATGTGTGCCGTGGTAGCCTGGTGACTGATGCTGTACCTGCATCATTTGTTTCGGGTTACCACTTGCTCAAGCTAAAAAATAAGGGGGGACTGATGATTCCATCTGAGGGCACAGTGAGGGTGGTCAGATCAGCTGAGTGTTTTATTCACCAATCACTGTCTGGGCTGTAAAGGTGCTGTTTATCAGTCAGTTTGTACAGGCAGACATTGGTGTTGAGGATGTGTTTGGTCTGGGTCACATTCAGGAAACACAGTCTGAAATCTACAAACATCACTATGTGCTCATGTCATTGGTTGTTTCTGTGTTCCACAAATTAAGGCTGCATCACATTGCCAAACTTGACACATTACAGTTGCAGAGTGGCACCATAAGAAAAAAAAATGTGCAAAAACATTATTTTTAAAGGATTTTAGTGCCATTTCTGAAAAAAAAAAAATGTTATGTTTATAGTGTACATAGTGTGTGTGCATGTGAATTATTTTTTACTGTCTTTGTTCTTTGAGGCTTGATTGTACTCTATTTGTTAACCTGCTCCATATTAAATTACATTTACTTTTTTAACCCTGCTGCAATTCTTAAGGCAAATTTTGCCATCTTGAACATTCTCTTGTGGATAGCCTTGGCTGTGTTGATGCAAATGCCATGAAATTGGGCAAAATTTAAACATTTTCAAATTAACTTTTAGTTTTTAGGGTCTTCTGCACCGCGGGTAGTGTAGTCAATCCAACCCGCAGTTTATCAAGTTTGATATTCACCGAACTTTGGGGTTATTTTAAATCTTAAATCAAGATTATATACAAACATTGTGGTCTCTTACTGTTTGTCAAGTATAGTAGTGTATGTGTGAATGAATAATTAAGAGGTATTAACACAAGTTTCTTGTAGAGAGGCGCTTTATGAAATTAGGTCCGTTTACTTGTATTTGTTTACAGCGCAGCTTTGCCACATCCAATATGGCGGCGACACTGACGTAGCGCAGCAGCGGACAAATCCGCTCCATGCGGCGTCTACGTATATATGTCTATGGTCATGGCGACCATGGAGAACATAGCCGGCAGCAGCAACATGCTGCAATTCATGAAACTTATCGGCCAACTAAAAGTAAGATTTCTGCTTCTCCCGGGATTTCATCTCTGTTGAAAAATGAACTAAACCACCAATTCCTGTATGCGACAACGTATAGAAGCTTTGTAGTTTTCAAAAACGTGTTTGTATGACACCATGGTTTTCTCTAAGAATGAGCTACAAACACTGAATATAAGAAGGAAATGATTTAATACTAGTGACATTATCCGTCCATGCAGCACGATCATTTTGACAAGAAATCCTAAAGTAAGACATAATCTTAAATATCTTCAGATCAAATGTAGAATTTAGTAAATAACTTTTAAAACAAGATAATTAATCTCACCTTTTTTCAAATTTGTTTAATTTTGCTTGAAACCTATTATCAAATATAGTTCACACCTCAACTAAATGCACATGTCTAGTTCATTTGTACTATGCTGACTCAATATTCTGACTTTTAAGCTTTAGAATATTAGGATTTTTTTTCCCTTTAATGGTTCAATGTGAAATATTAGACCTTCGCTGTGATTTGTGTCTACAGAGAGTCCCACGGACAGGCTGGGTGTACAGAGGTGTGAAGAAACCGGAGAGTGTGTCGGACCACATGTACCGCATGGCCATGATGTCTCTGACCATCACTGACCCCACGGTGGACAAGGACAGGTCGGACATTCACACAGATCAACACAAACAACCATCACAGTCCTCTCATATTAAAGAAAAGCTACCGCAGTCATTTATTTCAACACTAAAAGACAGAAAATCTGACTTCTGTTATATTCTATTGCAGTGAAATCTGAATGTTTTGTTGCAGAATGGTCACACACAGAGGTGCTGAACTGGATTATTCCTGTTTTTTTTTAGGTGTATTAAAGTGGCTCTGGTTCATGACATGGCAGAGTGCATTGTGGGTGATATAGCTCCGTGTGACAACATCAGTAAAGCAGAGAAACACCGGAGAGAAGAGGCAAGAGACACTCGTATCTACTCTAATCTCTCTCTACTCTAATCAGACATTTGATTTTTTTTGTGCTTTTCTATTTAAAACATCGTTTTTCCTTCAGGAAGCAATGAGACAACTTACAGGTCTTCTGCCGGATGGACTCAAACAGGAGATTTATGGACTGTGGGAGGTAAAAATTCTATCTTAAAACTGAATCAACTGTGCAAACAAATATTCCTCTGCATTCTGTCGCTTTACCTTTAGCATCCCAGGTGTGTTTTATTATCCATTCTATTGTAACCTGCAGGAATATGAGAACCAGAGCAGCCCAGAGGCCCGGCTGGTCAAACAGTTTGACCTTCTGGAGATGGTCCTGCAGGCTCATGAGTATGAAGAGCTGGAGGGAACGCCTGGACGGCTGCAGGAGTTCTTTGACTCCACCGATGGTGAGTCTACAATATGTCTGATGATGAGCAGTGACTCCCTGAAAGTTTTATCCTTAATTCAGTTATCACGAAGTTAGAGGCATAGATATACATAATAAAATCTAGATGTCTCACAGTACAGACTCTAGAGAAATACCTGAAGGATTTACACATAGTTTGGTTTCTCACAAATGTCATGAAGATGGCTGTAATATATAAATACATAATATATACACAGTACAGGCCAAAGGTTTGGACTCACCTTCTCATTCAATGCGTTTTCTTCATTTTCATGACTATTTACATTGTAGATTCTCACTGAAGGCATCAAAACTATGAATGAACACGTGTTTATGGTGTTATGTACTTAATAAAAAAAGGTGAAATAACTGAAAACATGGTTTACTCTCCAGTTTCTTTAAAATAGCAACCCTATGCTCTGATTGATAAAGCAAGAAATTCCACTAATTAACCCTGATAAGGCCCAACTATGAAGTGAAAACCATGTACTTAAAAACTATAAGTTTGCAGTTTCATAACTACATCTCTGACATTTATAACAAACCAAACCGTATGAAGATCGGTTGAAAGTTTTGGTCACTTAAAGGAACATGCACCATTAAAATACACTGTTATGGGTGAGCGAGCTGCCTGTGGTAAGATGGCCGCCAGTGCGGATGTTCGACTTCACCATCATTTTTTTGTGTGTGTGTGTGTGTCCACTCAGGTCGTTTCCACCACCCAGACGTGCTGCAGCTCGTCGCTTCTTTGAACGAAGAGAGGAGAAGTCACACGACTGATAGAGCAAAGGATTCTGGGAATTCACAGGCGGCTGGTGAGGTATCCTCACAGCCACACACGACTTCCTGACTGTAACAGATAATCCTTAACAGACTGATACACAGAATGTGTGAAAAAAGGAGGACGCCGCACAGAGCAGGCATCGGATAGAACGTGGAAAACCTCAGAATCTGGGAATTGATGCTTCCGATTTGTGAGGCTTTTGCAGCCGTTTTTTTTAAGGATTCATCTTTCCCCGTTTTACCTCAGGGTGTCTAATGTCAGGGTTTGGTTCAGCTGGAACTGACATTGCAGATCGACTACACTGTCTGATGTCGTCTAATACAGACTGTTCTGGCTCAGTATCTTTAATCAATACATGGTGTCAACTACTAATGCAAAAACTGCCAGAGAATGTACAGAATGAATATCCTATCAAAATTAAATGGGTTTAAATGTAATAAAACTACATTATCTAACATTGAAAGTGATGTACAGTAAGTAAAGAAATGTAAAAAGTTCAAAACTATAAATCATGTCATTGTCTTTACATCAGCAGTTTGAGCTCTATGTTTAAAACTTTTTTTTAGTAATGTTTAGTATTAAGCAGTTATTACATTAAGTTCCACTCCATTGCAGCCTTTTAAAATATGTCACGGTTGTAATATATTGGTATCGTATTGTGGTGCTAGTTTGAGTTTAGTCAGATTTCAGCATCGTATTGTACAAACAATCACTGGTGAAATTTTCTTTGGTTCAAACAATCTTTAATATTGATACATCAGCCATAAAAATGGGTATTTATAATGCTGTTAATGGTTTGAATACAGATGAATAAGTTAAATACAATGCTATTTGATTTGACTCGTGATTCAGAGTTTTAATAAAAGGTTTTGTTAAAAACATCTTAAACGGTGCTGCTGAGATTCATGTGATAACCGAGGGTACAAATTTTAAATGTATTTTGTACCGTTATCAATTTTCCACCACATTAACATTCATATCCTCAGCCATTTGAGACCCGAAGAACCATTTCTTTCTTCTAAAGATGTATTAGTGCTGGAATGTGGACATGAATAGAAATAAATACATTTGACAACATGAAACAATCCCGGGCATCTTCTCAAACCACAGCAAAGGAAAAAAATATATATTTTTAACACACGAAAGACCATGTGAGAAAAATAACAAGGATTATACTGAAAGCAGAAACCTACTTTGATGGTTGTGCAGCTCCAGGAAGAGTGTAGTTGAAAAGTAAAAAAGGATGTTTTTACATAATCGGATTTTGTATCTTTTGCGGCGCCGTGACATTAGCGAGAAAAATCTAAAATCATCCGAGCCTGTGTCTCCACAGCACAAGTAGGTACATATTTTGGATTCATTACAGCCAAAGATTGAATTACAGCAATGCAGCAGCTACAGTTTGATGCTGTTATATTATTATAAACTGTATATCAGTTTCAGGGCTAAAAGCACCGGATTTTTACACCTTGTGACTCAACAGGTGAAACTTTCACATCATCTGGAGCACTTTCACTAAGTGATTGAGTCTTGAGTTAACAGTGACAGCGTATCGCCTTCAGCGGAGTTAAAAAAAACAATCAAAACAGTCTTGACGTGTCCTGGAATGAAGACGTTAACAGAGAACAGTGTGTGCAGCTTCAGACGTAACCGTCCCGAGTGATTAATCGGATTCTCTGTAACTTCTGTCTTTCTCCAAAGTCACGAGAAAACCGAAACTACGCTCCAGCATTACATCTCTGCAGCGTTTGCTCCTTTTTTCACTGCTCTGCACATATTCAGGGTTTCACTTCCTTCAATGAACCAAACTACGTATGGTTTGATCCACAGAGTGAGTTAAGTGACCAGTTTGATGCAGCGCGTGTGTATTAGAAAGTGTTTTCAAATACTTGAAAGGAAACTCTTTTAACAGTGATTTTTTTCCTTTTAATCCAAGTAAAATTTATTTCCTGGGTCTGGGTTGATCACATGAATTTGGGTTCTAAACACAAAAGTTTTTACTTAACCAGTTAAAGTAAATCATTTGAAAAACAAAATAAAAAACACTCAAATACATGTTTCTAATATTGCCTAAAATGTAAGTTTGTATAGTTTTGGTATAAAACTGAACACTCCTGCGGATACAAGGGATACAAATCTGCCAAATCTAATATAGGATTTTCATGTAAAAGACAGAATTAATAACTATTTTGTTTCTGGGACATTCTGGTTCTTCTGGTTTTTAAATAAGGCTCAGTCTCATTATTAGTTTCATTTTCTCTCGTTCACTCCCCCTCAGCCCTTGGAACCACGTAATTACACTTGACGTACACTTTCAGATTCAATCTACCAGGGATTAACTGCTATTCTGCTTTGTACAAATATCTAAAAAAACACCTGCAGATAACTTCAATCCCTCAGCACTGTTGTTGTAGCAAATGCATAACTGCAATGTATTGTGGTGATAAATCACCGTCATGCTCACCGAGCCTTCAGAGGGTCCACGTTTCAAGTTCACTTCAGGTTTTCAGACAATTGGAACGGCCGCTGGAACACGACTCAACTGATGAAATGCAACCTCAGTTTAGTTGCTGCTCCCCCCTCAACCCCCGTTATCTCTGCTGACCACTGGTTAAAACTACAGCCCTTCAACAAAACCACTCATCGGCCTGTGATGTTGCGTGTTTGGACATATATGGAAATCAAAGGTGGGAGCGTTTCAGAAGTTAAACGACACCGATTCTCAGCTTGGAATGTTTAGAATGTTTAATATAAATTCACGCTTCCAATTTTCAATCAAAGTGTGAGAATTTGCGGTTGCCGACTTCGTCGCGTACATGGGATTCATTCTTAAAAAAAAACAAACATCCTAACACTCGACGTCCAATTTAAAATAATGCGTTTTGATTCGGTTTGAGATATGCGCTGCGTTGGTGAAGGTTCCCGACCCGAGTCCTGCCTCGAGGCGTCTTTTTGCGGCTCTTTAACACGGCATCTCAGTCCTGTCCGTCAAGTTGTTGGTGGGCGTGTCCTGAGAGCTGGCGTTGGCTGTGGAGGAGAGGACGTCCTCGAAGCTGCCTGCAGGCGCAGAAGACCCGGCCTTAGTCTGAGGAAAAGAAGAATCAACAGAAGATGAGACTCCATCAGTGGATAACTCTTTATTATCTTCAATCCTGTTGTGCTGCAGAATAAACTCAAGGTGGCAGACTTCTACAAAAACTATCAGGGTGAATATAAGAGGATGATGCATGTTATTTTATATAGATAATAAAAGACTGATTTTAGACCTTTATAAGCTTTTATTTAACATTATCCACTATGTATCTTTAAGCCTCTGTCTAAAAGTCACTGTGACAATCTGGTCATACAGAGCAGTATCACTAATTATAAAGAACCAGCTTCACTGGATAGTCCGAGTCAGAGCTACACCGGTAATTAACAGAGATTAGTGTTTCATTGTCTGCTTTACTGACGAGTTCAGATGGAGCAACCTTCCTCTTTGTGTGGCTCAGAGGTAAATATAGTTTAGTACAATGCATGAACTGCAGGTCACTAATTTAAATGACTGTCACCAGGAGTTGCTACACGTCTTCTTCTCCTAAATATTTGATGCTGATGTATAAAGAAATGAAATAAAAGGGTTCAAAACGCACGGTTCTAAATGTATTTCATGTTAAGGACCCCTAAACTGACACAAATTAGACCACAGATCCCCATCTGATACGATTATTGCTTTTAGGTATTAAAGAAAGTGTGTGAAACCTATGTAAGAAAAGTGTTATTGAGTTACTTATGAATGGGCTTATACTTAAAACTAATTATTCTACTGTACTTGGAGAGCCACTGCTGTATACAATATATCCTTAATGCTTTGAAATAAATTATACATGTTGACATTTGAATGGATGCAGCACAGAAACGCTGGTTACCTTGATATTGCTCACTGTGCTTTCAACTTTCTCCTCAAAAGACTTGAAACTGGGAGAGTTTCTGTAAAGAAAAAGGAAAAGTGTTCATTTTATTTCCTCAAAAAAACAAATCAGTCACTAATACACTTGCTAATTTACATGTTTTGCATTGTAATGGGTACTTTACATCCTGTTTTTATACAATACTTTTATTTGTACATGTAAAGTATACTGAGGAAGTGATGGCAGCTGAAACAGTAAATGAGATTGAGTACAAGTATATTTCAGTAGCATGAAATCATCATTTTATTCCATCACACAGCGATTGACTAAATGAAGACCCGTCTACACAAACACTTTCCACAGCGAAGCCTCATTTCACACGGCTGACAATCGCCTGCTATTGCGAAAGCTCGGTAATACTGGGGCCTAATAGATGGAAAATGACCAGCTTATATCACAGCGATGCTGGATTGCACCTTATCTGACCCACTCCAATGAATGGCTCACAGGTCCCCCGAGTAACGACTTCATTTGGTCTGCCTTTTGTTTTGCTGCGCCGGCTTCCTGGAATGATCTTCAACCTCGCACTAAAAATCAATACCCCTCTATTTTATGGACAATTTAAAAAAAAAGATGATCACAAACCTCCATAACTCGGTATGTAACTGTTTTTATTTCATCTTCCTTTCTTTCTGTCCTTTTTATGCAAATGTTTTTCCCTTTTATATACGATTTATGTATTTTGCAACCATTAAAAATGAGGGTAAATAAAGGTTTCAAACACCAAATCACAAAAAGAAGAAGCGAAGCCTTTCAGTTTATCACAAATTACAAAATACATTAAATGTCCCCCCCCCCACATGCAGACATACACACACACATGTAAGCCAAAAAGCAGAAAATGGTTAGCTCACCTCATGGTGGGCATGCTCATTGATTGTCTGATAGAGTAGCTGTCCCCAGAGAGCGTGGTGGAAGAGGAGTTAATGATTAGCACAAGATGCACACAAACACATGCAAAGCCAGAGATGCAGCGGCGTTGGCTCACAGTTACTCAGCATCTTTTCCACACATGCAAAGTCATTCAGGATGAAATGGAGAGAACAGGAAGTCTATTGTTCTACTAGTGGAGAAGTAGACTACATATATACACACACACACATCATGATACCATCTAGTGTGACAACTCGGTTATTATCCATCAATCTGTCCGCTCAGTAGTAGTAAACTGACAAAAGCCACACTGAGCCAGGAGTGTACAGCTGATTCGGTATAAATGTGATCTGATTCAGGGCTCAGACAAGCACCGGTTGTTTTCTGGAGTTCAGCGTTTGATTTAGTCGGATCTTACAGGGCAAAGATTCCCTTTACGTATCCGTACGAGACTCCTGACTCAGGAGCGAGCAGGTTCTTACCCTATGGAGTTGGACCTTGGGGGGAGCATGGAGGGAGATTGAAGACAGTTTCAGAGACATGTTTTGTGTCATGATGATCTCTGGCCTGACATTTTTAAGGTGACTTCACTCTAGCTTTCATTGATTGTGTGGGTTTTGTATGTGAGATAAAGTCAAAAATGTCATGTGGTGTAACTCTATAAACTTGGTACCAGATAGTTTAACTCTCTTGAAAAGGTTTTTAAAAGAATAAAAGAACATGGTATCAACTAGTTTTATATTCTAGGTGCATTAAATATTTAAAATTTGTCACTCTTTTTTCCGTTACACCATTTGACATTTTGTGTCAAACAACAAATGGACTTTCAAATGACATGAAACCAACAAAATGGACCTCGTGAATGCTTTTAAAAAGGTTTTGACTTCATCATCTTGCCAATTATTTTTCAGTGACTCATAAACAGCATAAAATATTCTTCTAAACGACCACTGGAATATTATTTCCATCTGAATTATCATGTGGCTTTTCTTCCCCTCACATATAAACACACACATACAAAAAGAAAATGTTAGTTCAGGAGACACACAAAAAAACACAACACACAAAAATACAGTGCATATTATTACACTCACTCACTCACTCACACACACACACACACACAGCAAGAAAGGGCGTTACTGATTCATAATTGAAAAGAGAAGCAACAGTGGCATCACACAAAATAGGACCACAAATGGAAAATGTTTGTCATAATGTACAAAAATGTAAAATATTTTATACATTTTTCATTGACTTGATGTGATAAGATAAGAATTTCATTTTTAGAGAACGTTCAAAACAATTACATGCAAAAACACACTTCAACAACTCACCACAAGCCTTAAATCACACGAACATACCTCCGAGGGAACAGTAACTCTAGACCAGTCATGCTGGAATAATCAAAGATAATGCATTGTTTCCTTTCTGTTACCATTAGACCACAAAAACATGATAATCTGCCTCTCACCAAGATCTACTGTTCCTTTGTCTTTACAGAAATCTCAACACTTCACACACTCAGTAGATTCATTTTCACAAACACTGCACAATATTTAAATGTGGATTTCATCCTCCATCTCCTGCTGGTGCTGGACACAGTTTCTGCAACATGCGCTCAATGCATGAGTGCGACAGAAAGGCAAAGAGACAGAAGAAGAGAAAGAAAGTGACTGAGGGAACAGGCTTTGCCTCTAGCCCCTTCGCTCTCCCAAAGAAAGCAGCTTAATATGCGCTTATATAATCTCATCTTCCCCCTGGAGTGGACAGAGCAAGAGTCAAAACTTGAGACGCAGAGACGTAAAGCAGACAGAAGGAGAGCCGACAGGAAAATATCAGGTGAGCAGGAAGTAAAATGTCCGTACCTCATGTCTCCAAACTTCCTGGTGATGGTGCTGCCGAGTGTGCTGATGGCTGCCGAGGTTCTCTGTCCCGCTGACGACAGCGTCTCTGATGTCTTCTTGTACCTGAAAAACACACCATAGGATGTGCATTTAATATGTTAAACATAAACGCACTTAAACACACGGGAACAGATGCAAATTTTTAATGGTTCTCAACGTCCCAGGGGTCCCCGAATAGGTGCCAGGGGGTACCCCAGAAAAAAGGAGAATGATTTATTTTCACTCTAATTGTACAATGACCGAATGGAGGACCATTTGTGTAGAGAATTATTTGTATATTATTTTCCCTTTGCACAGGAATTTGATTTAAAATTTTCCTTTCCATTTTATATATTCAGGTGAAAATGAATAAATAAATACTAATCATAAATAAATACATTTAAATATTAATAAATGAAATCAATCAAATAAATGGGGGAAATAACACATTTACATTTATTTAATGAATTAATTAAATGGAAAATGAACGAAACATGGATATTTACTTGTATATTCATTCATTTATTTATTCTTGATTATAACAGTTTCAGTCCTCCATACTTTCCTACACTTTCTATTATGAAACGTTTTAAAGCAAACGCCTTATCACTTGAAGGGTCCTTGACAGGAAAAAGGTCGAGAACCACTGTCATAGAAAGTGTATTTAATATATCACTCATACATGCGTTACCATGCATACATGCATGATATAAATTTGAAGTTTTCCTGATTTGTTTAAACTTTTATTTACATTTGGGATTTGAACGGTAATTTTAAGCAACTGTTGCGTTGGTTGTTACCGTCCCCGTCCCTCTAAGATCTCACGTTCCCGTGGTCGCACTTGTTCATTATAGATGAGGATGGCGACCGTGTGTGAAAAGCGATCCTCGGGCTGAAGTGTAACAGATATAAGAAAGGAGGCCGCGGGAGACTATCGCCTTGCTCCTCTCTGTCTCTTGAGTGTCTGGGTAGGAGCTCAGATCTGACCGGGAAATCAGGAAATTTGAGAGAAAAAAAAGTGCTACAAATATATTTTCACGGATTTATATTTTAGTCGAAATCATAATACTACCTTAAATTGGGTTATGTTTTGTTATTGTAGCTTCACTGGAACAGAATCAGGGTTGAACATGTGCAGCTAAGCGTGTGTTGTGAGGTCAGCAGTAGCCTGTAGCGCTGTAGCGCTGTTTCATGTGTTTTTAAATCAGGTTTATGATGTCTGCAAAACACAGATATCAAATCACATTCTGTGTAGCCAGAGGCGCGATTACGCATTTTTAATTGGGTTTCTAATATCTGTTTTTGTACAAAAGACTCTCCGGGGGATTTTTAAATTGTTAAGATCATAACTACATGCTACTTTGCGCTTGTGTTTACTCTGTGCATGTGAGACCAATAAAGGGCATCTGTGTTGACAGCAAACAGAACAGACATTTGCTCATAGGCTTCACACACACACACACACACACACACACACACACACACACACACACACACACACACACACACACACACACACACACACACACACACACACACACACACACACACACACACACACACACACACACACACACACACACACACACACACACACACACACAAACTTACGCCAAGGAGCTCTGCACGTCCTGCCAGCCTCTGCTGAAGTTGTTCCTGAGCTCGCTCAGAGGAGTGATGCCCAGTTTCTGTTTGAGCTCTGTGTGCTGCCTCTCTTTGTGCAACAAAACCTGCCTCAACGTACAGATCTCCTCCTCCAGCTGGAAGGACACAGAAAGAACAGAACGGCTGCTTTAACCGGATCAGCACGGTATCATAAACCTCTCCGCTCCTGCGGCATGAGCTGGCGCGTTCGTACTTTGGCCAGTTCGTGCTGGATCTCCTGTCTGTCCTCCTCCGTCATGACGGGGTTGCCCAGGTTGACCTCTGTCACCGAATCCTCATCAACCTCTCTCAGGGGCTGAGAGTCCATGTAACCTGTGTATGAAGCACAAACACACACCGCAATGTATGTTAATGCATCTGCCCTTTGATTCATTTTTACTAATCCCTATAATTAAGCATCATTATTTACCAAATAGGTAGAAGTTAGTATTTTCCATTTATCAGCCCTCACTACAATATACCCATTCCAAATTCTGATCTGATTGCACATTAAAATAAAGAAACAAACTCTAATGAGGGGAGTGTTCTCCTATAATATGTGTTGATTTGTATTATTTTCTGGTATCCAAGGCACTAAAGAATCACCCAAACTCTGCATCTAGTCATGAATCAAATTCATCACCATGTCAACATTTCAAACAATTATTAGTTACTATAATATGTTGTTTCTTTGGATAAAAGTATTTGCCAAATTAATGTATTGGAACATACTATTACTTGGTGTCAGTATTATCATGCATTTCAAACAAATGAAGACAAACGGCTGAGTAATTCTGGAGGAAATGCTGCTAAACTTGTTTTTCTTGAATGCATTCTGGTCATTTAGACTGCGGTCTGCCTTTCTCTCTGGCGCATTTGTCTCCATGTCTGATTGCATCTGTGTCCGACTGTTATGCAATCTGTGGGGCTCTAATCTGGATTAACAGATGTGGATTATCTTGCTTTAACTCCCCCGACTGACACTACAGACTGTGACACACGCACCCGCGCAAACAAACAAGATATGTTCAGATTTTCAGAGGGCAGATTGAACTTCAAGCTGCAATATTGTAGTGATTTAGTCTACATATACAGTTAGAGGATTTGAAACCTTTCAACATGGCTTGAGCCAAAATTAAAGCAATTCAGTCCTGCTCTGAGATCTATTTTCAGCAAAACATCTGCTTGTTACTTGTAGAGAACGACAATCGCATGCATTGACCAATCGACCCAATAAGAATAGAGGTTGTGGCTTTCAGACAGAAGGTTTGATTCTGGAAAAACATTTTCTTCAAAAGATGTAGAATAACATCTTTCGAGGGATTTCTGTCTGTTGTTTTACTTACTTGTGCACAGTATTTATACCACATCTCAACACACAATTACATCACCACACCCAACCGTGCCTCTATGAATGGAAAGCTTTCAGGCAGAGCAAGGACACTGGAGTCTTAGAAATGATGCAGCAGCTAAATGCTCATGGTTTATTAAGCAGGTTCATCCACAAATATTCACAATCAAGAGAGTCACAGCTGCATCTGGGGAGGGAAAACAACGCCGGAGCTTGCAATATTCTGCAAAACCTGATTGAACGAAGTCAGGAGCCAACACTGACGGATGACATAAATCAAAATAAATAAATTCACTATACTCGATAAACAGAGAACCGCCAACATGCATACTGAAACAGTTTCAGGCCTGCTTAGCTTTGTGTTGTTGCGGGGTTTCCCCACAGGCGTGTTTGGGGGAAAGCAAATCAGGCCGTGCAGGTACACACAGCCCCGGGCAGCAGCAGGACGACTGTGTACACACACACACACAACCCCGGAAATGCAAACACAGGTAGATCATTATGTGGCCATGCTATACAAAACTGAAAAAGCACAGTTTCCACGTGCTGGAAATGAAGAGGATTACAGTACCTGCTGTGAGGCGTCCTCTCGCTTGATTTGGCAGCATTTACAAGACAGATGAGTAAAGTTAGAGAGCTGGACGCAGCGTTCACCGACCCACTGACTACACACCACATGCAGCAAAAACACACACAGTTCACACACAAGTGCTGCACTGCACACAAGCTGCACAGCATGCACCAGCACAAGACAGGCCTTTCTATAGCAGGCTGCTATTCCTGCCTATGTTACACACCAGCGGGACAAACTGAGGATTTTTTAACACCCCTGTGGCTCAGACAGAAGCATTTCAAGGGGGAGAAATCAGCTTTTTCCCCCTTGTTCACACAGCTGTAAATGCCAGAAGATGTGCAGCGTTAATTAGCTATCAGGGTATTTAGAAAAATCACAGGTTTTTTTAATGAACACAACATAGACACAAGAGATTTCACATTCACAGCAATACCAGAATTAGTCTCTACTTTGGTTCACGCTATTTGTTTTTTCAAAACTACCGACGCCTTTATCACTTTAAATCTAATGAGTGACCATGTTGGTGCTAAATTTAGCACGCTTGGTATCGAGATAAGCCTTTAGCCTGCTGCAGATGGTTTCTTTTATAGTAATGTGCTTTCTTAATCTGAAAGGAAAAAAGAGAGCGTTCACATGACACGAGGCATTTTTGTCACAATTCAGAACAGGCTGTGTCATGTGTTGTGGGCGTGTCTGGTCACCATCTGAAACATAGATATATATATTGTTTTCCTCAGTGTATGTTGGGATTCTGACGCCACACGTGACTTTTATGCCATGATGCAGCGCTGCAGCGTTGCCAATTCTCTGGAATGTGAAGAATAATGAAAATCATAAGCCAATGGTTCAAATGATGGTTCGCC
Source organism: Lepturacanthus savala (assembly GCA_030544235.1). Classification (NCBI taxonomy): domain Eukaryota; kingdom Metazoa; phylum Chordata; class Actinopteri; order Scombriformes; family Trichiuridae; genus Lepturacanthus; species Lepturacanthus savala. The sequence goes on along the minus strand of CM060477.1, from coordinate 7,017,716 downwards.
GAGTAAAGATCAGGTCCTGATAAAACTGACATGTGAATTATTGTGCCACAACCACATTAAACTACTCACTACAACATTAGGAGTGGAGCTGATTGACTTTTGTATGTTTTATGTAGGACAGCACAACTCAGAACTACATATTAAAGCAATGTTTCACTTTGGTTGAACATTTAATGAATGCTACAAACCTGGATATTAATAATTTAATTGTATGATCAATGATTTAAATGACATTTACCTACATATAGCATTGATACTGACATATATTGGTTCGCTGCCAGATCATCCAATCACATTAAATATACTTATTTCTTTTAAATCTTCACAGCTCTGATCAGAAACTACAATTAGTTTAATATATTGAATCGATGGGAAAGATGTGGCGCTATGATTTTATTTTATAAATAGGTCTCAGACGGATGCTAGTGTGAATGCTTTCTGCACTATTTTTGTATAACAGTCCAGGTAAAAATGTGTAATTTCATCATTTTAAATTGGTGATCAAGTGATTCAAAAATTCAGTCTAGTCTCAAAACATTCTCCGCTAGAATAAACCAGCGGGAACGACTCAAGCCTCATTTCTTTCTGTCTAAAATAGACTAATATCTAATACTGGAATGAATAAAGAGTGTTCCCACCTTGTGTTATTGTTTTAAAGCACATTTTAGCATCTAATTTGCCAAGTTCCAAGACAAACTACCACGGTGAAGACGTCCGTGTCCTCAGCAGTAACGATGGTCCTGTTTAACGACAGCTTTAGTTTACCCAAGACCAATTATGGCGGCCGGTAAATGTTCAACCAAACTGAAAGATCGGTCTCCTCTACAGGTTCTAGTCTACGTCCCTGGTCACCTCTGCGGTCTGGTTGCATGTCCCAAGCGGAGGACATGACCCAATCAGAGCGGGACGCCGGGGTCTTACCCCACTGGTCCTCCCCCGCTGGCGGCATTTTACCCCATTCTCCTCTATGCTCGGCCGCTTCCTCTGTCCAGTTTTCCCCATTTTGGACAGTTTGAGCAAAGTCCTCACTGTCTGAGCTCCTGTTAACCGCCTCCTCACCCGCTGGGTGAAACGCACCCCGGCTCAAACCTGAGCAGAGTAACACATTTTCAGTGTCTTCGCTGAAACAGGGGGGCGCTTGTTTTGTCTTATCTCATGTCTCTGGTTTTGGCTTAAAGGATGAAACAATGCAAAATCTGGTTGTGAACCCTGTGAAACTGTCCTTGAGATTCCAGTGGAGATTCTGTTAACAGGAGCAGCTGGTTAATGAGTTTTAAACCAAAAACTCAGCCGAGAAAAAAAGCAAAAAAACAACTACAACTCTCTGGTTCTGCTAATTTATAGTAAATTAGCAGAACCAGAGAGCTGTGGTTGCAACTGCAAAGTTTAATTTAGCTGTTTTTAACCTGGAATGACCTATTAGCTGTAAATAGGGCTGCAAAAGTCTAGGAATTTTCAAAGTTGGAAACTTTCCATGGGAATTAATGGGAATATGTAGGAATTAACGGGAATAAATCCAAAATTTACACAGTTGGAAGGTTGGCTCTTAACAACAAACTTAAATATAGTTTGGGAAAATATATTGTAGCATAATCTTGGCTAAAACAACCAGATTTAAAGGGATAGTTCCGTATTTTTTAGAATTCACCAGCTGTTTCCAGCCCAGCGGAGCAGAGCCATGAGCTGTTCAGTTACTACTGTAAGGCTAATGGTATTTTTTGGTTTCCCTTATCAATGTCAGCAAATACAGTTCTGTCTCGTAACATTTCATTATTACCTCATAGCATGGTGAAGTAAGTTTTATTAACATTATGTTGTAGATATATTTGATCTATAACAATATTAATGTTTAACTTGAAAATAATCAATAAAGGTGTATCCATACAGTAGCTCACTAGCTACTGTAGCTAGTTAGCTACGGCTACAGTAGCTAACAAACTTAAGCTCCTATGGAAAGTTTCTGGAAATTTATCAGACATTTTTCCTTCCTTTGCAACCCTAGCTGTACAGAAACAAAAAAAGTCCAAATACATTTGTATATTTTGAGCACTTAGGTTAAAAGAAAAGTGTTGAAGTTGCTTTTACCCGTGATCAAATATGGCCTGAGCAAATATTTGAGGGCTATTCTTCTCCTTCCTTGTAGATTGTCTGTTATCTCAGTTTACTCTCCTGGATATTAGCAGTTCAAATCAATACTGAAACTGAAACTTTAAAACATGCTGCACTCCCACTGTGTTTTCGGCCTTCGACAGCTGATGTCACAGGTTCCGACATCAGCATTTTCCCACCCTGTGATTCACTGTATGGATTTACATTTTTTTTTCTTAACCGGCGGGGGGGAGGTGAGTCTTACCCTGCTCTCCCTCCTGTGCGGCTGAGTTAACCCATTCCTCTCCAGGACCCATGCTGCCCCAGTCCACCACTGTACCACTCAGAACATTAGAGTACAACTCTGCAGCAGGACAAGGCAGCAGGGTAAGAGGAGACAAGAAAACTGGTTATAGATGCACAAAAAAAAAAAACAACACAAAAACACACAACCCTGTGGTTACTGGATTGTAGTGAGGCCTGTCAGGCCGTGGAGACGGATCGTGTTGATTATCTGTTTGTGCATTTGAACAGGAACTAGGGCAGGAAATCTGACTTTCCACCCTTTGTCACAGATATGAGCTTCCCCGAGCCGTTCAGACTGGATATACCAGATTCTTCAGAGTTAATTTGCGCCACAATGGATTAACAGTGAGATCTGTTATCAATCAGGAATATCCAGGGTTATTGAGCAACTGAAGTTCTTTGGCTGCTGGAAAAAAAAAAATCTCATTACACCCTACTGCAACATTAAAGGAAGAAGCGTGATGCCAGCTGTTGTTTCCAACGTTAATTTTCTCTTTGGTTCTCTTTTTGACTTCTGCGTTTCGGGGAAGAAAATGTCACACAGTGTAAAAAGCATGAATGTGAAGGATGACACAATAGCAGCCGAAAATCAAGCTTACGCTGCAGGAATTCAAAAGAAACATCTTCTTTCCTTTGAAAAAAAAAAAAAGACATTTAGTCATTTCTAGCACGGAACATTCCACCGCATCAGTTTCAAGATCAAGGCAGGTGACGAGTTGCTAAACATACATTGTAACGCTCATTTCTTTTCCCCTCCTTTCTCTGATTCTCTCCCCCCTTTCTTTTTGTCCGGGGTGGAATACCTTTGGTCACAAGATTCCCATCTGGCCCGGCGGTCATGTGGCTATGCTAAATCAGAGGCCTGGGGATGGTCATATGGCTGCAAAATCAATTGAAGCTGCGGCCAAGTTTCCTCCAGCAACACTGCTATATGTACTGTATATACTGTACACAAGGCTTTGTGCATTCCTACCACACGTTTGTTTATCGCGGCTGATTTTACATGTGAATGTTACCAACAGGCCTAATGGATCGTAGAATTTTGCCAGCTCATATTCCTGCAAGTCATCCTGAAGGTTAAATACAAAATAAGAAGCTTCTTTTATTGTCCCTGCTGCGGTTGTTTCAACTCAAAGCCCCCGCTGACCTCTGTTAGCGATCTAACAAGGAGTCAGATTATACCTGGAATGCAAAGGAATGTATTTGACTACCTGGATAAACAAACACTTCGCCAGGTCTCAATCGTCTCCTTTAAACCCAGAAATAACAGCACAAATATTACACACACCACTACTGCTGCTGCTGCTGCTAGTTCCACAATGTCTTAAAAAGCTAAATCCACAGAAATGGCATCAGGACAAACATGTGTCCATCTAGTTCCTACGAACACCAATCGAGAATGTTTTATGAACTACAATGATGGAAAGTGAGAATGTACTCACTTTTATTTTATATATATATAATCTAATCTTGGAATTTCAGCAAATATCTGAGGGGACAAGGAAGTGAAGAAGGTGAATCAGAGGATGATCAAACTGATTTTAGAGTTCAATGGAAAAATGGTGTTTTTATAGAAAAAATACATCGAAGCTCCTGCTTTTTTTAACAATTGGAAAGAGCTACTGTAGAAAAACACAGCATCTGAGCCAGGAAACAGTATCCGTCTGCAGGATTTAACTTCCAAGTTTCCATGTTGTCTTGAATAATCAGTAACAGATAAAGCACCGAACTGTTTGTCTGTCTTAAGCTAACTTTAATTTATATTTATAGCATAGGAAGCAGCATACAAGCTAAAACAAACAGTTTAATCTACTGAAATAATAAACTGAGAGCAAAACTTTATATGAGGATGATGAGCCACAACACATATATATTTCTTAATCATTATTATATTTTTCTCTTATTTGCATCCCTTCAACGTGAAAACAGTGACGTCAGCAGCAAAGTTCAGCTCATTATCAGATCAACAGTAAACCGACGGACGGAGACGCGGCGACGTCTGGACGTAAAAGAGACACGAGACGTCGCGTTCGCCATGAAGAGAAACTCACCTGGTTGTCTGGGCTCCATCAGCAGCAGCAGGTGAGCTTCACAGACGCGTTCACGGACACTTCAGACACTGCTCGGAGGCAGCGGCGCTCGTTCTGGACGCGTGTTCACTCGGGTTTCCTCGGATGGTCACGCGCACCCCGGTCAGCTCGACATCAAAGGCGGGGCTTGGTGCGCGAGCCAATGAGCGCGCGCTGGCGTAATTTACTTATCGGACATATTTCCTCAGTGGACACAGCACTTGATGGGTAGAATATAATGTATTTGAATGACTCCTAAGGATGAGTAAGTGTTTAAAACTTGTGGAGGAATTAGCTTATTAATTTATTATTAATTATTTATTATTATTATTTATTAAAAGTAGAAATACTCTATTACAAGTAAAAGCATTCAAAAGACTATTTTATTTGCCACGGCAGCCATATTGACATGAAATTGTCCATACTAATTAATGTCCTATTTATTGTTTTTGTTTTAATTATTTAATTTAATCAACTGATATTAAATTATATTTTAATCTTATTTAATTCTAATACAATTTTAATTTCTTATTGTTCCTGTTTTTTCCTCTTTTAATCAACTATTTTTAAATTGTAATTTGATGCTTTTTAATGTTTTATGTAAAGCACTTTGAATTACCTTGTTGTTGAAATGTGCTATACAAATAAACCTGTAGCCTTAATTAATATAAATGGTGTTTGGAATCATCCTCCAATCAATTATGTCTTTTCCTACATGTTTGAGCATTAATATGCAGAAGTTTGTTTTATATATTTTAATATTTAGGTGAAAAATGTACAAAATTAGACAGACAAGTGCTTAACACTACATAAAATAATAAGGAATTTATATCATAAATCATCATAGTTATTGAGTTCGTTCCTCTTGACTCATAAATCATCATATTTATGAATAAAAATCCAAAGATCAGATATAATAAATAAATAAATACCTGCCAAAAGAAAATAAAAACAAAGAGATTCAGTCAAGTACAATAAAAAATAGCATTGCAAATGGTAATGGGTTACATTATTATTTATATTTATTTATATTATATTATTATTATAACTTAAAGGTATCAATAAAGTTTTGTGTATTTATATAATCTTTAGATTCCAGTAAAATGCAGCGAAATTATGGATTATTTTCAATACTTGAATTTTGTGAATATACAGAATATTTTTGTGTTCAAAATAAACAATGACATTTTTATAATCAATTTTGACACAAACATTTTTACCCAATAGGCAACTGACAATTTCAGTCCAGAGAATCATTGAGCATTGATGAAATAAATGTGTTATGGATTCAATTTACTATCTTTGCTGAAAGCTTCTCTGAGCCTATGAGCAGAGTTTGTGACATCACAACTAGTTTGGAAGTCAAACTTTGTATGTAAACTCTATATGAAACACAAATTACTATTCAAAGTAGAGCATTGTATAAATTATATATATGTCACTGTTTTAAAAACATGTCCGGAAGTAGATATTTAATTATTTCAATGTGACTCACTGAAGGTGTCAAAAGTAAGTTTAGCAAGTAGCGAGTACAAGTACCTCAAAATTTGACACTTAACTACAGTGAAGTGTAATAATAATAATACCAATAGCAGCATAAATAAATAATAAAGGAATTAAATTAGTATTTTTATTTTATTTCTATACTTTTAGCTATTTTTCTACACCATGTAATCGTCTGTGTATTTATTGTAGTTATATTATTTCTTACATTTGTGTCATCCCTGCATTTACATTGAAGCTAATGGGGATTCACCTCCTGTGGTGCTTTCATGACCCCTGCTGACATAAAGCTGTAGTCACATCTGCTGTGGCTGCAGATACAGGTTTATGTTACTGTAAGAGACGAGCTGACCCACACACACATTTATACTCGTTATGGAATAGACTAAAAGAGAAAAAAATCTACAAAACTATCAACAAAAAGGTCTGTTTCTAATATCTTGTATATCTGATATTGTGTATAAAGAAACAACGTCAAATCAGGGTGTTTTGGCATTTTGACAGCTTAGTTTATTCTCCATTAAATCCTTAGATGAAAACAGTGTTTGTGCCTGGTTAAGTGAGCAACAATAAGATCAGCAGATATTTAACAGTGGCAGCAGGTGGGAGGTGTTTCCGATGCAAACGAGGGGCACAGTAAATCAAGTTTAAGGCATTTCCTTCTTAGAAATACCTTTGACGTAATGCTGCTGACCAACACATTTGCAGGTTTTCCCCCACGTATGTTACACTTCAATACAACACGTACTGCAACATGAATATCCACAGGCCTACTGAGCTGAAATGACCATATACCGTTTTTTTTTTTTTTTCAAAGAGGACTCGCAGTGCTACTGCTTCCACTTTCTAAATGTACAGCATCCAAAGAGTGAGGTTGGTATGAGCCAAGATAAAGTGACCGTTTGACTTGTGCAAAAAGTACAAGAGTATTTGGGATGCAGCTGAAACCCTGGATTGTGTCGCTATGAAGGTATAATATTTAGCTATAGAACGGATTTAGCATTTAAAAAAGCTAATCAAAGGCCTGATTGTTCTACACAGTACCCTGTGTTAAAGTAACTAATCCATAGATTGATCCGATAGTGAATTCGTACACATTTCGAGGAACTGATATTATGATAAATTACACTCTTACATCAATACAATTGATGTTGTTCTCCTTATCCATTTGTCACATTTTGTTTTACTTCCATTTAGAATCTTTGGAGTCACACAGATAGGTCCTGAATCACAGGTTGGCAACCCCTGTGCTATAGTGGCTGTAAAGGCACCATTGCATATTTAGGTCAGCATCACTGGGATTGTAACAGCAAAAAAAAAAAAAAAAAAAGAAAAAAGCCAGGGGTTATCAGCCAGCCAATACACCCCAAGCAATGGAAAAATCATTCACCAAAATAACCCTCATGTCACTGAATGAATTAATAAAAACTATTTTTTTTTTGTTCCCCCGAAAAGCTTTGGCCAATCGGCTGTTTTAGTTTTTACATAAACGTGAGTCAACTCAATAATATGTAGCAACACGACACAGAAATGATCCTAACGGCATCTGAACATTGTATCAGTGGGCAGAATTCTGAATTTAACACACCTGTACATGTATAAAAGGGTAAGAAACTAGATATATATGGGGCTTTATATATGGGGCTCAACGGGACAAGTCACGTCCTGTTAATAAAACTTTTTTTTTTATTACCAGGCAGAATAAATTCATATATTCAGGTATTGTCTGACAACAAATCCCTTGACTTTTAAGAGGTTTCATACTGTGTCTGAACAGATGCTAGTTCAGACAGGACACTCGAGTTTTGACTGTTTGTTTCGACAGTGACGTGCATTTTTTAGTTTGTGACTCTGCCCACGTCTGAGATCGTCCCTGAGCTTGCAACCTCTCTGCAGAGCCTGAGACTGAATATTTGACGAACATCAGTGCAGAGAAACTTCTCCTGAAGCCCACACCTAATACTAACGCTAGCTGAGGCTGGGTTAGGCGGATGTAGCGCAGGAGCAGCGTGCGTCCCGGATAAAGCAGAATCGATTAGCACCAGCCAGGTTATATGAGTGTGTTAGGTCGTGGGGCTTGAGTGATTGGATGGAAAAAGACTAAAGATGATGTGATTATGAATGATATCCATTCCTGCCTGAGCTACAGTACAGAAATGCTCTGCATATTTTTTGATAAATTATGTAAATTATAAATATAAAAGTGGTCAGTCATATATTTTCTGTCAATAAGCTCATCAATGGACAGCTTGTTTCTGCAATGGTGTAGCGTACACTGCAGGACATTTTTGGTAAAATGCCATGGAAATACATACATACATAGGTTTTTACATATACAGACAAACACACTACCGTTCAAAAGTTTGGGCTCACTATATTTTTGAATATTTTTGAAAGAAAAGCACTGCTTTTTTCAATGAAGATAACTTTGAACTAATCAGAAATACATTATATACATTGCTAATGTGGTAAATGACTATTCTAGCAGCAAATGTCTGTTTTTTGGTGCAATATCTACATAGCTGTATAGAGGCCCATTTCCAGCAACTATCAGTCCAGTGTTCTAATGGATGTGTTTGCTCATTGCGTCAGAAGGCTAATGGATGATTAGAAAACCCTTGTGCAAAAAAACAGCTGGTTAGAGAAGCTGACCTTCCTTCCAAAGTTTGAAGGAAAAATTATTATTTCAAATAGAAATCATTATTTCTAACCTTGTCAATGTCTTGACGATACTTTCTATTAATTTTACAACTCGTGGTAGATAAAAGTGTGAATTTTCATGGAAAGTACAAAATTGTCTGGGTGACCCCAAACTTTTAAACAGTAGTTGTGTGTATATAGCCGTGTGTCATGTCATTAAAGCAATAAAAAAATGCAGCAATTCAACATATCAGTGTAGTACTAGCGGAGCAGAACATGTATGCATCTCTTAAAATGGTTTTGTTTGACACATTTAAATTCTCAGTGCTGACTCATTATCACAACTTTTCCTGTTCTCGTTCCTCTTTGTAAAGGCCCAGATTTGACCCCTGACCCCCATGCAGCGTTCGCAAACACAGATGTATACTGGACATTTACGCGCTGGAATCGCGTGTCAATAGAGTCGCCATCTTGGGAGGGGCAACTGGGCATTAACCTCGACAAGAGGACATAGGAGATGCTGTTAGGAGTGAGTCTGGAACGGTAAAAGGAGAAGGAACAATTCAAGAGAAAGAGGAAGCATCTGATAGAGGGTGACAAAAATAAATAAAAAAAAATATTTAAATATATAATCCTTCAATATAAAAAAAAAAAAAATGATTCGCTGAATCAGTTGAGCAATGTAAACGTTATAGTATCCCCTCCCAAGATGGCAGCCTTGCTGACGTATGTCTATGAACCGAATCAGGGAATGAAGCATTGACATGTAAATATTAACATCCACCTCATAGCAGAGTCAGGCTGGGAAACATTATGAAATATTTGGATCTCTTTTGACACTAAATATGGTCACTGAGCGGCTCTGGGCGAATGCATCAGGAAGCCTTTTCTCAAACATCGGCGCTATCCGTTAAATTGTGTGGCACTGTTTGTGTAGATGAAGGGCTGTGAGAGCAGTGGACTGAAAATCTCCCTGAGAGTCTGGGCCTACTTATTTTATGCGTAGCGATCTTCTTCTGTGTCCTTTAGGAAATTTGGAACTTCAGATTCGCTGTACTTGACAGCTGAATTTGTCTCTACTCCCAGATGTAGAAAATGTTTCAGATCCCTGGGACGAAGCAAAGCTAACGGTATTGCACTGCAAAAAAAAAAAAAAAAATGTCAGACATGCACGAGCATCCGGCCTGCTTCTCCTTAACGTCTTAAATCCTGGTTTCAGTGTCGTAACTGTGCTGTATCACTCATATATTCCACCGATAATGTAAAGATGCATTTGCAGGAACACATAAAAGAGGGAAACGTCTTCAGTGCCAAAGTTTCTATCTTCACTTCGCGTGTTTCTTCACTTCAAATCGTTCATTCCACATCTGTGCGTGCGGATATATTGTGCTTATCCAGGCCTTTTACTTTGCTTTCCTTCCTCTCCTTCACCTTGTACGGCTCCCTGTGAGGCAGCCGAAACAAAAAACAGATTGCTCCGTGGAGTGGCGGGAAACAAAAGGAAAATCTGTAACTGAAGTGGAAACCACCTATGTTTGAGTATGGCACGCACTGCAGGGAGCTCTGCTTTATATCCGCGTATCACGAGGCTCGAAAGCATCCAGTTTGGATGGACTCGGCAGCGGCCTCCTCTCCGGTCGATGTGCATTTGGCAAACGAGCCTTTTTGTACTGTAATCGTTAACGTCCCCCCACCTCCACTCGATGCTGAGGCCAGCAGGACGCGAGTCCAGCTACGCCATGGAAGGCAGGAGGGAGGCAAAGGTGAAAGCAAAGCGATAGAACGGGGAATAAGGTGGCGGAGAGTTAGGAAAAAATAAGAAGAGGTCATATGAAATGAAGGCGTGGCAGCAGGAAGAGGAGAGAGAGAGGATAAAGGACAGAAAAGCCGGCTGCTGCTAGGTGACGACCTTTAAAGCTCCTGGAAATCTCCTGTTTCCTGGCAGCACTGCGCGTATGCGTTTTCTCATGTGCCAATGAATGAGATAAAGCCGCGTGTGTGTGTGTGTGTCACCATTCAAACACACGACCTTCTTTCACAGCAAATAATCTGAAACAAAACCAAACGTTTCAAATCAATTCTTTAAAAAAAAACCTGAAAATCTGATCGCCTTAAAAAACTTGAATCTAAAACGTATCCAGTGCACTGCAGCCCGATGGTGACCTCTGAACTCATATTTTTAAGGAAATCGAACACCCTGTTGAGCCCTTTGGCAAAAACACTGCCCACGCTACTGCAAAAAACAAAAAAAACTGAAGTAACTAAAGTAAAACCTTAAAATCATCTAAAGGTACCATCTGCTGCAGGAATAACATATGGAGTCTATGCAAATTCCTACAACCTGTGCGATCTTGCAGCCTCCGAATTAAGTTTATTTTATGCAAACTCCATGACACGCTGACATCAAGGCCAAGCTAACCTCTGTGAAATGCAACCCCTAAAAAAAAAATTAACAAACAAACAAAAAAAACAAAAAACAAAGGGAAAGGATTTACTGCCTAGCCTGCCACATTCAGCGTTTTGTTTTGGCACAATCGGTGCACAGCAGCTTTTTTTTTTTTTTTTTTTTTTGATGATGCAGATGCTGGCATACACCATGTGAGCATCATCCTGTAGCAGAGAGGAGATGAGGGTGCATTAGCTCGGCCGGACAGAGGAGGGGCGTAAAGAATAAAGCGAGACAGACAGAGACTAATAGATAGGGCGTCTTGATGGAGGACAACAATTTGTGTAAAGCTTGAAAAAAAAAAATCTAATTCAATTAGGTGGATGAGGTTTCTAAAACCAGTTCGGGGGCTTTCAAACCTCAGGCAGAGTCAACGTTATCCAGCATAATAGTAGAAATAGTAAGTATCCTCCTTCCACATTTGCTCCTGTGATGAGATTTTTCAATGGCGTGTGCTTCTCAAAGACTCAAATCTCAATGGGAGCCTCCAATATATGAAGATGACAAATACAACATCCAGCTCCTTGCTGCGTCTGTGAGAATTCATTTCCTCCATAATGGCTTCTTCCAAATTTGGTTTCCATCTCACACTTTCTTTTTTTTTTCATCTGCTGGAAGCTTTTGCAAAAAGTTCAATAAGAAAGATATGAACAAGCTCACATTTCCCGTATTATCCGTCCTCGGAATCCTTTGATCTCCCCCCCCCCGACTCTTCCCACACTCAGAGTGTTTCACGAGGGATTTTTTTTTTCCCGGAGCCTTCGTAATTTCCAGCATCCAGCGCTGTCAAACATCAAAAGCCGGAAGCCAAAACCAAACTGTATCCATCTATTACCGGTGTTTTCGGTTTGTGAAACGTGTCAAGTATGAAAGAAGAGGGGAAAAACTGCAGCTGTGACGTGTCCGGGACTAGAGTCGGCCTAATAGAGATGTCCTTATGCAGCGGTGGTCCCATGAGACGTAGATATACTCGATGCGATGTGATCGTCCAGGTCTCGCTTTATTAACCTGAAAGGTCTTCACTAATTGCCGGTGCTCATTTTCTGATGTTTATCTCAGACTTCTGCGGTGACTCAGGCTGGCGCGTGCGTCCCTGAGGAGATGTGGGTGGTGTGTTTTTGAGCTGTGTGTGTGTGTGTGTGGTCCGGATGAAGTGCAGGACAGGTTTCAGATCCACCGTCCAGAGCCCTGGGGGCGCTGCTTCTTCCTCCTCTTACACACGTAGTAGACCGGAAAAACAACCAAACCTGCGAACAAGGAAGGCAAAAAAAAAAAAAAACGGATGGAAAGAAATGAAAATCTCCCTGTTTGAAATGAGACTGATAATCCTAACAAACATCCCTTTAATGTATTCTTGAAATGTTGAAACGCCTATCGATGTTTGCCTTTGATTATTTGATTATTCCGTCTCATAGCGCGCTGAAAACAGACTAAATTGATTGAACTGACAAAAGAAGACTGGGCAGACACAGCAGCACGGCGCTGATTCCATTAACGATGAGAATAAATATGAGTCTGCCATCGCGGCATGTTAGCCTGCAGCGGATCATCTGTCAGACACACAGACGCAGGAAAGAGATTAGTGCTAATTACAGTGCGGCGGAGGCATCGGCGGTTCACGATGCTGGCTGACAGACTGGCCCCGAGAGCTTCCAGTAGGACGCCAGCACCGGTAAACGTTGTTCCAGGAAGTAGAAAGGCTAGACGGCTGTGATCTGGATCTACGGCTGTAGCGTTTTCAGTTTACATTCTCCACATGACACACAGAGATGCACTTCTCTAAGTATAACTAATATAAACGCACGCGTGTGACATAGTTATTATTTGTTAAAGGAAAGTGAGGAAACTACTGGTACGGCATCTGTAATAGAGCTACGTTGTTTTCTGTTAACTTAATGTGAATCTGTAGGGTTCCTACAAGTCAAATTCAAGTCTTTTTAAGACTTTCACTACCTGCAAAGACATTTTTTTTTTTATTTGTTAATTTATATTTGTATTAGTTATGTACTGCATCCATAAAAACTATTGTTTTTTACTAAAACCTCACTGGTAGTAGGCAGGTCATTGTGAATATGATGGACTTCAGCAAACAGAATGATTAAAAAGTCTATTAATCCATTTTTAGTGAATATTTTCGTGTATTTAAATGCATGCTATGTCCATATAAAATATGGATATAATACGTAATATGTATATTGTATTAGCTGCGTCCTGCGTCCACATAAAAATATTTTTCCTTTAGTAGTTAGGTCATTGTGGTTATGATGAGCTACAGTAGACAGAATGATTAAAAAATCTATTGATCAATTATTAGTGAATATTTTCATGTATTAAAAACAGAAACAGAATGATAAAAAAAAATATTAATTGATTGTTAGTGAATATTTCATGTATTAAATGTGTACTATGTCCATATAATTTTTTTTTTTTCACTAATACCTCACAGTGAATTTACATACTACACACATTTTAAAAAACAGATATCAAAATTGAAGACTTTTCCCAAGTCTTTTTAAAGGTATTATTTCCAAATTCATATATTCAATGCTTTTAAGCCCCTGCAGCAGCCCCCGCTGCATGTGTGCTGGTGTGTGTAATTACGTTACCTATCACCAGCGCCAGGGCTCCGAGCACCACCACCAGCAAAATGACCACCGGAGCTATCAGCACTTTAGTGGCTGCAGAGAATAAAAAAAAAACAAGAAAAGAGAAGGAAGAGGAACAATAATGTTCATTTTAAAAACACGTAACCATGGCTGTTAGAAGTTACACGGATCTGCAGCAGATTATTTTTGGGGGGGGGAAATTACTATCAACTCCATCTACAGTAAAGTGTCTCTTATTACATGCAAAATATGTGCCGCTGACAGTCCGTGTCATGGAAATAGCTTAGGGAGCTGTAATGGCGAAATTGTTCTTGTTAGGGGGAACAAATGAGCTCTCAGTTCATTAGGCACCCTGCTGCTCACACTCGCTGCAGCCGTTATCATGAGCAGAGTCAAACAGATCCATCAGAGAGAGTTCCACCTCCTGGAGGAATGCTGCCGCGTACATTTGGTGATTGTGAGTGAATAATTACTGTGAAACTTGATGTGATCCGATTCATTATAGAGCCTTCTCTCAGTGGCCCCTGCGACTGACGGGTTTGATATGGATGTGTTCGCTCAACTTTCAAAGATATCAAGAGTACGGCACATTTTTTGGGGGGTTTTTGCTTTTCATCCAGCGGTGCGTGCTATTTCTGTCGCCGTTATTCTCGCTAATATGCAATTATAATCTCCGTCTGAGTGCGACGCGGCCTCGGTTCATTTTGGGGTTATGGAAGATAAACTGGAGCGGCAAAAACTATCCAGTAAATAATTGAGTGAAAATTGGAACGCCAGAGAGATAAAACTGTTTATCACCAACAACAGTTCACCACCAAATAACTCCCAGACCTTGAAATGGGCTTTTACTCGAAACACTAAACCACTTCATATTTCACGGCTTTAATACAAAACTCAATAGTCTTGAAAGAGAGAAAGGGAGTTCAAATATCCCCCCGCGATCAATTGAGGTTAAAGTGGTGATTTTCATTTTATTCTCCTTCCAAGGCACACGGCGACTTACCACAGACGGACCCTCTAATCAGCCGCCTCAGATGCGGTTTGTCTGGTAGGTAGCGGTATTTGCAGCCAAACACGCTGAGGTTGGACGTGTGGTCCCCGAAAAACCTGACAAACAAAAGGTTTGAGGATTTAAAGACACAGCTCTGAGCTACTTGTTCAGTTACCATTAAAATATGTTAAAATTAAGATGTTTTTTAAAAAAAAAAAGCAGGTATTCCCATTGAAAAATGGACGCTTAGTAGATTCTTTATGTTTAAATGAGGGTGTGTTGTGTCTTAATTATACATTGGGTAAAACATGGACATACACTAAGATAAGGAGACATGCAAATACAGTTATTGTAACAAAACAAAGCTACAATTAATGTTGAAAGTTCAGATCTCAACCTACATATCAGTTTTTAAATTGTGCTGATAGGACAAATAAAACCCGACTCTCTTCCTTCATACTTTTTCCTTTATAGTGTAACAACCTGGGCATGTTACTGTTATATGTGCTTATAAATAAATGAGTTTAGGCACTAATTCTGTTCTGTGAGGTGATAGTTCTGGGATTTCCTGAGAGTCTGTGAACGCATCTTGGAGCAAACCGGCTGTGACCAACAGTAGCCTGTGTTAGCATGAGGAATAAAGTAGCAGCTAAACCAGTATGTGGTTTTTGGGAGACGTTACAATACTTTTGTTACGTTTTCTGCACGATCGGTGCAGAAAAAGAACTTTGAATTGTAATGAAAGCGCTGGGAAGCAACATGAGGAGGAGCCGTGATATGGAGCTTTACACTGTAACAAAAATGATGCTGCAGTACAGCGTTGCAATACATAAGACTATAGGATTATAACTTTTAATGATAATAACGATGTTTTGAATATCCATTAAAAAAATCGATCTAATCAAATCTGACATTCAGAAACAACCCAACATCTACGTTAAACTTCTACGTCAAGAAAACCTGATTGTCCCAGAGTAGGAAATTTCCATATAGGAAAATGAAAATACAATACCACTGTGTTCAATTTGTTGCTAATAGCACTTAAAGGTAAAGTCACACTGATTATCACACATTACACGTGTGTGAAATTTGTTTTCTGCATTTGACCCACACCCAGGAATCACACAGTGATCTGACCCCCCAACTCCAACCTTTTTATGCTGAATGCACCGGCAGGTTCCATTTTTAGAGTCTTTGCTATGACTCACCTGGAGCCCTGAGCTGTGTTAAACCACATGTAACACTGTACGCCACTAGTATGGCTATTAGTACAATGTTATGTTACTCTCATTATATATTGTATATATTATTATTATATATTATCACCTATTATTATCATTATACTACAACCATCAGTATGATTACCATCATCTTGCTGCTGCACCTTATCTACCCACTTATCTTGTATATAATTATATTATTCCAATTCCATTTCTATTCAATTTGTATCTACCTTAGTGTTTTAATTGTATTTAAATGTACAAGACTGCGGGCGACACGGTGGCGCAGGGGTTAGCGCTGTTGCCTCACAGCAACAAGGTCGCAGGTTCAAGACCTCCTTGGTCCTGGGTCTGGGACCTTTCTGTGTGGAGTTTGCATGTTCTCCCCGTGTCTGCGTGGGTTTTCACCGGGTACTCCGGCTTCCTCCCACAGTCCAAAAACATGCTGAGGTTAATTGGAGACTCTAAATTGCCCATAGGTGTGAGTGAATGGTGTGTGTGCCCCACGATTGGCTGGCGACCATCTGGGGTGTATCCCTGCCTCTCGCCGTAACGTGCTGGGATTGGCTCCAGCAGACCATGTGACCCTAATGAGGAATAAGCAGGTATAGAAAATGACTGACTGACTGACTGACTGTACCAGACTGCTGCTACGACAACTGATTTTCCCTTTGGAGATGAATAAAGTCATCTATTTATCTATCTATGTATTTATCTATCAGTATTTACACAAAATAGACAAGGGTTTAAATAAAAGGACCCATTAAAGTTTCAATTTCAAATGAATGAGACGGTCAAAAACAGCTATAATGTGACTTTAGGATGAAATGAGAACAGCACAGAGAAGGTGGTTTTATCCCAGAAGAGACGACTTTATTACAAAAGCTCTTAAGTGAATATTCTTACCTCAGATGTCTGTAACGCTCTCCACAGCGGTAACAGAAGTTAGTGTTGCACTGCGTACAGGTCATGTGGTCGCACCCCTCTGTACGCTGGATGTGGATCTACACACACACACACAAAAAGAAATTATCATTATTAAAAGTGAGATGTTCCTTCAAACATCTGGTACAGCAGCTGCATTGCAGCAGCACATTCCATCTATGCAGCTACTGAGGCAGTGATTGGTCTTACTTTATAAACTGGGCATTAAGTTCAGCTGCTCTCAGCCTCTTTTTGTTTTTTTTTCCAGCTCAACACAGCATGACACCAATTTGTTGCCTCCACAGTCAAACACGATCCTCTCTCCGTCCTTCCAGAGCAGATACAGATGAGAAGTGGAAGCAGCTCCGCTGTAATCTGCTTAATTCACGTTCTCCTTCAGTCATCTTCCGACGGTTGAAATTAGATATCGGAGCGGACTAACTTCATCATAATGACGCTTTAAGACGAGGCTGTTTTATGATTGTGAGAGAAACGCGGTGAGTTCAAAGACATCATCGCCATCCGTTCAATAGGTTCCCTGTCTGTGCATCATGCACTTTAAATCTGCATCTACTTTTTCCTGCAGCTCTCCATCCATCATCAGCTCCTGCTCTCACAGTTTTTTAGCCGTCATCGATTTATTCACCTCCATTGATTCTGCCCTGCATCACTCAACCCCTCTTTACATTTCCGCTCGCCTACCTACTTATACTGTGTTGTTCTGCAGAGAAAAACTCTATCGCAACCAGGGTTCCCACTCCTACCCTGACATTTTTTCCCAGGACATTTTCAGCCGCTACAAAGCCAAGTTATCATGTCATACACTAATACATTTACCTTAAAATGCATATTTATTTTAACCTCTATTCTATTTATTATTCTACTATATGTAAGCTGCGGATCCAACAAATATTCCATGATCCAGGATAATGACAAAGACTCTTGAATACAGTCAAACTGACTGATTGATAGCTTCAATGCTAATTTAGTCATATTAAATCACATTCATTTATCCTATTGAAGCCTGTGAGCATTTTCTAATGACATGATAGTTGATAATTTAGGCAAAAGATTTCAAGAAAAGAAATAAGTTTCCAAGTGCTTCCTGTTATGACATCATCAACTTCCTGCTCCTTCCTTCCTTCCAATAACAAAAACAAACCCTCCCAGAAAAACAGAAAGAGAGCATTTATTTAGATTATTATGAAGTCTCTAGAATAATCCCCCAAAAAGAATTTTGTACATGGGATAAATATTTGTTTGTTTGTGGGAAAATTTGTGTAAACGGCAAATATAATAGCTATTAAAATGCTATTTTATGCAAAAAAACAGATACATACCATGATTGTTATTGACCCTACTGATATAAGTATATGTATTAAATCTTTTTTTCCAGGATAACTTAATAAATTTTAGGACATACCTTTTTTTTTTTTTATCATTCTCCATGTTTTCCCCTCATTAGAGAACTGGTCGACCATTTTCCAGGTTTTCCAGAACCCTGTGCAATATCTTTTCTTCTTCTACCATCGGTTCTTACCCTGCACTGCGGGCATTTCTGGGCGTTCCTCTGTCCGTGCTCGATGACGCTCGCCCAGCTCCGTAGCAGCTTGTCTCCTCTTCTGTAGTCGCGGCATTTGAGCCCGTTGTGCCAGGGCGCGTGGCATTTAAAGCACCACACAAACTGGCAATTGCTACACTGGATCTGCAGGGGACAGAAGACAAGCAGACACGTGCCGTTTTAGCCACTTCTCATCGCGTATGGAGCCGTAAAGGGAAGCGCGTCGCGGCAGCGAGCGGCGTTACCTTGTACTTTTGCTCGGAGCGGTTTGGGTTGTGCTTCTTCAGAGAGGTGAACTCGCTGCACTGGGGGCAGGGCTTGGTGCTGGAGTCCAGCTGACTCAGCTCCAAAAAGTAACGATATTTTGCCACGTCTTCGCCGGCTAAATGGGAAATCACCACTCCCTCCTCCAGGGAGCCGCTGCACTCTGGGATTGGGCAGCTGATGTAAGCCTTGGCCACTCGCACCTAGGAAACAACACGGATATGTGACACACTGCTACACAAGAGGGCTGGTTCGTTTCATTGAAGCATACAGTGGATACCCTGGTGTTGTCCGAGTGAGGGAGTCAACAATCAAACTGAAGTTATTTAAACTTCAGTGTCATTGAAAGAGAATAGAAGAAGTAACAGAGTAAACAAGAGAGAAAGGAAAGCAACTGTGGATCAGTAACAAACCTACAGTTGAGTTCATAATGAAAGCAGTGTGTTAACAACATGAGTAAAGCCAAAATCCTTATAATAATTTTTATTTTGATGCGTTTGGAACACTGCATTTTATATCCCAAAGCAAAATATGAAGAAAAATGCTGTTTTTCTTTACAAACTCAAATATCTACTGTATAAAATGAAAATTCTTCAGGATTTGTAGCATTCCTGTGAATCACTAAACTAATATAACCACAGTTTCTGAGATTTGCTTCACGTCTGTGTCGCATGGACTCAAACAACGTCTGGCTCCTTTTAACAGGTGTTTCAGCCTCACAATTCCTCTGCATTTCTTGGCTTTGCTTCAGAAACAGCGTTTCTGACGTCACCCCGCTACTTTTCAATGGGATTAAGGTCCGGGGATTAGCCTGGCCACTCCACAACTTGAATTTTGTTGGTCTGGAACCAAGTTGATTTCTTTTGAACACAACTGAATACACACTGATGGGAAACGGTTAATAATTTACCAGATAAGAGAAGGATGCGATGTAAAATTAATGGTAGGTAGAAGGAAGTAAATGGAGTGAAAGTCAATATATTTTTAAACAGACACACACTAGTTTAGAGTCAGTATCCACATATCAATTACCTAATCTGGTGATTGAATCAAACACTAAACTTAAAAAAATACTAATTACTATCACAGACTTTTACAGAACCTGGAGGGGAACATCACACCTTTAAAATACTATATACAGTCTAATAGCGTGGGAACAAACCTCCAGAGACTGGTTCAAAAATGGAAGGATGCAAAAAACCATTAGTTGATTACTTGAAGGAAAATGCTACAGCAATTTTAATGAAGCGATTTACTGAGCTTGTTATATTTCAGTGACTTAATAAGTGATTTTAAGTGCAAATTAATGTCAAACATTCTCATTTCTTCCTTAATTATATAACTGGAAATTGAAAATGTATATCTTAATTATTTTTTGTTATAATTGGAGAGCAGGTGGAGAATCAGCATACGTCTGTCACAGCAGACCGTGAATACAGACACATGCATACACACATATACTGATAAATTACTCCACTGTTACAGCGGTCTATCACAAGACAAAAATGATATATTTTATGAAAAAAGAAAATAATTCTGGGCAGTTAATACGTTAATCAACGCCTCTATTTGAAAATAATCGTTGTGACCTCAAAAGTAAAACTGTAAAAAGTAAAAAGCGAGACTTTATTCCCATTACACCAGATTAGGACGGAACTTCCTATAGTGAGAACTACGTCAATATCACTTCAAACAAGTTCACTCCTTAGAAACCTTAAGCATTTACGCCGTCACTTTGCTTCAAGAGAAAAGATCAATAAAAATCAAAACGATGCAAGTGTGTGTGCACATCTTCGTGTGTGTGTGTGTGTGTGTGTGCACATCTTCATGTTTGTGTGTGTGTGCAATGACCTTCATCTCTTCTATTTTTTTTCCTATTCCCCATCTAGCTATATGTTTTCCCTCCCAGGGCATCTTTTCCTCTCCATTTCCTTCTCCTATTCTCTTCCTCATTTCATCCTTTCTTTCAGTGCATCAAAGCCAGCGGGAACAGTTGTACTGACACATGATAAGACACTGGAGCATTTTGCAGGTGTGTGTGTGTGTGTGTGTGTGTGTAATAACAGCAGGCAGAAAGCAAAGAACAATAGCATCGACCTCCGATAGCGTTACACCCAATATTATATCTCCCTGCAGAACACTAACACACAAACACACTCTCTAAAGGCCTATCATGAAAATGTTTACTGATGTGTTGTTTCGTGTTGTTGCCACAACAGGAAGACGGTGACGTGTGACCACAGTCGGACCGGTTGGACGGGTTACCACGGCTGCCACGTGCATGTCCACAAATACAAACGTGCACACGTTTAAATTATGGGCCGTTTCCATTACAACGCTGTTTATACACCTTTATAACAGAGTGTGCTGTCAGGCCATGTGCATAATGAGGTGTTGTTCAACTGGGATAATGTTGGGGAGTCAACTACATGGAGATCACTTACTAGTTTAAGTACAATTTGCAGTAGTTTGACGCGACACATGTTCCATTGCTAAAGTCCAGACTTTTTCAAACTATATTTGACATCCGAGTACAAATAACTGTCAATTCCCCCTCACCGTTCTCAGTAAATAAGATATATTCATACTGTCCCTTCATATTTTTTTAATTCTTTATAAATAAGAACTGAATATTAGTTGATAAAAGTTAAATAACTTAATTTTCACGGCTTCTGTGCCAGTCTTTGTTATTCACTGTGTCCATGAAAAGGACGATAAAGGTTTCCTTATACAGAAAACATGGTCTTTTTTTTACATTTATTTCTCTGACACCTACAATCACTGTATAACTTAGCAATGTTCTGCAAACTTCATATTTATTTTGTTTTATTTTTGAGGTCATACACACTAAGTTAGGTATATTGTTATTTACATAAGTGCTTTTCCTATTTGGCCTGAATTTTAATGAAATAATAGTTTGATATTACTAATAATGAATGAGAAGAAACAGCATTTTCATTATTTAAATAGTTATTTATTATCCCAAAAGTGTATGAAATTAACTGAGTCTCTCACTATATCTCTATAGGTCCTTGAAGTGAAAACTTCACTGATCTAAGATTCTCGACTCAAAAAGTGATAATTTCCTGTGATCCTAGTTTTAATGCACCTATGTTTTTAAGGTAGTTTTAAATTAGAGTAGTTAGTTAGTGAAACTACATTTCAAGTTGAAGTTGTATGTTATTAAACTACAGTTTTAACATAGTTTCCCCCAACACTGAACTTGACTGTGAGTTTGAGAAAGCTGCAGCTTCCTGAGGCTGAAAATGCACTAATCTGCTGTTCCAAGGTGCTTCAACAGCCGTGGACCACAACCATGAGCTCTGATCTATCAAATAACGCTCGTCTACTTATCACCTAGGCTGCATGTGCTCTAAAATTTGCAGGGCATTGGCGGAAAAAAAAAAGGATCCACCTACATAGGTAGTTTACATGAGCCTTATCTCCTTCTCAGTGCACTTATCAGGGAGTCAGATTGTCTCTGTGTTTGTATTATTCATCCTGTTATCAAAGCAAGATAATTGCAGATGAGAAGAAGAGTGTGTGACTGATAAAAACTATCATCAAAACAGATTATAGTTACAGGAGCAGCAGCTTAAAGGCCGGAACTGACTACACGGAGGATCTGCACCGGGGGCCGGGCATCGCCAACAGCTCCAAATGGTCTCCAAACGATGTTTTATCGAAAACTCAAGCAAGAAATGACGCTGGAAATACTTGAGCAAAATTACAAATGTTGATGCAGAGTGGTAAAGAAGCTCTGGTTGTTTCTGCTGCTTTGATTTGAGTAAAAAACAAAACCCAACAAGCAGCCGATCAAGGCTAAAGTCGTTTGGTGCGAACTAAGAATGAAGCTGCAACTTTTACTTTTTACTGATAGAACAACGAAGAGTCTTGCAGGTTAATTAAAACCAAAGAAGAACCAAATCTTCAGGGAGCGACGCTGAAGATTAATGGGAAATAAATGCTTCATCTGACTATTACTCCTTTCCTCTAAATCCTCATCAGAGTTAATGAGCAACGACGTTCAAACGCGCAGAAACGGCGAAGGCGAAGAAGACGACGGTAAGCGGCTCTCCGGTAAACTAATTAGCCCAAAACGCGACCACAATCAAAGAAAAGTGGTCTTGAAAGTGAAGGGAATCGTAAATTAATGAGGAACAGGGAAAACTAAAGAATCTACAACCCAGGCTGAACAAACAAGACTAACAACACATAACAGGTATTTCAACGCTTTGTTTTTAGAACCCAATCACAGAATTTTACAATAGAACATTCATTACCTTTGGATCATCGACTAAGGCTGGGCAATAGGAAATATATTGATATTAGTCGTTATAGATTTATTGATATCGAAAAGACCAGTGTAAAAATGTCAAATTAAACCCTATTTTTTAAACTTTTTATCTGGTAAATAATTGGCTGCTTGGTTGTTTTTTTTTCAGATATTATACTGATCTATTTGTTATTGTATTGATAATGTGTCTTGATTGTTATTGATGTTTTATCAGACCAGGGACTAGTTGAAAACCATCACATCCTTCTTGTCTCTTCTGCGAAAGAGACCATATTTCTATGTATGAATGGAATTACTGCTGAATAAGCCAAGTAAGCTGTCTGGGACCCAATTTTAATGTGGCGCAGAACGCGTCAATGACCCAGATTCACGAAAAAAACAACAGTCGTGATCTCATGAGCAGATCCGCAGATGCTGTGACGTCCCGATAATCTTCTGAAACCTGGACTTTTACCGTTTGAAATAAAGTGCACAGGAGACAGATGAGCCCGGGTCGAGATATTTTGATGAAACATCCGAAACATGAGCAAAATATGGGATTATATAAATATAATAATTGTAAAAGTACAGAAGCATTATCAGCAAAATGTACTAAAGTAATTATTATACAAACTGTGTTATAATACAATATTAACTTGATTTGAATGCTTTAGTGTATCCTTATGATGGCAATTTTAGATACTTTGGGTAAATTCCTATTAATAACAGTAGAAGTACATTCATTTGATGTAAATATTAAAACCTTCATCTGAAACAGCTGTCAGGTGAATGCTGGAAGCAGAATGTACAATATTTCCCTATGAAATATTGTAAGGAGGAAGTATAAAGTAGCATCAAATGGAAATACTCAAGTATAGGTACCTCAGAATAGTACTCATATCCAGTACTTAGTTACTTCTACCACTGCTTATTGATAATTATAATAAAAAAGACAAATAATACTAATACTAGTACTAATAATAGTTCATTCTACCCACCTGGGAGCTGACGTAGAGTTTCAGACACTCATCACACACGGCCTTCCTGCAGCAGGGCAGGGGTGTGATTGTTTTCGACTCCAGGCACACCCGGCAACTCTGCATCGCAGTCTCTGCCCCGGCCTGCTCGGCGGGCGTCTGGTGGGCCAAAACCCCGAAAGGATCCACCAGGTCGTCCAGGGTGTAGAGGGCCGGCTCGGGACTCGTCGTCCCGGCGTCCGGCTCCATTTCCTGCGCGTCAGGTGTGTCACTTTCATCGCAGCCGCCGCGCGCGCTCTCCCCGCGCTGCGGTCGCCCGTCGCCGTCGATGCAGTAAACCGTGCAGTAGACGTGCTTGACGCGCGCGGACGCGTCCGAAGTTGCCGCGGAGCCGCCGTTGCCGCTGTCGCGTTTCTGACACTCACGCCGCTGACCCGTGAGCGAAACGACCGCTTCGACGGCCGAGGACTCGCTCGAGGTGGGCTCGTTTTGAGTCACCGCTCCGCCCGCCGCGTCTCGTTCCGAGTTTTGACATTCATGGCGGCTCGTAACGTCTTCGCTAGCGGCTGTTTCGTGACTTTCATGCTCGGCGCCGCGCTGCATCCGACTGTCCGTCCTCGAGCAGAGAGAAGGAGATTCACCGACGCCGAGGTTCCTCCTCAGAATCTCCACAGCGCTCCTTCTCTCTCCTCCTCCGCCGTTGCAGTTGTTGTTGTTGTTGCCCTCCTCATCCCTCTCCTCCCGCTGCTCCTCCTCCTCCTGCTCCCTCTCTCCTCCGTCCGAGTTCGAGCTGCTGACGCGTCGGTTCAAATCTCGGAGCGACCGCTCAACTTTGCCGTCCGTGCGGGAAGTTTGCGTCGGCAGGTTGCGGGACAGTTTCGCCCGCCCCTCCTCGAAAGTGCTGATCAAACTCGGCATTTTACAAGCGGCGGCGGCGGCGGCTATGGGTCCGTCATCTTCCATCACCGATTTGTCTCTCCCCATTTAGCGAGCGGTTCTGCCTCTCCGCGTCCGGACCGACACGCCGACAAAACGAAACAAAGCGGCGGCGGCGCTGCGCTTCCGCGTCTGTTCGTCAGCGGCCAGGGAGGCGGTGATAGGCCAGCAGGAGGCCTGGTGGCGCAGGGAATAACCTCCATATTAGGTCCTGGAGCAAAAACAACGGAGGGGTCAGACCTTCAAAGATTAAAACGATTAGGGTTAGCACGTGAGTCTCTGTCTCTATGGACACAAACAGCCTAAATAGCCTCTTGATGCTAACCTGTTGCTTCAAAAAGAAAAGGTGTTCAATCTTTTTCTGTCAGATTCAATACTGACCAAAACAACCAAATGCCAAATATTAATTTATTTTCAGATTATTAACATTTACAACGTGTTTTTCTGTGCAAGTGGCCTCTTCAATTCATAGGCTAGTCCATGCTAGTCTTGAAACTTGTTCCAACTGAAAAATCTCTCTAGAGACGACTTTTCATGTTTTTAGCAGCAACCAAATACCAAATATTCATTCATTTTTAGAATATAGACCTTTTCAGCATGTATTTGTTGAATTGTAGGCAACTGGACTAGAAAGATGTTTAGTCAGTTTGTAGGCTAGTGCTAGTTTTGAAACTTGTTCCAACCAGATCAACCAAGTATTCATTAATTTTCAGATTATTAACCTTTTGAACGTGTGCTTTTTTAAAATTGAATCATCAGCAACTTGACTTGTGTTTATCCAGGAAGACGTTTCCTCCTCAGACTTTTTGCAGAGACAGCTTTTCATGTCAGCCAATGGAAATTCTCCTTCATGTTGGTCTACTTGCAACCTCAACACAAGATGCTCCTAGAAACTACAAACTGTACCTTTAAGCACCAAAAGTCAACTCAATATACAATATACTGTAAAGTTGTGACATCATAACTTCACAGATGTCCTTCTGGCATGTTTTAAGGGACAGATTCTGAATATGGGCTGAAGGGTTTGAAACATGGGACAATATTTATTTTCTTATAATTAAAAATACATTTAAACCTCACTTTCTATGATATGGGACCTTTTATAAGTGCAACCAAAGCTCAGATGAGTTATTAGCAAGTGATTCAACAGAGGCAATCTATTAGAGTTTAAAGTCCCCCTCTATTCTTTCTAGTTCCTAAAGTTTAATGTTCTCCCCATTGTGAAGAATGATGTATGTGCAGAGTGTGAGAGTAGGAGACTGTTTCCACATTAATTAGCTGAAAGTGGAAAGTTTGTCTCATTGAAAATCCAATTTTAAGGAGCTCGACTTGTGACAAAACACAGTTTGGAGCTGATCCTGGTTCAATATTCAACTTACAACAAGCGTCTGTAGTGTAGATCAGAACATAACACATCTAAGTGGTTCAATGACAATTTACAGACCACAACTACTGATTCTTGGTGTAATGATATTGAAATCAACATTAAAACACCAACATAGCAATCGATGACAACTGGCTGAAGGTTAAAGGTCATAGCGTTTCTAGGGGGATCAGGGGGTTAGGGCTAAAAAAATTAGAAAACTGCACATTTAAATGCAGCAATCTGGTGCAATTTGAGAGCAAGATTAAGAAGCTATAGATTATCAATAATCATTTTATTGCCTTCAGATCGAGATACTCACATATCGTAAATGATTCGCACATTTTCATCTGTTCTAAATGTACCTTAAGGTTTTTTTTTAATACACTTAATATATGAGTGGACAAATGTGCTTCAGGCAAATGTCTAAACATGATTATTGGAACAATGAGAAATAGTCTCAGTAATAACCTCAAACCTCAGTTTTGCTTTTTAAAATGGTAAAAAACAACAACAAGCTCCTACTGACCTGTTAAATTTAACATCTACTGATTAATGAGTCCGACTCACAATTTAAAATGTGTTTACCATAGTCAAGGTATGGAGTGCTGCACCTAAACGACGCCTCTAGATCCACAATCAATACCATAATAAATTACATGTTCTTAAACAGGCCGTGCTCACCTTCAGCTGTCACCATGGTAACAGCAGATCGAGCAGGAGACATTTGTGTTATTGTTGGTATGTCATATTTTGTTTAGAGATATATCCTGCAGTCTTATTTTGGACACTTGGTTGGTGGTGATTAGAAGCACAGGTTGTGTTTAGGGGTCCAGGTAACAGGAAGTTACAGGGAGAGTTCTTAATAAACCAGGATCAGACACACTACAACCTGCTGAAACTCTAAGCTTCTTTTTTTATGTTCTTTTTATATATTGTGCTTCAATGAACCAAAAACTCAACTGCACCATCAACTATTTTTGTGCCCATAAAATCACTGCAAATCCCCCTGTGTAGCGAGGATGGCGAACACATAATTAAGACCCTGGAAAAATTGCTGTTACAGATTGTAGAAAAATAGGTTTTCAGTACAAAGTTAACTATTGACAGGATTTTCTTTCCTCCTTACATGTTTTTTTTCCCCCCAATGTTAGATGAAGACATAGGAAAACCCAGCAAGGAAGTGACCGTCCCTTATAACTCTTGATTAGACTAGAGATAATGATCTTAGCACGGTCGTAAAAGGTTAATGAATATAGATTAAGATAGATTAACTTTTTTTTTTAAGTGTATTTGTTCTTCTCATACCCTTATGTAATGACAGTTCAGAAAGATGAATGGTTAACCTGCTTTGTCTCACCTCATTGGCCCAGTGTCTCCTTGAGACTGAACCCGTGAGCGTTGATGCAAAGAGCTTCTGTAAGAATTCATTTTTAATTAACTTTCCTTTTAATTAATAAATGGAGATGGTGTAGATGATTTAAAAGAAACAGTTCAAGTGAAACCACATCTCCTGGTGTTCCTCAGTGCATTGCTGAAGTGCCCTTGAACAAGACACTGAATCCCTGTCGGCTGCGGTGGTACTCGTTCACTAGAAGGACGTTTCTTTATACAAATTATAAATCATATCGTCCTATTACTATAATTATCATAACTGGTGGCGGTAGTGTTCACTGGTTAGTTCCAGGCTGTATTTGGAGGTTGTGGACTGATTACTTTCCACACTTATGAGTCTCATCTTCATATAAATGTCCCCCTTAACTGGAGCTTCGGAGATACTTGAACACTGAAGGATGAAAGTAATTTAGACACACACGCACACACACACACACACACACACTTTTAGTTCAGAGCTGTTGGCACAACTTTCGCACAAACCTAACTGGGGCGGCTGTAAAATGGGTTGTTAGCTCTGTTACAATTAAACCCATAGCGCACAAGCCACACAGTAATTAGTTTGCTTGTCCTGACTGTGCCCAATTGGTTTTAATGGAGTATGCCAACGATTTTAAAAGCCTGTACAAGTGCAAGTCTCAGCTTATTACGTAAAGCCAGAAAAATTCCACAAAAAAAGGTGGGTCATCGCTGCCTGAAAATAAATTTGAGACTGAGCCTATAATGCATCTATAGGGGGGGGGGGGTTACCCACTGAAGAGGTTTGTAGCTCTAATTGGTACAATAATGTTTTACTTTAACACCATTATTCTCAAGGATTTAAAGAGTGATTTTAGCTTTGAGCGCTATAAGGATGTAAGAATACATCGTCTATCTGATTACTGCTAATATACTTTCTCTGCACAGGAACAATAGTGCTTCCTGGCATTGACTCTCTCTCTCTAAGTTAATGAGAAACTGAGTACATTATGGCCAGGATGCAAGATCCTAACAGAAAGGAAGTGATTGGGTTTTGAACATTGCCATCACCTGGCTTTTTACAATCTTGTTTCAGTAGGGGGGGTGCGTTTCATTTCAGTCATTTTAGAAAATGGATTTTTCTTCAGAACTGAAATACTGGAACACTTGGCTGGACAAGAAAGACACCTCAACATCAAAAGAAATAATTCAAGGCTGGGAATACGTTGCCATTCACATGCATATGTTGTTTCCCCTTCTGAACTGAAGGAATTTCTAAGTTAGGTGAAACCATACCTGCAGGCTTACATTATGAACTTTTCTCATTTTGCTGTTTAAAGTCAGGCAAACTGACGAAGTTTCTGTCTTTGACATGAGTAATCTAACTTTCTGCAACTCATATACACATAAGCATATATTCAATTTTGAGGTCATGAAATGTAGGGAAAACGTGTCGGAGAACAGAGGACACAAATATCGACTTTCCTTCTCCACTGTCTACTTTATTCCCAACTGTCTAGTTTATGCACAGTCAGTCACCAGTGGGAAAACTGTCCTAAAAAGAGAAGGAGTTAAACCAACATAGATGGTTCAGGTCAGTGGTGAACGTTAACAAATCAACCCAGAGCCACAGAGAAAGTTTGGACATTTTAGTTTGTATTACTTGCAGCTATTTACATTATATATTGGTATATATAATGTTATTAGCAACTCCTGCATGTATATATAATCTTATTAATAACTCCTGGATTAACAAATTAAGACTATGAGTAGTTGTTTAATGGATTATGATGTATTATTGCACTCCTGACATAGGTTTCTTTGCTGCGATCACCCTATTTACTTGAAGTTAATGTTACATAAATTTATGGAAAATACAGTTTCAGTGGCTTAAATGATTTGTAGAAACTAAAAGGATTACTTTAATGTCTAAAATAAGTGATCATTTGCAACTTGAGGCAGATGAGCTGAGGAGTACCGCAAGGTTCTGTCCTGGGTCCTATGTATAATTAATTACATCATACTTTACTTTTTACAGCTTGTTGCGGCATGTTCCCATATTAAATTACCAAGTGTATAAATCCTCGAATTTGAACTTTATTACTTTTAGCCGTGAATATTTAGGCCTATAGAGGAATACCTTTACCTTGTTTAACACTTAAAACACGTAAAACTGTTTTAATAAAGATCCAGATGCCGCAGTTTCTTACCAAATTTGCCCAAAGGTTTGCCCAATATTCTTGTTCGGGTACTTGCTTTTCAATAATATTCATTAATTTAATCAGTATCACAGTAATAAACGTGGGTTTATACTAAAGTGTCAGAATAGAATCATTAGAATTTAGTTGATCTTACTTTCAATGCAATTTCTGAACGATTGTTTATTGACACTGTTCAACAACAGAATGGCTTAACTTCAGCTTGTTGTGCAAATATTTAACTCACTATGTACAGAAGTGCATTTCTCAGATCTACAAACATAAGCTCTATTGACTGTTTCAAAGTCTAAATGTGATCAACAAACTCTGAAAAAAAAACTGTGTGAATTTGATTTTTCTTATTATTACATAAAAAGATATTATTACTGGTTTTATTGCTGTTCACTGACACTCTTGATTGAGTTCTTCCTTCAGCTTAAATATGTGTTGAGTTCAGTTTGAGGCTTTGCAGATTCTGGGTTAAGTTCAGTTCACCATGACACAGAAAACAATGTACTGCAGTACACACAGTCTCTCTCTCTCACACACACACACACAGACGCACGCACATACACACGTTATATATATGAAATCCTTTCTAATTCGCTATTTGCTTCAGTTTGTTGAATTACCCAGATTAGTACTGTGTAGGTTGCTATTGGTTCCACAGTGACGGATTATATCAACCAGCCAACAAATTGGTAACAACTGAATTCACTTTCAGTTCAAATTCCATCATTTGTGAAAGACACAACTAACATTTTTCAGTTTGGGTATTAAATCATGTCCACGTGAGCCTCTCACGGCGTTCCTGATTTGAATTTTGAGAAAACCGTACGCAATCCATTTTGTTTATTGTCTTTGCTTCACAATTCAAGTGTAAATTAATCCTGTAAAGTCAATTGCGTGCTGAAGTGAAAGTGAATTTCCAGCTCTGACAGAATGCTAAATGAAAGAATTACAGACTATAGTGCAACTAATTCTCCCTCCCCCGTCTCGGCTCCCACATCATGTCAAATACACTGTACAGTTAGAAGAAATAAAACATAGTAGTCCCACTTGTACACAACATCATACATTATTAGTCAACTAGAAAAAACAGTAAACACATCCACATGTGATTAAAAAACGTCTAGAAGTTCAAAGTTACATTTCAGTTTTAACATCGTGGTAGCTATTTTTCTCCTTTTACTCGGCAGACATTTCAGACTGTGTTATTTATAGAAAAAAAAATCACAAAGTTCACATTTAGGACTCTTTGAAGAGAGCTGAGGAGCATTCAACAAACCAAACAGTTCCCTTTAAGTAGCTAGTTAGTCACACGCAGCATGAGATTAAATACAGTTTGGAAACACCTCATGCAAACACACAAAATGTTGTATTCTGTCCTCCAGGGCGACTGTCAGAGTCGTCACAGTTATCCTGCTGGAGATAACTGGTAGAGGAAGGGGGTAGGAGGCGGACTTTGAGATCAGTTTGTCAAGCAAAATGGTGCATGGTGTGTGTGTGTGTGTATGTGTGTGTGTCCCCTCCCCCCATAGAAATGTCCCTTGGTAGATGGGAGAGAAGGCCGCAAAATTTTGGTCCAGTGATCGCAACAGAAATAAAACTTGTATCGTCACATTTCCAGAGAACAGAGTATAAGATATATAAAAAAAAACGAAAAAAAAAAACACACTGGCCATCTGTCTCCACAAATTGCCATTTGGAGTGTTTTACATTTCTGAGAAACTTGATGAGCTCGGCAAAGCAGCGGAATCCATCGCTGTTTTTGCCAGCTTGGAATGCAAATGTGAAATTTCTGATTTGTGACACCCTCTGTCGCTATTTTCTTGCATGGGAACCCAAGTCAACCCATTATTTTATTTTTTTTTTTCCTTTTTACACAAATACCCATGTGGTGATGTGTAGTTGGCACTTTCAACAATAAAATTTGAGTAAGTGTGGTCTCGTTCCTCGTTACGCTGCTGTGTTCATCATTTCTCTCGCCAATATTTGTCATTCACCAGTGGTTTGGGAAAAAAAACAAAACAATTGTGAATTTAAAATTCTAAATAATAAATCAAGAGTTTTCCTTCTTAAACCCGTGTCCAGTTCCTATCCACAATCTGTCAATTTTTCTTATAGGTTACAAAATCCGGGACAAGATTCAGGCCACTCTGACTGCGATTGTCATTTCTGTAAAGGGCACGTCTTTCTCTTGACATAAAAGTTGCCTTTGGAAGATTTTGCCTGTTAATAGAAAGAGCTGGGGTGCTGCTGCGAGTGATGAGTGAGTGACAACTGGAGCTGGGCATTGACAGCTTTAACAAGACTGATGTGGAAGGGAAACCGGCACCTGACCTCTTCTCTAAGGGAGCGAGTGATTATTTTCTCTCTCGAGTTCTGCCTCTTTCTCCCCCTCTGTCTCTTTCGGACGGACATTTCAGACAGAGAGAGACCAAAAGAAACACACCTGGAACAATTGACCCCATCTACTTTTAACATGGCAGAAAACACCCAGTGGCCTTTGGGATGCTGTAGCCGAAAAAAAAATGTCCTCTCCCTGTCTGCCTGTCTCTTTATCTGTCAATAAAGTGTTCAGTCTTTCTGAGTTTCTATTGTAAACATTGTTAAGATTCACATTAGTAGTACAAAACAAGTTAAGTGTTATAGATCTGTAAGTATGTGTGTGTATGTGTGTGTGTGCGCATGCAGGTGTGTATTCACATATGCATGATCTGATGGTCTTGTCTGTGTATGTGTGTGTCTATGTGTGTGTGTGTGTGTGATGTTTGCTTCCTGTACACGTGCACATGTGAGATGATCCTTTGCAAACCTGCACACTGTGCATGTTATGGAACATTCAGAGTTTAGGAACGAGACAACAGCGTGAGCGTTTGTGTCCGACGCCGCAACGTTCCACGCTTTTCGTCGAACCCGAACGCACCCTCTTGGATAAAAAGATGTCTGACATTCCTAAATCGGTAGTCTTGTTGGTAGATTCTTTAAAGTCCGGTGTTGAATCTGTCAGGCACAAAGAGCAAAAAAAAAGAAGTTCCAGACAGGCTACAAGGAGATGTTTTTTTTTTAACTCTTTGGTCAGGCATATCTGCACTCAAGAGTTGTTAGGTATCGCTTTGAAAGTTAAAGGAACACTCCGTAGTGACATTTCTCTGAAAGGTTCTTCTTGGACAGAACACGCAACAATACACCAATAAGTCGTGTCCTCTTTGCATCCCGATGGTTTCTGTCATAAAAGCAAGGGGGAAGCAAGTCATTGGCTCTTGACTGTGTCAGACAGAAAAAAAAAATGCAGTTCTTGTATACTTGTATTGGTGTGGCGAAAACATCCTGTAGTTACAGTTATCAGCCACATGAGGCCAGTGTTTCATCAGGAACTCTGTTAAAACAGCAGAGTGAGGACGCTGTAGGGCCGTTGGGGGGGTGGAAGGTGGGGTAGGGTGTGTTGTAAATTGAATCGCAGAGTATTTTAGTGTCTTCCGTATCCTGTCTACTTGTCTGTGTCTTGGTCGTTGTTGTTTTCAAAGACATCTGGAGTAGAAAAAGCAGGATGTGACGCAGTGGCGACTGGTAAGGCAGCTCTCCTGGGCTTATTTTGACCTGTAGAGAGAGAGAGAAGAGAGGATGATCTGTTTCAGTGCTTTCATTTTTATACAGAAATCTGAGAAATCAGAAATGTCTATGCCTCTGTAACAAGCAGATACGTATCATACAGGACATGTAATGCTGGCATATGTCGTGAAAACACATTTCATGCAGGTTTCAAGGGATTTGAGAACAATGATGGCAAAGATTGCACGTAAAAAAAGAGCTTTATAACGATGATGAAATGCTTTGCAGGGCGTTTGCTCAGCGTTGTCTTTAATAAATTAATTCACTCCGGCAAAATGAGCTGAACAACATAATGCGGCTTGACGAGAACATCAGAGGCACTTGTCTAGCGGCTTTTTATAAAAGATAACAATACTCAAGAGACGGATTAGCACCGTCATGGGTATACTCAGTAGGTGATATGTTAATTTTTAACAGGGGGGGGTTGGTCCTAACCCTAGGACTGCAGGATTATAATGTAGTCCCAACCCTTGATATCATAATTACAGTTATGAATTTAATTTAATAGAACTGCTGAATACATATTTTGTGCGGGTCTCTTCTATTACTTGATATGGACGCTCTTCCATTGCTGCTCGTCACTTTAATCGAGGCGGTGACACGACTCTATGGAGCATACAGGCTAAAATACAGTATAGTTTTGAGTATCTAGGTCAGAGATTTCTATAAGGTGATAGAAGGGAGGGACTGAGAGAAAATGCCGCGATTATAAATCCATACGCTACTCCAGCGCCATGGATTTATCAATACACAGCACAGTTAGGCTCCTGATATTTCAGAGCCACGGTCGGTGCTATAGATTCAGTCAGACAAATAATCAAGAGTCAGGCAGATTAAACTAACGTATGCAACTACACAGCCCCTCTGCCCTGATATGTATTCTGCTGTTAAATTAAGGTGGAGAAATCACCTACTGGGTGAACTGCGCTGGCTCGCTGATACTTTCCTGTTTATCTTTTCATTACATTTAATATCATTGTTGACACCGTGTTAAAGTCAGTTTGTTTGGAATCAGCTCATCACACTGAATTGTACGCATTCAAGCATTTTGTTTGTTCTGAAATGAGGAGCTAAAACGATAAACTTATCTTGAATTTTATAGGAATAAGAGTAAATATAAATGTCTTTTTTTGCGGAGCGGGAAAATGTTATTCTTTTGTAATCTGCTCCTTTTTCAGTGTCCTGGGATACTGCTACAAAAAAAATTAATCTTCTTCATCTGCATTTACAGTAATTCAATCGATATATAAACCAAATTCACCAGATCTTACAGTAATCACAAGGGACCAACATGGTTATAAATCAGACATCAGTTTTGATAAAAATTCATAGAAAATTACACTCCGGTGTTTCAGATGTGCCATTCTTCATTCTTCTTGTTTTATTTTTCATGTGTTGTGATACTTTTGGGATGATGCCAAACTCCCATACTCTCATTACAATGTGAATGGAGTAACACACGCTTTCGAGGTCTTTTCTTTGAAAACAAGTACATATTTCTACAAAATTCTGAAGGCGGTTATTGTTGTCAAGTTTTTTTGTGTGTGTCAGGGTGTGGGCGGTTGTGTGTGTGTGTGTGTGTGTGTGTGTGTGTGTGTGTGTGTGTGTGTGTGTGTGCGTCTGGCAGAGAGATTTCCTTTGGGACACTACAGCTGATGCTATTTTATTGGTCCCTCTGGCCAGAGCCAATAAACACTAAAGTGAAGGGACAACAGCTGGGGAACAATGATAGCATATTGATGATGTTTGTGTGTGTGTGTGTGTGTGTGTGTGTGTGTGTGTGTGTGCCTACATTAATGTGTACACTCTGTCCATCAGCACATTTACTGTGTGTAGATGTTTATATGCAAACTATACAGTGTGTGTCATCTTGAATATGTAAGTGCACAGATATTTGTATTCATGTACGTGTGTGTGTGTGTGTGTGTGTGTGTGTGTGAGAGAGAGAGAGAGAGTGTGTGTTTTTGAGGCCATTATCTTGGGGGTTGATGATTTATGATCTGTGTTCTGGCTTCCACGGGGGACATATAAAACTACAGAATGGCCCTTTATTGCCTTTCTTTGTTTAGCCCAACATTGCATCCATCACTCCATGTTTCTTTCTCTCTCTTTCTCTTCATATATATATAAATATATATATATATATATATGTCTCTTGCCCTTTCCATGTCCATTTCTCTATCTCTCTCTGTGTCCTTCAGTATCTGTGTAATAATATAACCTATTCTACTTATTGATAATCTGTCTTCTGCACATCAGTAAAATCCCCATTAATCCCCATCTTGTTGTTTGCTGTATTGCCTGCTGCTTTCCACAGGACAGAGTGAGACAGTGGCTGATTAGATTGATGCTGGGCTGTCGAAAGTGTAGACTTCAGTCTAAAAATAACTGAAGATCTTGATGAAAGTGGAATGTGTGACTTCAGTCCCAGGAATTCCTCATATAAACTGGCTTCTAGCCTGCAAATATACTGTAGTGTATTTTCCACCTCTCAATCTAAGTTAATCTAAAGAACAATACTTGTTTGGAGTAGTAATGTACATTTGGATAGAATAAGTAACCTAAAGGTAAGTGTATTGTCTGTAAAATGAGAGGCCATGTGAATGTAAATCTTGGAAGAATAGAAGCTGGCCATGTGATGGAAAAAAAATTGGCAAAGGGGTCAAAAGGCCTGCAGCCCAGGTCAGAGGTCAAAGTCATATGTTGTACTTTCTTCAGACTGTCTCAAGGCAGCTGACCACCGGGAATAGGAATGAATAGTGAGCTGTTTTGACCAAATAGATAGGTTTAGAATGTTTGGAGATGTGGATTAAGAACAATACATAAAGAAGATGTTTGGGATGAATAGAGAAAGGTCTTATATTGTTACAGCGGCTCTGCAAGACACGCAGTGGTGCAGCGCTGTTGCCTCACAGCAAGAAGGTCGCAGGTTCAAGACCTTGGTCTGGGACTTTTCTGCGCGGGTTTGCATGTTCTCCGTGTCTGCGTGGGTTCTCTCTAGGTTCTCCAGCTTCCTTCCCACAGTCCAAAAACATGCTGCTAATTGGAGACTCTATATTCCCCACAGGGAGTGAATGGTGTGTGCCCCGCGATACGCTGGTGACCATCTGTGGTGTATCCCTGCCTCTCGCCTGTAATGCGCTGGGATTGGCTCCAGCAGACCATGTGACCCTAATGAGGAATAAGCGGGTATAGAAGATGACTGACCGGCTCTCCAAGACGCAGCATTATGAAGAAAGATCTAGAGTTTGGCCGTCAGAGATGCTCTCAGATATGTATATATGTATTCGCCATTTTTCTTTTGGAATAAAACTCTTTGTGGAGAAGACAAGACGTGTCGGGTCTTTCATCAGCACATCAAGAAACAACAATACAAAGAAACCCCTAGCAACACGAAATTACATTTGAGTGGGTGCCTTCTCTAGTCAACGCGGGTGAAATAGCCGGGGACAAATGTTTTCATTGT
Source organism: Lepturacanthus savala (assembly GCA_030544235.1). Taxonomy (NCBI): domain Eukaryota; kingdom Metazoa; phylum Chordata; class Actinopteri; order Scombriformes; family Trichiuridae; genus Lepturacanthus; species Lepturacanthus savala. Next base: position 6,980,914 of record CM060477.1, on the reverse strand, counting down.
GAACCCAACATTTATCTGTCACACATGTGATGCGATAAGAGTGATGACTGATGAGACCTCGGGCTGATAAATGATAAGCTTCTATCTGATAATAATCCTCAACACAGAACTCGAGATATCAAACTATCAATGAAAATCAGCCTCCACTGTTGATGGGGGGTTGTATTTAGACCCGTTGCCTTATTACTGTTAAGATCCAAGACTTTGAGAAATACGAACATTGTGAATGATATTTGATTCTAACTTTTTGGACTAAAACTACTATTTTGTGTGTTATAAAATAAATAAAGCAAGAATAATGTGTGTTATACTTACATGTACATGGGTTGTAGTTGAAGGTGGGAAGTCTTCTGAGGCCCCTGGTAGCCATATGAGTCAAACCCTCCTATAAAATCAACTGAACAGAAAACAGCATCAATTAGAGAAACCACATCGCCGTGTTTAACAACTGACAACCACCCACCACAAATGATTCATTATATTAATCCTCCAACACCTACAGATATCTCAACAGCATATTTCTGCACCAGAATCAACCATCTCCACCATCGCTATGAGAGCTAATCATGGTTGTGGGCATAAAACAGCTCGGGGTGAAAGTTTTGCCTCGACTGTATGAAAATCCTGCAATGCAAATCCAAATCTATTTTTAGGAGGTGGACTTAAGACTTGGGCGTCAATATATTTATGCCCGGAGAATACTCTTAACTCCTAAATTATCTAGGATAGCTCCACAGATTCCCAAGCTTAGGAGCTGACAGCAGGTGGCTGCTTTCACTGAGCCTGGACTTTTGAAGAGAGGAAGCCATGATACATACTTTTTTTTTTTTTTTTTTGTACTTTGATGTTGCAGAGCTCATAAAAGGGTACTTCCTTGCCTAGCAGCAGCCTACTTTCTTATTTATTCGACGAGATTTCAAAAACATCAAGTACAATGTGAAATTTGGCTGTCACTGCAGAGATGAAAGCAGCTATGGATGTATCTTAATTCTGCAATAAGCAGGGACACGAGGCCAAATATGTGGCAGCCAGCAACAAACACAGTCAGGGAGTTGGATTTCAGAGAAAACAGGTTGATTTCACTAATTAGTTTGCAATTACCTATTAAAACATTATAAATAACAGAGTTATAGATTCATCTTTACATCTTAATGCACATGATTTAATACTGGAACTCTTCTGAGGGATAATTCTACATTTTTTTTTTCCACTTTCTTCAGAGTTAGATGAGAATATTGATATGACCTGTGTATGCACGCTGAATATGAAGCTGGATTATTTTTATCTATCTTTATTTAAACATAACACAATTTAACAGCATCTCTTAACTCTTTAGGCGCCAGAGTTCTTTTTTCTAAAACGTTTGATTTTGACATCTTACATTTCAAAAGGCTATAATTTAAAAGTGATAAGAGATAGAGACTTTCTGTAAATTAGAGCCATATTAAAATCGACCCAAAGTTCATGTATGGATGAAATGGACCCGTCTAATAACGTCACATGGTGGGAGCCATCTTCACGAAATGTCACATATTTGAATTATATGCTATATTGTGTGGTGTCTTGCCAAATGAAGTCGACAGTGGTGCCTCGAGGGTTAAAATCACTTGAAATGTAATATATTGTTTGTTTGATCCAAGAAAAAAACAATAAAGAACTGAGTTTACTTTTTATTTTCTGTATGGGTTAAAAAAAAATAAAGATCCAAGGTGAAATAGTCAAATTTAGAAGTTCGGTTAGATCATGACTCACTAGTTTTTATATAAATAGACCATGGGAATTAAATGGTTGAACTGGGGGAATAGGGCCTCTTTATCAACAATGCTGTGCTTCCATGACTTTAACAGAATAATCATTAGATAGAGGAGATTTTTATCCGTGTAGGGATGTATGAACATATTTATTTCTGTTCAAATTGTCGTTTTTTTGACGTTTTTTACATTTTACCACACAACAGGACAACAGATGACAGCATATGCTCCGATATGACGATATTTCTTGATCATTTGGCTCATTACGGCTGTTCACTCAGACAACAAGGTCTGTGCTTTATGCAGGTCTCCTTTGTGTGGATCCTTTTGTGGAAGAATAGCTTGGAGTGAACAGCGATGGTTTCCTGCTGATTCATGCTGCAGTCGAACGGTCCCAGCAGACTTTTCTGTCGTGCTTGTCCCTTTGAACACAAGAGGAAATGGAGCTCCTAACCTTATCAAGTTTTGCCGCCTATCACTCTATAGTGGCCTAGTTTTAAAATTCAAATATGCTATTTATAAGGCTCGGGCCGTGTCCTATGAGCGCTTTAAAACATGAACGACTCCCTCCAGAAGACAGAAACTGCAGTCCGGTCGATAAAAAGTTCATGGGAAACCAGGAGCAAGACAAATATTACAGGGTTTTTATCTTCGCAAACAAATCATTTTATATAGTTTTAAGTTATTCTTTTTTTCTGTTGCAAAGTTTCCCATTGATTGAGGTGTCCTACGAATCCAAAACACATTTGCTCCGTTGAAGACTGATCATACAAAGATTGCTTTAGTTATCTTAGGATGTATATCTGTTTGTGTGTGTGTGTGTGTGTGTGTGTGTGTGTTGTTCATGTAGTCCCTGTGATAAGAATCTGACACATTTCGAGTAGCAGCAAGATAGATAAGACTGACTACAATGATTAATCTCCAACTCGCAGGCGTACACACACACACACACACACACACACACACACACACACACACACACACCCACACACACACACACACACACACACACACACACACACCCACACATACACACACACAAAGAATAATTATTGGAGTAATTAGCTTTCTCAGCAACTCAAAATCTTCACTGGTTCTCAGTGAGTATTAGCTTCTTCACCCAAGGCACATTTGCAGACAAAGCTCCCTGATTATTGTTTAGTCTCCAGCGTTGCATTATTACATCACGCTGCGTTTTTCTGCAGCCACGCTCGGGTCTTAAGGCTCGGCAACACGGTGATTACGAATGGCTCCGCGAATCACTCAGGAGTTACATTAAAATGATCTGCATGACACAGCGTTCATGTTATTAAGTTTAATAGTGGGTTAAATCCGAATAACATTTGTTCCTCGAGAAAGAAATGCGAAAATGATGATACTGGGTTATTGCTGCTCTGTGTGTTCGCAGCTTAGGAAACTTACTTGTAGCTGTGAATGTGTCTTCATGTGTTTGTCCTGTGATAGACGGGTGATAAAACACTGCACAGCCCTTCATATTATAATGCAAAGAGGGCTTTTGGCGGCGAACGTTTTATCTTTCGCTGTCACGACTGTGAGGTAAAAAGTACGGCTTTGACTTAGGATGCAATGTCACATTTATGTCACAGAAATGCGCGCTTGCACATATTCGGTTGGCGACGCAGCACCTCGCTGGATGACCTTGCGTCGCGTTCTGGCAAAAGTTGAGCCAGGTTTGAGTTTTATGCTTTTGGCTGCCGCACAAGGTGAGTGATGAATGACTTGGTCTATAAAATAGATGAATAGATGGATGGATGTGGAATCTGTCATTACATGTCTGTAAATCTTCTCATTTTTTTTTATTCTATGCTCCTGTGTTAATTGTTCATTTATCTCTTGTTTTTGACTCATATATGTATATTTACACAAAATAAACTGCATTATAGTATGGTTTAAAATGCTTTATCTTTATATTTTCCTGTAAAACTGCATTTTTTTTTAACAAAGTTCCATTCAATCCAAATAACTTTGGCTAGTAGCTAACTCCTCCCATTCATTCCATGCTGATCTACCACCACATTTGTGTGTGTGTGGAGCCAACAGTCCTCTCCTGTTCCATTTCTCTCTGAAGCTCCCTAAACACAAAGCTCCCACTTTTTAGTGGCCCAATTAAATGTGAGGATTTGATTTAAATCCCTCCTGTAACTTTAAATCCCCCAAATATTTCATTTCACTGGAAAACGTGTCACAAAAAGACACTTAACTTCTGTTTCACTAGTATTAAATCTTAAGGGTGTCTCCACAGAATCCTGTTAATGTCTGAATGAGCAAAAATCCAAGTGTAGGTGCAGAAAAAGCACATTATTAGTAGCATGTGCATCACATTGTGTTTCATATTTAGCCAATGACTGTATTGCATGTCATGAAATCAGTTTTTTCCAACTGAAAACCCCCTCATTTAAAACTGAAACAAAGGAGAGGATGACAAATACAGAAATCACTTGAATACTTTTTAATGGCCTTTAAACAGCAAATGTGTCTGATGTGTCTCTGGTAATAAGCTTTCTTCAGAGATTTCAGATGAAATCAACACCTGAAATGAGCCCTGAGAACATACACAACCGCGTGAACACACAAATAGCTCCATCTCATCCAACTTTTGTTCTTTAGGTCTTCCAAAGTCTCTCTCTCAGGGTGCAAAATAAATAAATGTGCAGCACAGAGAGCCAGGGGCTAGTTAAGCAAAGGCCAAATAACAACTGTCAGACATTAATTATTTAGACGTGGAACAAGTGACATTTTGAGTTTCCTGTTACAGCGCAGCTCATTAAAATGCAGCATTAAAACAATCTCATCTCATGTGGTTGTAGTACGAGTTTAATACAGTGTTTGCTCAAATGTGCAATGTAATCATTAGCATGCCCGGCTAACTGGATCATTACTTTCAAGGACGAGGAGCGCATCATTAAAATTTATTTTAAAGGTCCCGTGTCACGCACTTTGCTGGGATTTACTTAAAGGACCCATTGGCTGCGAGGAGCCAAGACAACGTCACCCGCCCGCTCGTGTTTATCCTTGATCACCGGCCTCTTTGAGCCCGAAGCTGCATTGAGTCTGGTTGATGAAGCAGGTGAAATGAGGCGGAAACACTTTGCGTTCTTTTCAGAATTCTCTGGGTTTACGGAAAATATAAAACATATAAATAAACCTCGAGCCACTGGTGTCTCGTATTAATATGCTCGGGAAGGTTTTGGTGTTTCCTCGAAATTGTTCTAACTTTTGCTCGATATATGAAAGTCACAACTTTCGGTTAAAAGACCGAAAAAAGGTGGCTGAGCTACGGCAGAACGTCACAAAGTCAAAGAAGTACCAACGAGCCATGAAATGGCACAGTTTCTAAATCCAGCCTGTGTGCATTTCTCTGTATTTTTTGTGTATTTTTGTATAAAGATAGTGGCTATTTCCATGATATTTGCATGATATGTGACCTTTAAGGTTCTTTTACTGGTTTAAAAGATCCTAATGGTCTTGGGCCTTGTTATTTATCAGAATTGCTTTTAATCCACCTTAATCTTAATCTTAATTATTCCTGAGGTTAACATTAAAACTCTTTCTTTTCTTTCCTATACTTTTCTTATTATGGCCTACATCTGTGGAACTGCTGCCTGAGGACCTGTGGACAGCAGAGAATGTCGATATTTTCAAAGCAAAGTCAAGACCTATTTTTTCGGTCTGTCTTGAAATTGAATGTTATCTTATCTTTTTTATTTTAATCATAATCGGTATAGTGGGGCCGAACGATTTCGATTTCATTCGCCTTTTTCTTCAAATCAAGTTTCAGTGCACAACATTTACAAGCATCACAGAGACCTACATCATAGCATTAAAACAATAAATGCAAGATTGGAACTAAAGTCAATATTTGATTTCAGATGTAGTCCAATTTAATTAGAAGAAACATGCTATATATAAGCTACATCGAGTTCTTGAGCATCGGCAGTTATTACAACTGAATTAATTTAATTTAACATAGAGCAAAAAAGGCCTAAATTAAATGTCAGGAAGGTGGCTTTTATCACTAAAACCTGTTCACAAAGTATCACAAAGTATTATCCCTTCCTTGTGTGAAAAATAGTTCTGAAAGCTACTAGGCTAACGTTAGCATTCTCTGCTCTTTGTTAGATTTGAGGAAGTTTACACTTCACCAATAAATACTGGTTCTATTATAGCTGCTAAACATCCAAACAGGGTTACATTAAAAGAAACTGATCTTACATTTTTCATACTAACCTCCCCAAGAAAAACTAGCTGCGGTGCTTTTATTATGGATCATCATCTGTTGAGAACACTGAGCTTTTGCCAGGGACACGCAGCATTAGCAAGACAACTGTCGCCAAGTCGTATTTAAGACCCCTTTCAAAAGAGGTTTGCCTTAAAATGAGCCAGCTGGAAACATTACACATGACATGTTTTCAACCGACTCAAGGAGCTAACATTAGTTTAATTAGCTTGCTGGCTAAAGCTGATTAAACCCAGCAGCGACACTCGTCAATTGTCCCGGAACCGTTGACAGCTATAAATGAGGAGGCTGCGTTCGTCTACTTCAGCCTGACTAGCCATGAGTAGCGTAGCGACAGTGTCGGGGGGGAGTTTTGCTGTTGTTTCACTGAAAAAGCCAAATACTGCAGGCTCAATAGAGACATTTTCCTGGCTTCTTGGTGTATTTCCTTGTCGGTGTGTGTATAGACGTGTGACCGTATACTTACAGCTATCCTCCTCTTCTGAAATTAGCTTGACCACATAGCAGGCGTAGATAAACCCCACCAACTGGAGATGGATAGAGAGATAGAGAGAGATTGTTATTAGGATTATAACTATAGATGTAAGAACACATCATATACTTTCACCATATATCATCATCATATCAATACAATCAGATAAAAAAAGAGTAGCTAGTCTTGTAGACAGATAAATAACAGAGAAATGGTGTGATATTGACAAAATAACCAACAGAGGAAACAGGTGTTGATGTACAGTAAGTGGAGCAGCACTGAGGTGTTTTAATCTAAAATAGAGTCATTGAATCAATGAACACACACACACACACACACACACACACACACACACACACACACACACACACGCAGGTATAACTGTGCCTTCACGTCCTATGGTAAATACCAAACCTCAAAATTGCACATGAACACCCACTCAAGTCGTAATTTCCACTGGAAAACTGGAAGATTTTTACGATACACAGACATCAAACGATAAACTTTGACCTTTCAACATGGCGAGGGAAGCAAAAGTGCCGTGGATGCTAAGTGTTGCGTCCTGTTAAATGTTCTCTGCTGCTTTTAGCTGGTTAGTGTGTAGCCCACACAATGTGGTGGCATACATGATTTTAATAACATTGCCATTTACACATTGTTTTTTTTTTTAACCCATTTAGGATGATTTCATGCATATAATGACATGTCAGTTGAGTCAATAACACCCATGTTATACATCTAATTTTTCCATTTTGTACCCTTTTCTTTGCAGAAAATAGCATTTTAATCACTATTATAGTTGCCGTTTGCACAAATATGCCCATAAACAACAACCTATTTATCCCATGTACAAAATTATTTTTTGGAGTATTCTAGAAACCTGAAGGATTAAATAGAGATATACATGTCAGGGTTGAAAATCATAATAGTCTAAATAAAATGTAAAAATCTTTCTGGGTGGGTTTTTCCATTTGTTTTTTAAAAGTGCTGTTGCTGTTGTTGTTTTACCTCCCAAGAGCAGATGCTAGCTAACATTAGCAGTCAGTCGAGGATAGCCTCCAGTAGGGTTACTCTGTGGTGGAATGTAATGCAATTTTCTCATGTGAATATATTTATTTTATTTTCCTCACACCATGTGAAGGCAGTAAAATTCTGCGTCTGCCTTACTACGAAAGCAAATGAACACAACGCACTTGTAATTTCCACATCATGAGTTGAAAGGATCATCTTTCCCATACCACGTGAACCTTTACTCACAGTCACAAAGTTAGCCTGAACGCTAACGTTTTCAAAGCTACTGATAGCTTTAATAAACAGCTTCGAATTTTTACTGTACAACTATAAAAACTCGGTGTCAAACATTTTATCCCTTGCTGTAAAAAGTACGGCTTTGACTTAGGATGCAATGTGCTTGCACATATTCGGTTGGCACCTCGCTGGATGCCATTGTGTCACGTTCTGGCAAAAGTTGAGCCAGGTTTGAGTTTTATGCAGCTAAAAGTACCGTTGTACCGATACTAGCTAACATTAGCAGGCAGTCGAGGATAGCTTTGAGTAGGGTACTAAGCGGTGGAATGCAATGCAATTTTCTCACATGAATTTTTGTATTTTATTTTTTCCATACTACGTGAAGCCATCAAAATTCTGTTTAACTTTTCTACCACAACAAATAAAATAAGGCAGCATATGACCGGTCACTTCAACGACAGTCATAAAGTTAGCCTGAACTCTAATGGTTTCAAAGCTACTGACACCTTCAATACACAGCTTCAAATCCTTATTGTACAACTATGAAAACCGAATAAAAAAAAAAATGGTCACAGCCGCCTCTCCTTCATGTCGCTGTGGGTGAACATAAACGAGATAGTGATCACTGAAATTGAATTTTCAGCTCCCTCTATTGCTTTAGTGTTACGATGTCAAGGCAGATAGTTCCGTATTTGTTGCTCTCTTCGAGAATGAAAAGCTGCCCTGGCAGGGAGCGTTGTTCTACCTCATTGTCTCACAGACCTGAGGACAGCAACAGCTGCAGATTGAACTATCAAAGGGGGAGCGACGGCGCCATGGGTTTCTTTGCCGCGACTCTTACCAAAAACCAAAAAAAAAAGAAAGACAGCACTGAACCTTTGTGTGTGTGTGACAGTAATAAAGCAGTCCACGCTAGCAGGACACGCTTGCTCTCTGATCTGCTCGCTCAATCGCAGTTTTGTTTCCCAGGCGACCGAGGGAGGTCGGTGATTGGAGAAAAAGACGCAGGAAGTTGCGGGCGAACGCGAGGCGAGGTCGGCGTTTCAGTGACCTTAATAGCCCTCGATACATGAGGGAAAGAGGGAGAGAATTAAGGAAAAAAGGACAAGAAGAAGACAAAGGCATGCAGGAGGTAATAAGCCGACGTATTACCCTGAATAAAGAAGGGTAATGTGCTTGAATAAGGCTTTAACTGTAGGAAAAAAGAAAATGACATTGACATGTCATTTGTATTCCATCAGACACACGGACACATGCTAACACACCCTCGCTCAACCGCGCGGCAGATCCGTAAACACACCGCCAGCTGCAAATGTGAGCAACTATATTTGCGATTCAGCGTCTATCTCAAGGTCTTGACCTCATTTAGTCTAAATAATGTTCAGCTCCCTGCTCTCCTCCCCGCTCTCCTTTTCCTTCAATTTAAGTTTTCTTTCTCATTTCCTATTGTTTATTCTTCTCTCACCCTCCCTCTCTCCGACGTCTCGGGCAAGTAAATGAGTCATAGAAATATAGCGAGTCGCTTCGCGGAGGGAGAGTTTTTAATTTGAGCCGAGCCGAACGCCGTTAGCGGGACGACGGCGGCGACGACGGCGGTCATTTTAAAGTAATTTGTTACATTACAACAGGGGCATCTCTGCTTTCCCTCAAAGGGCAGATTGTAAAGATCATATATATGTATCTACATATTATTATTACATGTTATTATATTAGATAAATGCCTCTCCACTCATAATAGTGCTGGTGACAATTTGCTAAGTTTTATAAAACAGAATTTAAAAATATGCTGATGCAGAAATAATGCTATATTGTTGTTAGCCGCTAATTATTAAAAATGCTGCAGCATAACATTGAAAATCATCACAGTTATCTAGAGACTCCAACAAGAATATGCTGATAACCACTATTAATGGATTTTTCAAAGATTGGAATCTATAGTTTTGTGTTGCTATGCTAAATATTAAAGAACTGAAAGTACAAGAAAGTAATGATAGATGTACTTCATGTGCAAAACGGACATTTACAGAGTAAAATATTACCGTTTTTTTCCCTGTAACGCCTTACATTACTGCGTTACAGCAAAAATCAACGCATTACATTCATTTATTACTTTTCTAACACGTTACTCCCAACACTGGGCATTATAAGCCAGACTTCACATGTTGCGGAGTGGAATTGCTGCTTGAGACGACTCTCCCTACTTTTCAGAGCAGAAGTGGCGTCCGCTCTGTATTCTACGCGGCTCGTTTGCCTGTGAAAATGACTTTCGGGTGCAGTTTTGTTAGCGTCAATGACGCCGTGTGCAGAGAGCCGTGCCGCCCTGCGATGGAGAACGTATAATCAGCTGTGACAGAGCACGTTTTTCTCTGCACATCAATATCCTGTTAATATTCTGCATACTCAAATGTTCAGTTTTGGTATTGCCACATCTAAACACAATATCCTGTTTACAATAAGCCTGATTATATCTTTTCTCTATGTGAAGAAAACCCTAATAAGATAGAGGAAGGGGGGGGGTGTATTAGATATTTGCTACGGAGCTATGACGTTTTGTGTCTTATCTTGTTTACCGTAGCAGTTCTCCGTCTGAGTAGGTTCGGTGCCTGCAGTTATATTTGGAGGATCCTGTTCATGAACCCCCGCAAACTTTGTGTTCAGCTAGATTTAGATTTAGATCAAAATGCATCGAGCCAAGCATCCGCATCAAACTTGCCCGCAGCGTCGTGTTCAGATAGCGTTTCCCTTGAAGATAATTCTATTTATTTAGTATTTTACTGGGCCTGCTTCACAGCAGCTCACATACTTTACAGAGAAGTGTGGTTTGATGTTGTTTTTGAGAGTCTGTGAGAATTAATTGATCAACTAAAGGTCCCTGATCTTAAAAGGTGAGATTTGAATTTGATTACGAGAAGGTCTACGTGTTCTGTAAATACTGTTCCACAGTCACAGCTCACTGCCTCATTCACGGCCATTCAACTTAACAAGTCAGAGAAGAGGCTCATTAAGGCCCCAACTAAACCAATCTAGATTTTTTTTTTTTTATAATCCACACACTTTTCTATCCAATTTGGTCTCTATACCACACCAACAGGCACTCAGGATCCAGTCCGGATCTTTTTTGGTTTCACTCACAGATGGTAGGCATGTCTCATGTTGTGTCTGTGTTCTTGATACGTTTGGTATCATTTGAAGCTTTACAGCTGGATTTAAGTTTGCTGCATGAAGTGCAAGCCAAGATCCCCTCTGGAAGACTCGCTAGACATTGATAAAAGCTGACTTTTCAAACCTTCAGCAGTCAATGTCAATTCGAATGAATGAAAGTATTCATGTCTTGTTGTAGAACGTCAAACAAAACAAACTAAATATACATTGTAGCTATTGCACTTATGCTGCATTCGATTGCACCCAGAACTCGAAAACTGTCCTCAGAATTGGAAAAGTCCAACAGCATATAGCGTTTCTCTTTCTCTCTTCCCTTCAAGTATCTAATATACTTCCCCAGCAGTAGCCTACTCTTTGACGCTCCAAAGACATCCAAATAAACATCACCTTACTGTGGCCGGCCATATTTGCACAACAAACCTTATTTACCTCATAATTTGGAATTTCCGACTCAGACTTTTCCGAGTTCCAAGTGCAATTGAATGCATCATTAAAAGCTAGGGCTGTATGCAGTCACTCAACCTCTTTACAAACCGGTTTTAATGTTTATCAGAAAATAACTACTCATGATTCTGTTTGAGTGGGATTTTCAGGTAATTTTCGATAACATCTTGACTCTCCAGAATTTTTCCAGGACATCTGGTGTCTCTACCTATGAGTTATTAGATTTTCTGTTGCAGTTGCGATTAGACGCCAAAACGGAATTTTAACCGTAGTCCGATTAAGTTGTGCATGATTGCTGCGGATAGGTGGCAGGTGGATGATGTGTTTTGTATCTCAGTTGCAGATAATAATAATAATGATACTAACAGGCCATCCACACATCTCTATCATAGATTTGCCTGTGTTTTTCAATCACTATGCACCGTACAAAAACCGTACAACACAGCAGGAGCAGTGCGGCAGCAGCTGTTTAGTTAAAGCCAAGCAGCAACAACTGGCCGCGCTACATGGTTACTATGACAACAATGACACTGCGCATGCCCGAAACGTTCTTTCACGCAGGTATTTGAAATGTTTCTCATCGACCACTAATGGCCCGGCATGGTATCACAGGCTTTTAGGCAGATCTTATTCATGTGGAGGTCTCCATGTAGTCTGAGATATTTGTCGATCAGACTAATGTGAGGAGAGATTTTTTAACCGGGGGACGAAAATATCCAGTTTAAAAAAAAAAAACTCTAGACCAGTGTAGCTGAGGCCTAATATTAATGAGACAGACACAAAATGACCTGTTCTTTCTGGAGCTGCAGAGACGCTTGAAAGAGGAGATGTAAAGCCATAATGAGATGATTTTTAAATATATATATCTTGTTAAGGGAAATTATAACTTCAAACAAAACCCAGTGAAAGTGTAAATATGTGCTCTTTATTTTAACGTGTATCCTATATAACTGATGCTAATATCATTAATTTGCTTGAGCTGTTTATAGTTCTAATCATTTACACTATTAAATCCAACTGCTTTCATCTCCGGCTGCTTCCATGTCAACAACCACTATCAACGTGCTCTTCATCGACACTTCCACTGCTTTCATCTCTCCCCGTTCAACCGAGTTCATCGGCTGTCAGCGATTACTCTTCAGCTGACACTTCCAGCTAAACTCATCACGGTTTGATGATGAACGAGCGCTTGAACTTCAACCAAATCCTCAACTGATTTCAGCTTCAATCACCGCTCACAATCGAACGAACACCTCAACGCTACAGCGCCCGCGTGTTTTTCTGAAAATCGTCCTTTTTTCCCCCCTTTTCTCTATCCTACTGTCAAACTACTTTTGAGGGGGGTAGTGAATATAAATAATAATGAATTCAAAACTAACGGTGTGCAATTATGCTGTCCAACACTGAGCTTGTGCTTCTGAGATAAAAAGAACGAGGAGAAAGCGTTTCAGTTCCTGCCCTCTCCCTCTTTGTTGTTCTAAAAGTGTTTTTCTTTGGTTGTGGCTCCTGCTCGTGTTTGGATTGACTGAATTAAACCTGAAAGATGCTCGGTGTGACAAGCAGAAATGGAGGAAAAGCAGCGCTTCATCATAGATACAGCCTGACAAGCAATAACCTGTGCAGCTTCAACTCACAAAGAGCTGAACCTCATTCAGAGCACAACCTGTATCTAGTTTATGATGTTTTATTTGCATGGTGACACACACACTATCCCAAGAGATGCTCTTTAACCTGTTTCTGAAACATACCACAGGTGCTTGTTGCCATGGTAAACACAGCAAAAGCAGTTAGCTGTGCAATAGTAAGCCGGCTAAGCCAGTGGCATTGTCTTCACGGAGTATTGCTAATCAAATGACGAATGCACATGTTCTTCTTCTCCACTACGGTCGATTGTAAAATGTCTCCCCTCCAGAGCTCGAACGGAATGTTCTGAACATGTTTGCACTAATGGCTGCAAAGTTTCTGCAGCTTCCTGCACTGCAAATGCACCCTCCACTTCCAGTTTTCTTCCCCCAGTTCTGTCTACTTTATATAAAGGCATACTGCCAGCATTTAAAGCCACGCTTTCAACTTTGAAGGTTATCTGCAGCTTCTCGGGGACTTTTGATTATGGCTCCCATCTGACTACAGTGTTGGAATTAGTCTGTGGTATCTGTAATTAAGGGGATATAGTTTAAAAAAAAAAAAGGAATAAAACAGGAGGTGTCTCAGTGGTTCACTGCCTCACAGCAAGAGGCTCTGTGGTTCAAACGTGCAGGTGGGTTGGGGTCTTTCTTTGTGTTCGCCCCATGGATTTCCACCCACGGATCAAAAATCGTGTTGACTCTTCATTGTCCACAGATGTAAGAGTGAGTGTTTCAGTTTCACTTTTAATGGGCTTCAACTCCCTTGTAGCAATGCAATGGATGAAACTGTTTCTTCTAGGGCTGCAGAGATTTGCAATGTTATTGTCTTAAATCCAAAATCCACAACATAGACCACGAACCTTTTTTTGAGCACAAATTGGTTCTGGTCTGTGACGACCTCTACTACCACCTGGGGTTTCTTCATCATCCATTTAACTCTGACTTAACGCTGTTTCTCTCCCTCATTTAAGAAAATTGAATTATTATGTTTCTGATTATGGTTTAAAAGTCATGCACACACCTTAGTTGGATTGAAAGAACCAACTTGGACTTCTCATGGCGGAATTAACACACCTATATAATGCGATCGGAGTTGGATTTTCTTCAGCAGGTATTTGCTTTAGCCGGACTGAAGCTGGACAACGCATGATGCTCAACAACAGTAGAGACGGGACAAAGTGGAGCAGAGAAACTGCCAGAACCGGACAGGTAAAGAGAAAAAAAACAGTGTTAGCGCTGATATAATGTACTTTCGCACAATGTGACCAGCAATTATGATTAATTAAAAAGAAAGAGAGAATGGACAGCAGCATCCTAGACCAACACGTCTGGTCAGTAACTGTAATTGAGAATTTTTTAAGCTTATTAATTTGTTTATATTCAGTTTTTTACAAGGTGAAGAGAAAAGTCAACAGATATACACATGTATATGGCGTTATGGAGTCAGCCGCAGTGCTGCCTTCAGGGACGCTTTAAAAAAAAAAACAGGAAGAAATGGGAGCATTTGTATGTGATATTGCTTGTAAAGTAAAATGCTTAAAAATCCTTATTTTTGGAAATGAGATCACATCAGATTTATTTAACGATTTATTGTGCAGCCCTATTTTCTACAATCATCAAGTCCCAAATGCTCCATTTGGGGAGATTCCGAAGGAGTTTCAAGGAGATATGAGTTGAATTCCTTCTAATAAAAAAAAAAAAAGAGCATTTATGGAACGCATCTTGAGACGAGACCTTCTCCAGGGAGCAAGGACAGATGCCAGGGGAGAGCATGTACAGGTCAGTCACCCACTGACTGAGTTTGTCCTCCTTCCACCAAGGAGGACGCCACTTCGCCTTTTTGCCAAAACGATCACAGCGGAAAAAGTGCTGACGCCGATGCATCAACGACCTCAAGGTCCGTATCACTTGTAAAACTGAATCAGCTCGCGGGTTTTGATGTACGAGCCGGCCATCCTTCCCGCGGATTGTTGATGTTATTTAGATCCATAATGAATGCCGTCTCATCTCCTGCTTCCTTAATCTCACCACCTTCGCGCCGTTTGAGTGTTTTATGTCGGCGGAGCGGTTGACTATCCGTCTTATAATCCTGCATTACTCTGCGGTGAGACTGTATTCCGAAAATGAGAGAAATCCATTACAAGCTCCATCCCTCCGCCGCAGATAAATTGCGATGTGATGAAGGTGTCACATTGACTGGATTAAGTCTGTTTATGTGCTGATGATGGATGCCAAAACTCAAGCGAAAACGTGTTGTTCCCTGTAAATTATTTGCGATTCGAAGATAAAACGCTGTTATGCTTCAACTAATAATTATACATAATCACTTTCACTTAAATGTGCTGGTGCCGTTTGACGCGTGTGTAAACGCCTGCGCGCACTTTACAGCAACAACAAATTAAGTCACAATTAAGAAATAACCTCGTTCACCCAGGACAGGTTTGTTTTCATCTGATGCTGCGTTTCTTATATGCTGCCCTTCATGATCCTTTATTGCAAGCTTCTCTTTAATTGTTTTTGTAATTTAAAATAGCACAAAGCCATAAACATGAAAATGATTTAGCTATTACTTATTCAACAAACATCGGTTTAGCCTTAGAGGGGTTACGTTGGATGAATAACGACAGCTATCTGGTCCAAGTGGATATTTTGATGTGAACCTGACAGCAACAATGTCACATTTAATTCAGTAGGAAAACAAAACATTTATATGCTGTTAAGTGTGATATTGTGATAAAAGTGTTTTCTTTTCCTGGTTTTAAAGGCTGCAGTTAAATGTTGTTTTCTGAGAGCAGACAAACATATAAACCTTATATTAGATTTATATATTTAATGATCTGCCGATGCATAATCAGTTATATGATTTTACTTTAGATTGATTCATTGTCTGAATGTTTCCCTTTGGTTGTAGCAAATTTAAAGCTTGACATATTCGACAATGAATGCCAATATTGTACACTGTTTGATTTATTGTGTCGTAGCGCCCTCCAACAGTGCACTTATTCACGGCCGCTAATAGGTGCAACATCCAGACAAAGCAAGCAGAGCTAATGATAATTGTATCACATGAACCCATTTCATAGTCAAGGTTATTTGACTGTGGGCCGTGTTCTTAAAAATCAAAGACAAGAGGTTATTTCACTGATTAGTTCCTCCACTCTGGCAGAAGCAATGCTAATCACTGAAATTACCTACAGGTATGCACTCCAGTCCACACAGAACACCATCATCATAGAGCTTCTTCTAGTTGCTGTAATCACTGAAGTCATACTTCCTCTTCCCCGCACTGTGCTGCTGTCTGGCAGTGATGGTCATAGCCTACTTTCCACCAAGGACTGTCTGGATCTCTCTAGAGATCCCTCCTACTGCTCTGTTTCAGCTGAGATATTCATACTTTGCACCAAATCTCTTGTTAAGGAATCACCCTTAACAAATAAAATCTATTTTCTCTGAGTGTCAGAAACTGATCAGCTGAGTAACATAACCAGGCAGTGAATTACTTTACATTTCATTTACAAAGCTGGATATCTAGAGCTGCCGCCATTAGTAGACGTAATCAACTACTAAAATTAGGCGCCTGCAATTTTATTAGTCTTAAACAGCTGATGTGAGGTAATTACCCTCCACATCATTACTTTTGCTGTGCGCAACCGGCTACTTTCTCTCTATGTCCCCCCTCCCTGTTGATTTGAGTACCGCCTCGCGGTTTGAAAACAAAAATGGCGGCAGCTGGTAAAGTTCACCGTACAGACTTACAACGCGGGGCTGTTGATTTGTACAAATAAAATACAGGTACTATTAAAATAGTTTTTACACTGAAAAACGCGGATGGAGTTTTTTTTTAAAATATATTTTATTGTGTCGGTCTGCTGTGCTTTGAATCTCTATGGCAACGAGAGCGTGGAGATGACGCTGCTGCAGTTTGTTGTTTTTTTTCCCCACAATCTCTTCATATCAAACGTGATGCTGTACGGTCTAATGGTGTAACAAACTGAAAAGTACAGTCACGTAGTGAAAACTGAAGATTTTTCTTCAATTAGTTGTTAAGATTAGTCGACGAACCAGAAATTGGTCGACTAATCTAATTCTCCGTTGGTGGCAGCACTAGACATATCTCCATTTCAGATTTTTTGTTTGTTCTATTCCTGTTTGGGAAACTCCAGCCTTGTCCCTGTGCACTATTATTTAACCGGGTAGAAAACCAGTAAACAATCAATCCTTCAGTCAGTTTTCCGCCGGACTCGAGCTTACATAACCCTAACCCCTCACCTGGTTGAACTTATGTTACTCGGAACCCTGACAGCATTTCCACCAATTATGGTAAAGCAGCCGAGCCAGTCAGTGAACCAGCCAGACTGTGGAGTGTGTGCTCATGAAGCATGACAGTGTTTCCACACACCAATTACAGCGAGTCAGTGGTACAGTTGTGTGGTGCCTTGGCACGCAGCCACACTATAAGCACTACTATCGATCCACGATGAGACACAGAGAGTGCATGAGGAGCTACTGAGAGAGGCACATGCTAAGTGAAAGGGAGGGTGGTGGGAAAAGTGGAAAGTTTCTTCCCCAAACGGCTTCTCTCCTGCTGGCGGTTAAATGATGCATGCTGCCACATAAAAGCAGCGGTTTGTTTATTGCGGGTGTATCCGTATACGTGTGTACTCTCTGAGGAGGAAAAAGTGACAGGCCTCCCTCATTCCTGCTCTTCGTGTCTCTCTCCACTGGATTTTCTGATCCCGCTAATTGTCACAGTTTGACGGTGCAGGAGAGAAAGAAATACAATAACATAGAGGGCGAGGGTGAGAGACAGACAAAGGGATAATGTGCTTTTCAGCAACTACTGCGGTGCCAGTAGGAAGTATGCATTCCTACAGAAAAGCAAGAGCGTTTGGTCAAATGAGGGTGTGTTGGACTGTTACATAGTCTTAATAGACAAATTGTACATTGGGTAAGACATGGAGATACACTGAGATATGGAGATGCAAATACAGTTCTTGTAAAAAGGCTATGATTTATGTAGAAAGTTGGGATCTCAATGTGTCAGTGTTGAAATTATGTTGATAGGGAAAATAAACCAGATTTATGATAAATCTCTTACTCAAAGTACTTCTCGTACAACCTGTGCATGTTACTGTTATATGTCTCTATAAATAAATGAGATTAGGCCCAGATTCTGTTCTGTTAGGTGATAGTGCTGGGATTTCCTGAGGGTCTGTGAACGCATCCTAGAGTAAGACAGCTCCAGTCCACAGTAGCCTGAGTTAGCGTGAGGAATAAAGTAGCAGCTAAACCGGCTAACGTCTTAGCGTGTGGTTTTTGAGCGACATTACAATACTTTTGTTATGTTGGCTGCACAATTGGAGTTTTGAATTGTAACGAAAGTGCTGGGAAGCAACATGAAAGCTGTATTTGCATGATAAAAGCTTGCTGCAGGGTAGCATATTTGTATTAGTTTGTGGCATAAAATGTATTATACAGTTGCCAGACAAGAAGAGATGGTAGAGAGAGGGAGAGAGATACGCAGCAAAGGACCACTCTGGCTGGGACTTGAACTGTGTTCAGCTGCAAGGCTCTATACGGCAAGCGCTCTACCCCTACACCACCACAGTCCGATTTTACCTTTTAATCATAATAATGCTGTTTTGAACATTCATCCGCAAAATTCCACAAAAAAAGGATGTACACCATCGTGCCAAATGCTGAGGTTGATCTGACAAACACTCAGAGAGATATATGAGACACAGACACACAGATGCTCCTTGCTTTTACAGATAGATGAAAGAGCCAGAGAGAAAGATTGACACATAAAAATGTGACAGAGGCAGAGCCTCTAGAGCCGATTATCCAACCCATTCTATATTAATGAGGGTAAAGGTAAATCAGTGGTTCTGCACAAAGTTTTACCCTCAATTCTCCTAACATGTAGCAACAGACAAAGAAGCCTGCATTGGTTGTAATGGACTAGGCGAGCGTGAGCGTCATCACATCAATAACCACATTCATTTCAGAGCCCGCTGCGTGCAACAGGTCACCTCTATTACTTAGTAACCCGGAGGTTTTTAGAGTACTTACAGCCAGCAGTATCTGCAGTGAGGAGTGAGCCACTTCTATGAACTGAAAGTCCATCAGGCAGCCAGCTATAGATATATATCGGTGGTCCTCGGGTGCCCAGGAGGGTGGAGGAGTGATGGGTGTCACCTTGCACCCTGGGCCGTTCTCCATCCACCAGGAGCGATGCATGGACAGGTTGAACGTCAGGACAAGGTCAGAATCCTGGCAAGACGGAAGAGAGAGAGAGAGAGAGAGTGAGTTGAATTACCTCCTCAGGCGCAAGGCAGAGCAGGATCATTAGGGGACGTCAGGGGCAGGGTTTACAACAAAACAAAAGTGTTAGTCATATCCAGATCTGAAGAATAGACAGAGAGAGACCAAGAGAGAGAGAGAGAGAGAGACGGGAACAAATGGTTAGGCTCAAGATAAAATAGATCTCAGATTTATAATTCCAAAGATCTGGGATCACTCAGATTAGATCTGAATCATACACGGGTTTGCGCTCTGATAAGGATGATAAAGGAGAGAGAATGATGGGAGGAGGCCTGAGGGAGAAAAGAAGGGGGAGGTTGAGAGAAATGTAGTCTTGAGTTAGTGTCCTTTCATGCACCAAAAACCTCTTCTGATTATTCCAGCCTGAGAGGAGAGATGAGGCCTTATGTTGTAGCGTCATGAAGATCAGTACCTAACATGTTACAGGAGCAGTTCGAGGAGACACAGTTGTGATTCGCTAGCCTAAATTTCAGTTTTTGTTATCTAGTGCCACCTAGCAGGTTGGCGTTATCGCTATTGTGAATATCGGTGGAATTTGGTGATGATGACTAATCATCACGTCATGGTTTTTGGGTGCTAGCATGCTAACACATTAAACTAAGATGGCAACCATGCCAAATATTTAACCTGTGCCACATATGCATGTTAGCAATTTCGTTACCTCCGCCAAGGAGGTTATGTTTTAGCTGCATTTGTCTTGAAAATACATCAAAAAGTACTGGCTGGATTTTCATCAAATTTTCAGTGAATGTTTGGAATACTACTATGAACAGGTGATTACATTTTGGTAACGATCCAGCAGAAATTCAGATTTCTGGATCACTTTGATTTTTTGTTGTCTGAAAGCATTGCTGTAAATGGACCTTCAAACAGGCACCTCCATAGCTTGTTTTATTTGCACACTACTACACTACACCTAGGACAAGAATGTTGGGCGAGACTCACAATATGCTTTGCTCTCAAGGGGCTTTTCTATTTATGTATGTTTTTATCTTCCTCCATGTCAAGCAAATTTTAAGATAACTTTTGAAGTCTCAGTAATTTTCATGCTGTCCGGAGACAAAGACAGAAAAACATCACGGGAACATCTGTGAAGACGCCGACAGCGGAAACAGTCAAGCTGTTTCCATCTCACATTTTGTGCATTTAATCTAAAAAGGCATCAGCCACCTCAAGAAAAGTCGTTTTTCTTTTCTTCTTTTTCTTTTTTTTAAACATAAAAACACATTAATGGAAACACAACTCTTGTGACATTAGTATGCTGACGACAGCGTTTGTACAGCCTCACAAAGCTGCCGTCGTGGCCATCGACAAACTGAATAAATAAACATGTTCTGTCCCACATTGTTGTAGTTTTCAGATCAGCAGGGAAAGACCACAAACACGAGCAGTGGCCTCTGCAGTTGCAATGTAGGGAAGCTGCTTTGGCTCCTTTTCAATCCCTTCTAAAAGCCTGGGAGATGCACAATAAATCCGTTATGATAGCCTTCTTACTTTAAATAATGCACATATTAATGACTCTACTTAGCAAGCAAAGTCATATATCATCCTACAGACAGTGATGCAAACTGCAGCGACGCATACAGATACACCACACACACACACCTACGAACACAATACACACATGTATTTGAACTAGCGCTCTGCTATTAGCTGAATGAAAAGCCTCAATGTCAAATCTCATTCATTAAATGCTGCTCTGGTTTTCATGACTTTAGACTTTAGTATCCAGGTAGGATTTTAAATGGGACATGTAGACAGTGACATCGGGGTTCTGTTTAATGCTTAATGAAAAACTAAGATTAATCACATAATTTCCTGACATGCATTTCATCAGCAATGACAAACAATACAATATTCTGTAGGGCAGCAATAACTAATCGATTGAATTGATTAAAATTGATGATTTAAATGATTGGCAACTGATTTAATAATCAAATAGGCAGTTATTTAATCTGGTTCTCTCTTAAAATTCCAATTCATGTAGCATACCGTTAAGTTTTTATATAAGTTGGAAACAACAACTGTTTGGTTAATTAAATAAAATGAAGCTTTTTTCCCCCCAAGGATCTTAATTCCCTAATCAATAGAGAAGGATTCTCTTTAAAAACATGCTGAAAGCAAAAATGAGTCACTCAATTTCCTGTGGTGAAACATCTTTTTTACCAATATATCACAATACCAAGCACACATTTTAATGGAATGCTTTGGTCTGAGACCTTTGGGAACTTGTTTGCCATTTTGAATCACTCCCTCTCTGATGCTCCTGCCACCTTAAGTAGATGTGGTAAGTATTCTTCTGATTATCAAGATATCATGATTTGTGAGTCAAATACATTCTTTAATCCTAGAAAGCTCTGTATCTTCATTCGGTTGTTAAAGGTCCCATATTGTGCACTGTTCTGGGTTTTATTTGAAGTTTTGATACTTCTAACACGATACAGCAGATATATGCACTTTAAAATACAAAAACTCAACTCAATGTAGTTTGAGAGAGCTCTCGCTTCGCTGGAGCTCCAGAAAGTACAGGCCATTTTGGTCCGTCTCATAAATATTCATGAGCCTCTCTTCTGATTGGCTCATTTTCACTTGGAAGACCATGCTGGGAACCTCTACAGGCGGAGGAAGCTACTGCAGGACATAAAAAAGTCAAGGAAGCATGAACGAGCCTTTCTAAAGCCAGACTGTGTGCATTTCTCTGTTTGATCATTTGAGTATTTGATGCATAGGACAGTTTTTATATAACCCCTAGACCTCATCTAGAGTAAAAAAAAAACATGAAAGTGGCTATATGCATGATACGGGACCTTTAAGATGGTGCCGCTCAAAAGTAGATTTTCACTGGGACTGTCACCTTTAACCGCTGGAATAAAGGGACTAATAAAGGAAAAGGAAATTGCCATCCAGTGTACGGAACCATTGTTAGAGTAAAAGGACACTAACTGAATGTCTCTAGTGTTGAGTCCTGCTTCTGAGTCCGTTCCTGACAAAAATCTCTCGCCTTCAACAGAAATCACTTCACCGGTTCTGCTGGGCTTAATATGATTTATTCTAGGGATGAACACAAATGGAAAATCTTTAAACAAAGCATCAACATTCGAGTCAACAGAGGAGTTGAAAGGCGTCTTCCTCTGTGCTGTCTAACCTACTTTGTCTTTACGTTTGCCACTTATCCTCCCGCCACATCCACACTTGACTCGTCGCCTCCCTCCATATTGTTCATTCTTCTGCTGAGTTTTTTTTTTTCTTGTTTTCCTCTCTATTGATTTATATTAGGGTCTTTCTCCCCCGCCTCCCTTTCTCCCCCCTCTTTTTCTTCCTTGGCCTCTCTCTATTTCAGCGTAATGAGTAAATGCCTCATTAAAGTAGAGCTTTGATTAATGCCATCTCCCCTTGTTGTGCTCCTCTTTTTAATGAGTGCAATCTCTCTGTCTCGCTGCCATCACTCTCCCTCCGTCTCTTTCTTACTGTCACTGCCTTGCTCCTTATCTTTCTCCCCTTTGCTTCCCTTTTTTTTTATCTTTACTTCCATCTTTTCTTTCTCACTCCTGTTCCACTGCTCTCACATTCTCCTTCTCCCTGTAAAATAGGTTTGGGGTAAGCTGAGGATAATTACTTCAGTACACTGTATCAATGCTTTTCTAATGAGCCTCTTGAACAAACTCACGCACGCAAACACAAGTAATTATTGGTGAAAAGTTGAATTTGGCGAAAAACGCATCATCCAGGCCATGCAGGATACAATACTACTAATTCTGCAGTGTCCTTTTCACTTGTGAAAGCTGGAATAAAATGAAGAATGTGTTTGAAATCGGCCAAGCTGTTAGTCTGGCGAACTACGAAGAAAACTAAATAAAAACGTAAACTTGAGAAAGGACACAACGGGATCAATTAAAAAGCTTTGTTGGAAACAGCACAGACAGCATCTATTAATATATACTAGTGCAGTGCCTGTAGGAAGTATGTATTCCTATAGAAAAATCAAATCAAATCTTCATATTTGGCTAAATGAGGGTGTGTTGGACTGTTTTGTACATTGGGTAAGACATGGGCATACATTGAATAACAAAAAGAGCACAATTTATGTTGAAAGTACGGATCTTAATCTACATATTAATTTTTAAATTGTGTTGATAAGCCATGTAAAAACAGACTTATAACTTTTTCCTGTATAGTGTATCAACCTGGGCAAGTTACTTTTATATAAATTTTTATATCCAGTTTTGGCCTAGATTCTGTTCTGATAGGTGATGGTGCTGGGATTTCTTGAGGGTATGTGAACACATCTTGGAGTAAGACAGTTGCCGCCCACTGTAGCCTGTGTTAGCATGAGAAATAATATAGCAGCTAAACCAGCTAAAGTCTTTGCCTGTGGTTTGTGAGAGACATTACAACACTTTCCTTATGTTGGCTGCACAGTATGTGCAGGATGAAATGGGACAGAAAAGAGCTTTGAATTGTAACTAAAGTGCTGGGAAGCAACACGAGGAGGAGCCTCATTGGTTCCACACAAGTCTATGGGACTTTGACCTTTTTTTGTGGCATAGATGCTTTAATAATACAGTAGCCAGACAGGAAGTAATGGAAGAGACAGGGAGACGTGCAGCAAAGAAATGCTTTGGCTGGGACTTGAACCGGGTGGCAAGTGCTCTACCCCTACACCACAGCACAACTATGATAATGACATTTGACTATCCATCCAAAAAGATTCCACAAAATAATTATTTTGATAGATAGACGGATGGATGGATGGATGGATGGATGGATGGATAGATAGATAGATAGATAACAGTAGCTTCATATTGAGTGTAGAGACATATGAGTGGTATCACATCTAATTCTCAACAAGAAAACCAGGATGTTGAACTATTGCTGTTTTCTCTTTTGTAGCCACACTGAAGTTACCTCAGCCTGATGTTGTCTATGAATTTTCCATTAGCTGCATCAATAAAAAAAAAAAAAAAATCACATCTAGCAACAATATGGATCTAGAAATGCAAGACGCGCTTCTATTTTCTTTTGGTATTTAACTGCCTGAGGATAGTGTGCACAGGTTCATTGGGGTTACAGGGTCTGTAATATAGCCTGGAACTAGGCAGATATAAAACTGTATTATCTCTTTATTATCTACTGTATATCTTTCTATTCATCTGGCAGCAGTGAGCCACCACAACGAGCATCCTCCGCCGCAGATGTATAAAATGAGATATAAGTTGCACAGAGGAGCAACAAACTCAAATTGCTCCATCTACTCACAAGCAGAATACAAAACAATTAAATTGCAGCTGTGTGCTGGCATTGACGTATCGATTTTATACGGCGGAATTTATTTAGCATCGCCGCGTTTAACCTACTAGGATGATGAAGCCACGGCTCCAAAATAATCTCGAGATACTAATCGGTCGGGTGATGAATGGGATCTCGCCATCTCGGATGAAAAATATTGGCGGGACTAGCGTTAATATTTCCATCGTGGGGCGTGAGTTCCTTACTAAGCGAAACCATCTCTGGTGATCTTTCCTCCTCACTTTACGTATCTCTCACCTCTATAGCGCCTGTTATCCCTCACTCCCACACACACACACACACACACACACACACACACACTATATTTGAGGATCATGCACTCATGCTCTCAGGTCTTTGTTTCTGACTGTGGGCTAGTGCTGCTTCATTGAACCACATCTGTTCTGCCCTGCCTTTCTCTCCACCTCTCCCTCTCTTTCCTTCTTCACCTTCTCTCTCTCTCAATTTCCCCTCAATTTCCCATCTATCTATTTTTCTTTGTCCTCCACTCCCATGAGATGCAGGGATTGGGGGTGGGGGGGTGGGGAGAAGAAGACCTTTCAGACTGGTCCTTCCTCAGATGCTCTGATAGGCATCGAGGGGGCAGTTATGTCCTTTTAACATTATCTGGATTTAAATCTCAGAACACTTTTGATCATTTGAGCGGAAAACACAATCTGGGAAAAACTCATGAATTTCCTGCACAGTAAAAAATAAAGCTCAAAGCTGAGGCAGAAAGAGAGAAAGAGGCACCCTGGTTTAAATATGGTTAAATAAATGGATGGAGTGGGTTATTTCCTCCCTCCTTTTTGGCTTCAGCGTCTTCTCCCTGGCAACAAACATGTGCACCTTATGAACGCACACATTTAATCTAACACCTTGTTGCCTTCTCTAAACTTACAATGCAAGCTCTGGCAGAGGCGTAGTGAGGCGGAAACGGCAGATAAATAACAGGCAGCTTGACGTTCTGAGAGGAAACGGCAGTCAGACAGACATTCAGTCTGTCCAGCAGCTAGAAAGATCAGCAGATCATCAAACTAAAGGGCATGAAACCAGGTGGGGGCAATATTAGCTTTATTCTGGCTAAAGTCAATTTTTCACTCTACTTAACAGAACCTCCATCGCTCTCTGTGGCTCCATTCCCGTTTCTATCCTTTTCTCTCGCTCCCGTCGCTGTGCCTCTTGGAGCTGACTGTGAGTGTGTGTGTGTGCGTGTGTGTGTTATTTCACACCAATATCATCAGTCATGGTGCATCTCCCTACATTGTTTTTTCTGTGATTTCCTATGGGTGTTAGATGAGGCCTTAACCTATAATGCCTAAAGCAATTCTCTCCCATCAGATTGGTTGGGGGTGTTAGGGAATTGTGGGGATGTGTGTGTGTGTGTGTGTGTGTGTTCATAGTCCATATCTTGACCCTGATCTTAACATACCGAATGTAAGCAATTTGCCTCAAAATAACCGTTTTAATCCTTTGGATCTTTCTTGGTGGGCTAATTAAACTTCTTCCCCCAGCTTGGGTTCACAATTGCAGTAAAGGTTTAGTTAAACCCAATGGCCACATCCTGACTTATGAATTCTATAATTCCAGGAAATTAGGGTTGGTGTTTTACTTCTGGACAGTAAAAAAACAACAAAATTATAAGAATCTCTCTCAGACTTGAATAAAACAGCTGCGAGTTTAAACTGCTGTAATCAATATTTCTGTTTTAACAATGTGAACGGTGCTAGTTGCCCTGTAAACGACTTTAAACCGAATGTCTTTATATTACATAACATTTATTGTTTTTACTTTTATCTGAGGTTTTGGACTAGCTGTAAAAGAAAAGAACAGTACGGTAGCAGTTAGTAGAAATCGTATATCCTCCTGGAGGCGCGATCTTACACCACGAGGAAAACGAACAGATACTCGAATGCATCAGGCTGCTAAATGCCAAAAGCTAAACCGGATGTTTTTAAATGATTTTAATACTCGTATCTATTTATTTATTGTATTTATTGCGGATCCTGCTAACCTGTTAGCACTGACAGGTGAATGTGAATGTTGGGTTATGATTTGCACTTTTCATTTAGTTTTAATAAGGCGGGGTTCCTGGAAAATGAATTGCCCTTTGGGGATTAACCTTCTACTGCAGGAAATACTTAAAATGGCCTAAATTATGCATAATACGTTTAAAAAATACATATAAGAAAAAGTTGTGAATTCTCAGGGTAATTTTGTGCTATGGAAGTCAAGTGGAACTCCATTAGGTTGTATGCACTGGTAATTTTCCATATTTGCATATTGTTGTCATATGGCAACAAATCTATTTTGGAATATTGTAAAAAATAAAAAAAATCTAAGCTCAAAATTAAATTAAATGTAAAAACAAAAATCTATTAAAAGTTATCTTACTCTTATGTGATGCTCGCATGTCAAATGTTCATGAGCAAAAGGGACTGGCAAACAGGAAGTCCTGGTCATGTGACCACATAAATTATGTCCTTCAAAAATAAAAGTATTTTTCACACCGAACTGTATAAACATGGATTTTATATCATAGCTTTTTAGAAAAACCAAGGTGCCATATTGCACTTCTATGCAATAGAAGGTTAATAAAGTCCTGTGAACTGAACTGAACTTAATAATCGAATAAGAATTTCAGGTATTTTTCATCATATAATTCTTTATTTTGAAGACAAAACGAAGGCGAACTGTAAAATGGCCCAGTACGTAGCGATATCACCATGTTTCCTGACTTCTGTGATAATAATAGGGTTTTCCTTTCAATTTTCAATCAAAACACCTCGCTTGAAGCCACCTTCTTATAGCATAAACAATAAACAGCACCGCTAACGCAGCCAGTGTCGATCCATTACAATCAAGGATATAAATTAACACCATCAGAATCCAGGAGCATCTATGACTGCTGCAGGCAAGTCAATCAAATCCATTATCTGCTGCGGCATCCAGCCAATATGTGCTCAGTCACTTCGTAAAAAACAACAAAAAAAAAAACTCGTCATTGCACATGGAACCATACAGTAAAAAAAAAAACAAAAAAAAAATCAACAGTAATAATAGCTCACGGCTAGAATAACAAAATTGGCTGTTTGGATTGTCTCACCGGAGGCGTGTTGATGTAAAAAAGGCAATTTCATGCCATGATTTCAACAAATGCATCCATTGATCAAACCCAGTCCGGGCTGATGCATTAACTCAGTGAATCAGGGTGAATGTTTTATCCGCTACGTCTATGATTAAACGTGCGGGATCCTCTCGTTCATTGTCTCAAACGGCTCCGCTGAATGAATACTAACCGGAGCAAAATTAAGTGACTATTAACATTCACACCGGCCCCTTTAATCTGTTTTTACTTTTTTGCCGCTTTTTTTTTATCCCCGTTTGATTTACCGTCACGTTTCTCCTACGATCACGATTACCCGCGGTAAAACGCTCGCAACAATAGCTACTGATGCTTATAAAAAAAAAAAAAAATGTGATATGAAAGGGACGTATTAGATTTTCTCCCGCGCCGTTAAATTAGCAATCCTATCTTCCTGAGAGGTTTCGCTGCTTTTTCTTCCTGCAGGATCCTCATTTTCTTTCTTCTCACCTCTTCTCCCTCTCTCTCTCTCTTTCTTTCCTCCCCTGAAAGAGACACTGATTCACATGTAGCCTCAGCCCATAACGCGCCATATTTCCTAGCTCCTATCATACCTCCGCCTGTCTGAACCTCTTCGCTTCTCTGTCTGCCTCCTTTCTCTTACCCCCAATCTTTCAGTCTTCTTTAGTTTTCCCTTCTCTCCATCTTTCATTTTGTTATCGCTCCTTCTGCCGTTTTTTTTCCCTACGGTTACTCCTTCCTCTCTCTCTCTCCTCTTTTTCTCTGTCACTACATAATTGCAGACTGAAATTAGATGCCTGGGTAGATATGGGATTTTTAAAAAAATGGCGCCGTTTTAAGTCATTTCATATTTTGGTGCTAATATCTGTGCGTGTGGGTGTGTCCGTTATGTTTTTTCTCATGACTGATATAATGGATGACAGTTTCTCTAAATCCTGGTAAAGCAGACAGACACTACATTTACACATTTTTATTAAACAGTATGCAAAACCACCCGCAGTCCCTCAGTAAATGACTGACAGCTAAGTGTGTGTGTGTGTGTGTGTATTTGTGTGTCATTTGAGGCCCAGAGGGTGACTGCATCTTCTCTATATGACACAGTGGACTACTGTCAGCAGAATGTGTGTGTACGCGTGTGTGTGTGAGAAAGAAGTGATGTGAATATGCTAGCGTGTGTGTGTTTGGTTTCTTGGTTTCCTTCGGTGACAGTTCTCTGTCTCCACAGGCTACTCTCCAAATCTGTCAGAGATGCCATGAGAAATCTTTCTGAAAGTTCATTTTGTGTCATTGCTGCTATATTAGATTTAATTGAATGCTATTAAACTGAACCGAATAGCTCAGTTGGGAGTGGCCGACTGATATATGCTATGAATCTCAGGCTTAGAATCGAATAAAGCGAGGATATACAGTTTATCTTTCCTCCATCGCAGACTGTATAAAAGTAATGAATGTAGCCACTGTGAGATCACCCGCTGCTTTGTGGGTTCCTGTTTTGAAGCCATTTCAGTGTTTGGCTTATTTTCCGGAGCCAACAGTGATCATATGTGGATGAGAGTGCAGCGCCGGGGAGGCGGCCTCCTAGCGGCTAGCCACCTGTCACTCAAAGCGGCCGTGCCCTTAAATATGCATAACATTAATCCTTAACAACATTTTAATGGGTGAGTGATAATCAACTGTCACGCTCAAAATGACTGATGAATTAACAAAAGTGATTTACAGCCAATTGTGAGTTACGGCCCTAATGCGCGCATGTGTGTGTGTGTGTGGGACAATATCAGTGACTCATCATTGACGTGCAACATGTTCCGCATGAGTTTCTGTTAACCGTGTCCTGATGTCTCATCGAATTCACTTCACCGTCATCTCAATCACGGTGATGTGTCCGTCCATCTGCCTGCAGGACACCAGGAGTTCAAACTGGGCTGCTGCACAAAGGGTTTACTTTCCTTCTCGAAAATGAACATGTTTGGCAGATTGCATCCCTTCTTACTGTACTTTTCCACTGTGCGGTTATAAAACACAGAATATTTGCAGTTGACTGAACATCAATAGCCTGTGAGGCACAGCAAAGATGTCCATCACCATGCATGAAATAAAAACGGGTTTATTTTCTTTGGCTGCAACGTCTACTATTATTTAATATGATCAACAATCATATATACGTTTTATCACACTGATGCTAGGGCTGTCAAAGATAAACGAGATAATAACGTGTTGATGCAAATTCGTTTTAACGCTATTCATTTTGTTGTTGAAGGAATGACACAGGTTCTGTTATGATGACCCCTCACATTAAATCAGACGCCTGCAGGTCAAAGTTCAAAATTGGGTTTGTTCGTCTAATCAGACTATTGTCCTTGTCCCAGGTTACATGCAATGGAGAAAAAAAAACAGTTACAGGAACTTGTCCTCCACCTCAACATTAGGGGCCAATATGTGTTATTTCAATAGGTTAATACAGGTTGGCTGTAAAGGTTGTAAAGGTTACTTATTTTGCAGATAAGGTACTGTAATTGTATTCTACTTCTGGGACAGATTATCTTTTGTGTTGTTGTTGTTGGATATATCCATCCTTCATTGCACAAATTCACTTCACTGTAAAATTTAGTCTCGACACCAAGGACCCAGTTTCTAGGGAGCTAATCACAGAACAGGAGAGGGAGCAGCGAGACCATGACGAAACACAGGAGCAACTCTGTAGGAACTAACATGGCGGCAGACGGTAATTTACCTTAGCCCGCAAGTTTATTTTGAAAACTTTTAGCGTTAAACTATCGGGTATCTGGTAAGTTTGATACAGTTGGCTATGAGCATTTTATAGACATCTGTAGTGCCCAATAAACGTCTCTGGGTCTTCATAAAACACACCTCCAATACAAACAAATGAACAGATAGTTCCCAGACCATATCAATTGACATGAGGTGTGGTGTTAGCCAGGCTAATTAAATCTGATTAAGGCTTATTAATGCATATACATGCCAGAAAACTTTTTCAAAGTAACATATTTACATGCATTTGAGGTAACCAGTCATACTTGAATTAAGGCAAAATTCATTTTTTTGATGTCATGTAAACGTAGTAAGTGGATCAATAAAGTTATTTGTAGTTCCTGTCGATGTGAACTGATTTACCACCAGACTACAATTGTTCTTCAAAACCATTTGTTAGTGAATCCTGAACCATTCTACTTGCAGCAGAGCAGGTTTAACAGTGTGAGGGAAACACATGGATAAACGACTAGCATCAAGCTATAAACAGCAGCAGCTAGCGACAGGCTACGAGACATAATTCAGATCCCATCCAACGACTGCAGCTCAACTGCCATCGAGCGCCAACAAATCAAAAACTCTGATTAGCAAGGAGTAAATGTCAATTTTCTTTCTTATATTCCCTTTACCGGAGTTTCCCGCTGACTTTATTTATTTATTGTTTTATCTTTGTACTATCCTGATTTCATCCCAAAGCACAAGGCAATCTTTTTGTGAGTCTTCTTCCCCCATGTGAGATTGGACACAATTACATTATGTGATTTGCTTTTTGAAGTGAGGGATCCAGGGAGTGATCTTTAATCAGAACCGAAGTAATAGAAAAACGTAGCTGCCAACGTGCACATCTGTTGTCTGTTGAGCTCCGGTTTGTCAAGTTTATCATTTGTGATTTTTTTTTAAAAAGGTGTTTCTGACAATCTGTCATTCTTTTGTGTTGTTAATTGATTTTCAACAATTAATGCACCAAACACACATTCTTTACTTCTAATTGCTTGATTTTAATTCATCTTTCCTTTGTCTTTTTCTTCTGTCAAATGTCCTGTGCAACAGGGGCATTCTGTACTTTTCTTTTATTGAACAATATCTATCCATCCATCTACCTATCCATCCATCCATCTACCTATCCATCCATCCATCTACCTATCCATCCATCCATCTACCTATCCATCCATCCATCTACCTATCCATCCATCCATCTACCTATCCATCCATCCATCCATCCATCCATCCATCCATCCATCCACCTTCCTACCTACCTACCTACCTACCTACCTACCTACCTACCTACCTACCTACCTACCTACCTACCTACCTATCTATCTATCTATCTATCTATCTATCTATCTATCTATCTATCTATCTATCTATCTATCTATCTATCTATCTATCTATCTATCTATCCATCCCTACAGCAAACATATCTTAGTTTGCCAGTGACTGAGCACATCACTAATCCACTAATCTGAAGATCCGTGGCTTGAATCCCAGCTTCTCCACTCTTCATGTCCAAGTGTCCTTGGGCAAGAAACTGACCCCAAATTGCTCCTCATGAGTCTGAGCACCTTGCATGACAGCCTCCTCCATCAGTGTATGAATGTGTGTGTGAGTGTGTGTGTGAGTGGGACTAGAAAGGCTAGAAAGGCACTATACAGATACCAATAAGACTGTAAACACTTGAAAAAATGTCCCTTTACGGTTAATTTTGAACAGATTGATTGATTTGTGACAGTCATGTGATTGACGGCGGTTAAATATTTAAATCGATTGACAGCAATAATTAATGTGAAGTCTGGACATGAAGCATCACGTCCATGACAGTCGGATCAATGCATGTACAACTCTGGAAAAAATATCACACCACTGCAAAATGATCAGTTTTTCTGATTTTACTACTTATTTGGTCAAAAGAGACATTTTGGTTTGAGTCTATTAACTACTGACAACATTTCGCCTAAATTTCAAATAGAAATATTATCATTTAGAGCATTTTTTTGTAGAAAATTACAAACAAGATCCAATGTTTTCAGACCTCAAACAATGCAAAGAAACAAGGTCAAATTAAAACAACATAATACTAATTATTACACTTAAGAAGAGTTCAGAAATCAATATTTGGTGCAATAAGCCTTATTTTTAATCCCAGCTTTCATGCATCTTGTCATGCTCTCCACAGTCTTTACCGTTGTTCTTAGGTGACTTTATTCCACTGCTGGTTCCTCTTTAAGCAGAACGAGGTGTTCATGTGTTGGAATTCACCAGACGCTGGAATGGAATGGCTGGAATACATGTAGAGATGCTGATTTCTGAATAAAAATGCAGTGGTCTCTCTTTTTTTTCCCAGAGCTGTAGAAACTTTCAATGCACTGAAAATTCATGGCTAAAACATCAAATCCACAGCACAAATCCAAGAGTCGGTGATAACCGAGCGAAAATTAAAGAAAGGCCGTTTCTCTGCCTCTTTCATACAAAGAAAGATGTCAGATCTGTGTAATGAAGACAAATGGAGTCTGTCACAGTCACTTTTGTCCAGTGACCCCAAAGTAATGGCCCTGATTGTATAAAGTAATGTATGAAATTGGCACTTGGTGCCGGCCAATACATAAAACCCTGAACTGTGAATCGCTATTGAACATAAATAGCGGTGCCCGTCTCGACGCGTTTCAGGCGACTCTTGACTTTGGAGGCTCGCTGCGGAGTGAGAGTGATTGAAAGGGAAATGAGAAGGTGAAGAGAGGAGAGAGGAGTGAGACGGTAGAGGAGCACGGGACAGATCCTCATGACACTTTGCAAAACAACTTGAAAAAGACTTGATTATAGGGTGAGCTGGCGGCAGAGGAGGGGTGAATTACATGGAGATGAAGAGAGCGAGGCAGAGGAGGAGGAGGAGGAGGAGGGAGGTGGAGGGACCGCGGGAAAGATGGAAGCAAAAGGAGAGGGAGATTAGGAGATTTTCATTTATATTGCAGCATTCTTGAAGCACGGAGCACGCTATCATTACCTTCATAAAACCCCACCCTGCTATATCCCCATCCACTCGGCAGGATACAGGACATAAGCTGTAAAAATGTGTCACTATGGTACATACTTATCTCTTAGCGCTTTGATTTCTATCCAACGCGTGCATTATTTTAATTTGTGCGACCTAGATGTGACCTTAACCCTTCAGTGTCTGTTTTTGCTGGACTGTCATAACCTTATATATATTATCAAATCATCAATCATCGTTTTTTACAAAGATGTAAATTAGTTTTAGTCCTTTTGCTACTTTTGACATCCAAACCGTGGTTAATTAGCGGTTACACAAGGTTCGGGTGCTCACTTAAACACTGTTTACTGTGGCTTATATGAGATGTGCAGCTGAAATGTCAGAAGACGGAAATACAGTGTTTATATGGTCCAAAAATATATAAATAATGCGAAGACAGTTTCTTTTGGAAAAAGATAATAGCTGTGGGAAGAGTGGGATTACATAAAAACCTAGATATCCTATGTTGTACTAGTCCTTTTATATATATATATATATATATATATATATATATATATATATATATATATATATATATATATATATATATATATATATATATATATATATATATATATATATATATATGACTATCAGGGCTAGTTTCTTTTCTTGTTTCTATGTTGAAATATGTTTTATGTTCGTGTCTACGCCCAATTATTTTTTAACTATTTTGTATTCAATTTTCTTTATAAATTGTTATGACTGCACTGTGTAATTTTGTGTGAATTAAGCATTAAAATATAATAAGACTAGCGCCCTACACCAGCGGTCCTGTTACTTCACTTCTGCCAGAGAAGTAGCGTTGCTGAAATAAGACGCCGCTTATTAGGGCGACAGTTGAAGCATGCAGCAAATCAGCCTCTGAAGAGGAGATATTTTAGGACAGCGGAATATTTAACCAGCGTAATCGGGAGCATAATGTATGACTGCACACAGACGCATGCAGGTCATTGAACACAACATCATTAAAACAGTACGGCCAATTAGTTCATTTGTTCACTCCTTCTCTTTCGGTTTATCGTTTTATTGTCATTCGGTGGTGAAAACTGTAATAACTTTCATGATACAGTAGTTATTGTTTTCATCGCGGGAAAAAAAAGGACAATTTTGCGCAATTTTTGTGCCATCCATCATCGTTTGGTGGGTTTTTGAATGGCAACGATCACACTGTACAGCCATGCTTGTTAATCCAGTGCAATAATAACCAGCAGGTCAGTAAACAGGCTATGGAATGGTAAGTGATGCGAGTGGATTTTGTGTCTCGTGCAACAGCTGGTGAATGCGGGCAGAAGGGGAAGCGGGCGTTTTTTTGTTTTTTTGTGGCTCCCCTCTCCCTCAGTAACTGGGTCAAGGTTAATATGCCCTTGAGCGAGGCACACACATAAATTGTTCTGCTCATAAAAAACAAGCTGTTCGGCATCTGGTTTTGCCGTGCTTCCCTCCGATTGGTCAGCAGGTAATGATGAAAGTGTCCGCTAATTAACTGGCTGCTTCACCCTCGTTAGAAACCAGATGTTTTGATTCCGATGCCCGTTAAAAGGAGGTTTCTTTCTCTCTCTAATGCAACGAGAGGAAAAAACGAAGCTCCAATAAATTTACAATAGCATATAAATGGCACATTTGATGATGCAATTATGATGCTCTATTAAATAACATTTGATATATTATTATGCTGATTTTTTTATGTTGTATTTTCAATGTGATAAAAACAAAAAGCCAGTAGTCGTGGGTGTAACTGGTAAAACGAGGCTTTGAGTTAAGTGAGTCATTGAAGCTGCAGGTTTCTTGACATGAGCTCGAAGGATTTTATCCAACTGTTGACTCATTGTCAAACTTACCGCCACAATTTGCATAGCAACAAAACATAACTGTGTGTGTGTGTGTGTGTGTGTGTGTGTGGGAAGTGCAAAGAGAAGATGAGTATATTGATGAGGGAGCGCCAGAGGGAGCACAAAGACTAGCTGAAGAATACGCAGCCTATTAAGCGTCTATTATTAGTGACACATCACAGTAATAATGATCCAAAACCTGGAAATACCAACAATAAGATAAGGATACGAACAGATGTCACAGGGGGATTCCAGTGCAGTTTTATTATCCAATAAATCATTAAATGATCAGTATCAATGTTACGTAACAGGCCAATAGGATAAATTGTTGATTGTGGTGAATTGTGGTGGGAAATCCACCGTTTTTTTTTTCAATAGCACATCACAGAGTGTAATCAGCCATAATCAGCAGCTCCATCCACTGATTTCTTCTGTTTATGGAAGTGCTGATTGGCCCTAATTAATTGCCCATGATGATGATAATGTAATTAAAGTCAACAAATCTTCCTGCATAAAGGCTCAACTCAAGCGAGTCTGCAAAGAAAATGATATGTTATAGAAAAGTTCAAATGCCTGGCATGTTTATCCTGATACATGATGCATGATAATCATCTTATGTGAAGAAATACATTTTTAATCTTATCTTATTGACTGGTTTCACTCAACTTCAGTTATACACTTGTATATTATTAGACCAGCAGACGCCAGATGTCAACTTTTTCTCATATCTCACAAGTCTTTTAATCCTAATGATGTTGTGTTTTAATGTATTTTTTTTAAATAGGAATGTATTGGGATCCTGTCAAAACCTCCCAATGCAGTTTCAATAGATGGAAGTATTTATTGAGTTCATGTTTGGGGCCTAATTAAGTAATTTACACACCATCAGGAGGGAGGGACGCCGTCGCTGTCAGTCATTTTGAAGGAGAAAGATGCAGCAGACACAGGCCGTTTTTTTTTCTTCCACAAAATGCAAATTAACTGTCACTTCCTAAAATGATTAATTAATTAACTCATTAATAGCCAAAAAGCCTTACTTATAATTAGTCTTGTAGAAAATTTCCAGAAACTTTCCATGGGAAGTTGAGCTGGGGAAGCTCTTGTCTCTTGTCTGCTGGATGTTTTTAGCCTTAAGGATTTTTTTTTTTGCCACTTCTTTCAACATAAGCTTGTGAGAAATGCTTCCACACAGCAGATGGTGAACATGGTGTTTTTCTATAGAGTAAAATAACAAAAAAGCTTGTAAAAACACTAATGGAATGGCATTTACTTGCATTAAATCTGGTTGTTTTAGCCACTATTACGCTACAATATATTTTCCCCAACTATATCTAAGCTCCCTGTTAAGAGTCAACCTTTAATTTGGTAAATTGTAGGTTTATTCCTGTTAATTCCTATTGAAAGTTTCCAACTTTAAGAAGAAATAATTTCAGGTTTTGCTATGATGGCTGTTTTCAGAACAGCGTTGTGTGTATCAGTGATGCGGCCATGCTTGTCACCGTGCACATAAAGTATACGGCAAGGTTGCAGACATATTTCAAGAAAATGTTTCCTTACTCTGGACAGATCTCCGACCTCCAGGTAAAAACAGATGATGAAAACGTTCCAGGTCATCCACACGACCAGCCAGGCTGCGTACTGCGGAGGGAAAGGGAAGGAAATTGAGAGGCGAGACGAGATTTGACAGGCCTTTGTCAGAGAATTGCAAAGGCATGTTCGTGTCTTGCTGAGGTGGAGGCGTAAGACAGAGCGAAAGCTTCACTTCTGATGCCGTTAAAATGCGGAGAAACAATAATGGCGGAGAGCGCAACCGATCACCTGAATCAAACCGGACAGGGAGAGAAAAATGGCTGACAGCTCTTTGTGCTATTTAAAACAGGATTTATAGGCAGAGCTGAATGAATGAATGATGGAAGGGAGGGAAGGGGAATTTATGGGCTTAGCTCAAACTCTCATTCCCTGTATGAATCCTCTCGCTTAATATTCCGTGTGTGTTTATACGTACATTTGTGTGTGTAGAGGTGAAGGTCAGTGAAGGGGGGGGGGGGTCAGTGGTTTTCTTATGACGTGTGGGAGGGATGTGTGGACGCCTGCAGCAGCTGCAGGAACTTCTGAAAAGTTCGGGTTAGACGAGTTGTTCCTACTCCCACTCCACATCACTGTTCCTACTCACTATATATAAATAATATATAGCATCAGATTGACATCGTTTCCCTGAAGTCATGGATCCACTCGTCGGCATTCTTTCAATAATAGATGAAGTCGTCTTCCCGGTTTAATATGTGCAGCTAAACTAAATATCTTCGACATGGAGGGGAATATCAGTTGTTAATCTGGTTTACATTAAGCCTTCACTGCAAAAACTACAGATCCAGCCAAGACTTGTAATCTTATATTTAGTCTAAAAGTCTTCTTTTGAGAATAATATACTATTTATGACCAGATTGTGTAAGAATATTAAGATTGTTACAAAAATATTTGTACTCTTTTTTTTCTTACTTAGGTAGTAAATCTTAAAATTAGTTACTTTACATGAATATCAAGCAGATTTCCTGCCAGAAACACAGTTTGAGGCCACCGTTTAACAATCACACTTAGGATTTATTAAGTCACATTATTTAATTTATTCCAAGTACTGGTGCACTGTCAACAGCATTACATTAACTTGTAGTTGTTTTCAAGCCGTAACAAATATATATAAGTGTAAATGAGATTTGACAAACTAGATTTGAGTTCATTTGACTTTGAAGTTAGTGCTTATTTCAAGGGATTTCTCATTTCAAGAAATGACTTACTGCACTGGCAGATAATCTGACTCATTTCTCAAATTCCAGTGTTTATTTCTTGTATTTAGATGGTCAATTTTTGTTAATTGGTATATTAATTAGACTGTATATGTAGTCTTATATAAATTGGTGTGTATACACCATGCAGTGATAATGGTGCGACATTCATGGACGACAGCTCCACAAAACCTACAAATAACTAACTCGAGTTTTGAGTCTCATTTCCAGTGAGACAGAAAAAAAAAAACACTTTAACTGTCACTCAACAAGTTATACACCCCTATATTATTAGACCTCATTACTAGATGTGGAGAGGTAAGTACAGTCTAATGAGAGGCTGTCTGTAGATCTAGGGCAAAGGATATGTAAAATGGCTGGTTCTTATGTGTGGGTATGTGCCTCCCAGGGGCTTCAGTAATGGGCTGGGAGGCCTCTGACTTGGTATAATGGTCTCTGGATGTGTGTGTGTGTGTGTGTGTGTGTTCAACTCACCCCGGTGACATAACGCGGTCTGAACTGAATAGTGCCAAACAGGCCCAGGATGACGACGATGATGTGGAGGAAGTTGGTCAGAATTGGAGCCCACTGGTAGCCCAGGAAATCTATGACCTGACGCTCCAACACGCTGACCTGAGGAGGAGGAGGAGGAGGAGGAGGAATAGGAGACATTAGTGGCGTTAAACAAGAAAATCACTTGTCCTGTAAAACATTCCATCGTCTTTATATTGCCGAGCTCGCGAAAGGCACTTTACTTTTAAGGAAGTATCAAAGTTAATGCAGCAGAACCAAAGATATTCAGTCCTATTTTCGCGAAGGCACAACAATCAGTGAAAGCGGCGCTCTCTCTCCGACTGCCGGGAATTTCCCTGGCAATATATTCTGCTTCGAGACCTGTGAGGAATTATGTTTTTTTTTTTCATTTTCAAACTTCTAGCCTTCAGCCCCGGCCGACGTCGCCTCATGTGACACCATTTCAGGCGGTTTATAGGACTTTTCATGGCTGCCTCTGGAGCCACAAAAGGCTGTACACCAGTTTGTTTTTGCCATTTTGCAAGATGGCATACATTTACAGAGAAAATAATCCAACAATAAAATGTTATGTTTTAAAATAAAAGCAACATCCATTAGTTTAAGGTGCATACAAATGTCTTTATATGCTGTCTTATATTTATCTTATTGGAGATTTTTCCTTGCTAACGTTAAAAAAAGACCAATGTAATTTTGCTGAACATAAGCCGTTTACAAATGGCTCTGATTGTGATGTCACAACAGGAGTGGTACTTAATAATAGCCACTAAATGAAAAATAAACAGCCAATCAGCAGCACTTCTAAATTCCCATACACACTGGTTTTATACTGGAAAAGTAGGTTTGCGGTTTAGTTAATCGTTCATGATGGACGCTGATTAACTGGTTACAGAGGTTGTGTTGTCAATTGATGCTTTTATCATGACATGAAATGTAATCAGTTCACCGTTGGCTGCACGTGTGTTCGCATGTTTGTATGCGTAGATTCATTACTATCCACACGCGGCAGCCTCATGCTGAGGCAGTTAATGAAGTCAGCGCAGCGTATGATATGGCACCGCTAAAAATATTAACACACACATCGAGAGAGAGAGAGAGAGAGATGAGGACAAAGAGGAAGCAAATGACAAAACAGGAGGTGCAGGACGTAGAAAAGGAGAAAAAGTATGAACATGAAAGTGAGAGAGAAACCATTATTAGCTTCATTTAGCCCAATAGCAGACTAATAGTCACCGTTCTACACTATCGGGTTCTAGTGGTTAAACTGCAATCGCTAAACATATCAAATCAAGGGCTTTTATTTCGCTCCTATTCTCACAGTCTACACACACACACACATGCACGGACATTTGCTCACACACTTCTGCATGGCTGGGTTTAGAGTGCCCTAATGCGAGACCATGTGGCACATTCACTAGCTATAACAGCCTGACAGCAGGTACACACACACACACACACACACACACACGCACACACTGTATAACACTCACATGAACTGTTACCCTGTACAACTCCACACCTCTCAGACATTAGTTTTAAATGTGAGAATGTTCATTGGAGGGGAGAGTTAGAAGAAAAGGTGTATGGATGAGTGTTTTGGTGCGCTGACATATGTGCATCCACCCGTATATGTGTGTGTGTGTGTGTGTGTGTGTGTGTGTGTGTGTATCCACGTCAGGAAAGGTCTGCTGTGCTTGCACTTGACAGCACCTGCTGTTATTGGACATACTGGGCTCAGCTGGCACCAAAATGTGTGTGTGTTTGGTAGTGTGTGTGTGTGTGTGTGTGTGTGTGTGTGTGTGTGTGTGTGACATTGTGCTTCTTTGTGTGAGCGCCTTCATGTGTGGGACAGGCCTCATGTCACCATTTCTGTGTTTCTTTGTGCATAGGCTTCATTTCATTAAGTAAATGTGTGTCCGCCCATTGACAATTATATAGTGCCACGATTGTTCATCTCTCTTTCTCTTTTCGTGCCTGCACACACACACACAGACACACACACGCATGCACACAGAGGCCATTATAAGAAGTCAGAGGCCTCCCAGCCCATTACCGAAACCCCTGGGGGCCCTTCTTCCATCACCAATAATATAAACAGTCTTCACTCCAGCTGGGACACACGAGCACACTCCCCCCCAAAAACGCACAATAAATCACACACAAACACAGCCGCACGCGTGCGCACACACACACACACACACACACGAGTGGAGGCGTGAAAATGTGTCGGGAGGGATAAAGAATTTATTTGTACAATATTATAGGGCACAAAAATATTGATTTCTCTTGGTAATATCTACTCGCGTCCTCTCGGGTCTTACAGAAAAACAGATCTTTTTGTTATTGTTCTAACCTGGAAGCCAATAAAGAACAATATTCAAAACCAGACCATCTGTTCCTTTCGCGGCACGCTCGTCTTTTGATGTGAAATTCTGATTACATGGCTCAGCTGCAAGACAACTAACTTCAGCTGCCTCAGTACATCACTGTAATGGAGTCAGCGAGTTCTTCTTTACAGACAAAAGGCGAAGCGTGCGTATTATAGCCCCTGCTGCCATAAATCCCAGCATCCTTTGCATGTGTCAAATGACACAAGCATCGCACAACGTGTGAAATCACACGGCCTTTCAACAGCTCATGACTCTGGGAAGGGAGAGAGACGTGCACAGATGAACAGTCTGAACAAAAGTCCTGTGATGTACACTACCGTTCAAAAGTTTAGGGTCACCCAGATAATTTAGTGTTTTTATGAAAAGTCACATTTTTATTTAAAACCATGAGTTGTAAAATTAATCGATAATATAGTCAAGACATGGACAAGGTTAGAAATAATGA
This sequence comes from Lepturacanthus savala, assembly GCA_030544235.1. NCBI lineage: Eukaryota > Metazoa > Chordata > Actinopteri > Scombriformes > Trichiuridae > Lepturacanthus > Lepturacanthus savala. The sequence continues at coordinate 6,939,463 of CM060477.1, read as the reverse complement.
TTTGTATTTGAAATAATATTTTTTTTTCCTTCAAACTTTTCCTTCATCAAAAGGAAGGTCAATTATCTGGCTTCTCTAATCAGCTAAACTATATCCAGCTGTGCTAACATGATAGCACAAGGGTTTTCTAATCATCCATTAACCTTCTGATGCAATGAGCAAACACATTGTACCATCAGAACACTGGAGTGATGGGCCTCTATACACCTATGTAGATATTGCACCAAAAAACAGATATTTGCAGCTAGAATAGTCATTTAGCCCATTGGCTATGTATGGAGAGTAGTTCTGATAAGTTAAAGGTTATCTTTGAGAAAACAGGGCATTTCTTTCAAAAATAAGGAAATGTATAAGTGACCCCAAACTTTTGAAGTTTGGTAGTACATTGTACATCAAAATGAATAATTTCTCAATTAATGTGACCTAAAACTTGTGCAACACAATCGAAAAACAAACTGAAATCCTTTAGGGAGGTAGCAGGGAGGAGTAACAACAAGCGACTGAGATAATGAGGTTGCACAAGTGTGCACACCGTCTTATAACTGGGGATGTGGCTGTGTTCAGATTTAACCAATTACATTCAAACTCATGTTAAATTGGACTCAGAACACACACCTGTCACCAATTAAAGGGCCTCTGATTAACCTCAAATAAAGTTCAGCTGTTTGAGTAGGCATTTACTGACATGGTCCTCAGAGAGCTTCCAACACATCAGAGGGATCTCATTGATATCAGTGTGGTGGAGGATAAAAAAGGGAATTTAGGAGGAATTAAATGTACCATGGAACACAGTGAAGACAGTCATTGTCAAGTGGAGAAAATATGGCAGAATAGTGACATTACCAAGAACAGGAAGTACGTCCAAAAATGATTATAAGACAAGAAGCAAACTGGTCAGGGAGGCTGCCAAGAGGCCGACAGCAACAGTGAAGGAGCTGCAGGAATATCTGGCGAGAACTGGCTGTGTAGCACATGTGACAACAATCTCCCTTATGTCTGAACGATGGAGTAGGGTGGATATAACATCCAAGCCTGGCTTCAGTTTGCAAAAAAAAGACATTTGAAATCTCCCAAATGCATGTGGGAAAATGTGTTATGGTCCAAAGAAACCAAGGTTGAAGTATTTGGCCATTATTCCAAAAGGTATATTTGGCACAAAAACAACACTGCTTATCACCAAAAGAACTACGGTGAAGTGTGGTGGTGGTGGTGGCAGCATCAGGCTGTGGGGCTGTTTTTTCTTCAGCTGGAACTGGGGCCTTACTCAGGGTGCAGGGAATTATGAACTGCTCCAAATGCCAGTCAGTGCTGCCACAAAACCCTTCAGGCTTCTGTTAGAAAGCTGAAGATGAAGAGGAATTTTATCTTTGAATACAACAATAACACAACGCACACAAATCAACAAAAGAACGGCTTCACTGGAATAAGATTGAGGTTTTGGAATGGCCCAGCAAGAGTCCAGACCTGAGTCTGATCGAACATCTGTGGGGGGATCTGTGCGCAGCAGATACCCTCGCAATCTGTCAAATTTTGAGTGGTTTTGCAAAGAATTGTGGGCAAATATTGCCACATGTGTCATAATGATAGACTCCTACCCAAAAAAGACCCAAAAAGTGACACAAAAGCTGAAGGTGCTGCAACATATGATTTGTTTTTTTTATCTTTTATTTTTTTCCTTCAACCTCTTAAGAAAAACTGTACTGTGAGTGCTATGAGGGAACAGCTGGGCTCATTTATGGAAATATTCTTTTGTCATTAGTTTCTATGCACAAACAACAGAACGATTATGCTCTGGAAGTTGTGTTTCATCGATTGACACCGTGCACAAGCCAATCGAAGCATAGGGATAGGAGGTAGCCGGCTTGTAAGCCAATAAGAACCAACTACAAAAATATGAGCACCTTTGGTTTGACAGGCAGCAGTGTGACTCAATGGAAATATCCCAAGATGACAGCCAATAGCCAGGACTTTAGAACGACATGTGACAGGTAGGAACTGTTCTACTTGGACATACCATTTTCACAAATTCGACAGAATGGGGGGGGGGGTTTCAATTGAGTTGTACAGGTTATAAGGTCACATTAAAGTTGTGAAATGATTTATCTTGGTGTCACTTTTTTATTTTACACACCCACAAACTCTGGCATTTTAACAGGGCTGTGTAGACTTTTATATCCACGGTAGTCTCTAGCCGCAGATATGTTAGATGATATGTTAGCGGATATGGCAGATTTGTGGTATGTGCGGCTGATGAAAGCCTCGGCAGCGAGCAGGTGGAGCTTCAAGCTGGCGAACCAGGTCTTTCGGGATCTGTTGTGACAGGTTTTGATGCTGCCGACGGACATGTTCATTTCAGCGCTGCCGCTTGTTTATCAAGATACAGAGAGTGCTGTAAACCCGCCTGTGGACAGAGCATGTTTTTTTTTCTGATCTGAAAGGTTTTAAGGCCTCTGCATTGAGCTTATAGAGCTAAAAAAAAAACCCTGACAAGTTTACTATGAACATATTTAATGCATCTGTTTGCGAGTGTTTTTCCTACAACACGGAGAAGAAGTTGATTTGCAGCCTTCTGTCAAACTTCCTAATGCCAGCACCAAATCCCTCATGGACTGAGAAGTGTTTATTAGCGTAGACTGATGCTCGAGGTCCTGTTAGCGAGAGTTTACCAAATTATCTGAGAAACCGACAGGAAAGCTGCTCAGCATCTATCACTGTCCTGTTCTTCATTATCACACAGTCTCCATTAATGTACAGTAGAAAAAATAATTAAAGCCAATGCTCGTCCGGTGCTGCATTTAAAGGAAAAGTAAATATATGCATTTTCACATATTCGCATAATTAGCGTTAACAAGCTGTAGGAAGAGTAAAACTGTTGATTTTGCTGTTTCACTTTTGAGTGTCGCCAGCAAATTTACTCATCCGTTTCTAATTAAAGTCGATTTCTGTATCAACAAAAACTGTTGAGTTAACACGCTTTTCTGAATGGTCTGTGCTTTTTAGGCTCTGCTAAAAATGGTGTTAGTTGAAGAAGACACGGCGTCCTGTACATTTTAGAAAGTTTAGAGTCAAGTGGTTACTGGACTCTAACTACATCATATCTTTATCGTGTTCTTCCAATCAGGTGCATCCAGTATGTGCTAATTTAAATCTATGCATTATAAAAGCAACCCACTGTGTTTTTTGGTTCAAAATATCAACAATATCTCCAAAATCATGGACCCTTTAAATCTCCTGTTCATGATCCCTGGTATTAAGGGATGTGAAGCTAATATTAACTTTGCTTTAAGCAGCTCCAGAGCTGTGCAGAATGTTGTTGCAACCTAGTGCACCTTTGCATTTTAACATCCTATTTTTTACCTACTTCTACCACACTTTATGTTTTGAATGTTAACATATATTGCACATTATAATCAAAGTGTTTCTGCTGCACTTTAGTTTTTAATATAATTTAATGTAGGTGTTTATTTTATCAGGTTTTGTGATGTGTGATGCTGACCCTTTTGGCCAGGTCACCCTTGGTAAAGAGATCTTAATCCCAATGAGTTTATTATTTTCTGGTTAAATAAAGGTTAAATAAAAACAATCAAATGCTACTAATCCATTTTGATCAGTCTGATTATATTTCATATATTTTGTGTATTGAGTTAATTATACCATATGATAAATTGGAACTACTAAGTATTTAAAACTATGTAGAACATAGTTTAGAACAATATTTGGCAGGAAAATCATTCACCTCTAGATTTAGAACAAAACTACCTGTGTGTGTATGTGTTTGTGTTTTTCTACACACACACACACGCCACATGTACAGGACATGTAGCTGAAGTGATTGAAAAAGACATCCCAACACTTGGGGAATAGCTTGGCAACAGAAAGATGAGCGTGATGAAAGCGACAGCAGAGCGAGGCAGACGAAAGGCAGCGAGAGAGACTCTTCAGTGAGTTCGGGAAAGATTTTGGTCCATTTTCTACTGAACGACAGGACGTCATCAAAAAAAGTATTATCGCTCCAGACGTCCGCGTGTCCGCGGGCTCAGATGAATTATTCCTAAATGAGTTATGAAATGTTAAATAACTCTTTAACAGCAGCCGACTCCACTTTTTGAAACAATTCGCACATAAACACAACCCTTTTTGAAGGTTTTGTTTCAGTCCCCCCCCCCTGTGTATCCTGCTTAGCGGTCTGACCCATATACGGTTTACTGGCTGGTGTCTCGCTAAACGCCAACACAGAGTCACAAACGCTGCTGCTGCTGGAGCGCAGACGAGCAAACACTGTGCCGGCGGCTCTGAAAATAGGTAAACATGCATAACGACGGCATAAAAGTGATTCATTTCTATATATTTTAAGCTACGTCTTTGTCTCGCAGCAGCAAATACGACTGTAAATACGTCTGTGCACCTGAACCGTACTTAAAATATTCTGTTCCATCGTCCTTTTCATAACTGCAACAAGTGTTTAATCCTCCCTCGCCAGGTAAATATTTCCTCTCTTAATTTAACTGTGGAATAATATGTATTTTTGTTCTTCTCGCTAATTACTGTTAATAACCAGTAAGTGATACCTACTGTGCAATTCAAAGATATTACAGTCTCCTTTGTGCATCAGCACATAACCTACAGAAGATTGATCTGTTATTTGTCAGGGCTTCCCAGGGGAAAGGAAAATGATTCTGTTTCTCCTAGACAGAACCGAGCTTATTTTAACATCAATATCATAAAAAAGGTAATTTTTTTGTCTCGCTGGAAGGATCTTTATTTGTCTAAAACAATCATCCGATGAGATAACAGTAAGAACCCAAACAAAATATGTTTGTCTTACAAATGAGCCTGCACGAGAGCAGATATTTGTAGCAGTGATCCAATATGAGCCTCGACTGTTTATTTTATCTCTTCTCCGAGTTGTCTCACTTTCAATATAAAAAAAAGAAGATTCAAAACAAGATCTAGATATAATTCTCATTGATTTGTCAGTTCAAATGCGTTTGAAACGATCATTTTGTAGAGCGGATCCCCTGCAGGTGGCGCTAGAGGCGGGGTCATCGCCGAATTTGCCAGGTCGAACGTTTGTCGCAAAATTACACAGCGATCGTCCAACAAATATATTTACAGAGGGACAGATCGGTCACAGAAAGGTTCCAATGCAAAACTCCTGAGTGAGACTAACGGTGACTGCTCCAGTGGAGCTGATCACTGACCAGGCTGTGGTTGTGCTGGGCAGCTTCCAGGTGTCAGTGTTTGTGTGAATATGATTAGGGCACTGCTGAAAAAGAGACGCTTCCTCTTTAGTGAAAAATTCCCAGAATAAATAAAGGTTAACAAAAAAAATACCTCCATACCTTTTCTCGTGTTTCTTAAATTGCTGCTCTTAAACCATTTGTTAGACATCCATAAGATATACTTACAAGAAACGGGTCAAAATTCAGTAGTCTCTAAAAAAAAACTACGATTTATTGCCGATGAGACAATGAAAGGACTATTGTGAGCAGCAGCATTTCCCTCTGAGTTATGGAGGTACATGATCTTTTTCTATTTCTATCTTCTGGTCGGTTTTAGTGTCTCTTACTCTTTTCGGCCAGTTTATTACAGTAGACAGACATTTGCAGCTAGAACAGTCATTTAGCACATTAGCAATGTATCGAGTGTATTTCTGATTAAAGTTATCTTCATTGAAAAAAAAACAGTGCTTTTCTTTCAAAAATAAATGCATTTTTAATTGACCCCAATCTTTTGAACAGTGGTGTATAAGATAGTTAGTGTAGTGTCATTTCCTGATTATGACAGTGTCATGACAGTTTTATGACAGTGTTATGACAGTGTTATGACAGTGTCATGACAGTGTTATGACAGTGTTATGACAGTGTTATGACAGTGTTATGAACGCCCCGTTCCAGTAAAGTGTTACCCATCGTTTTATGTACCAACATTATTTCACCTACATCTCCTTCTCTCGGTCATATAGTGTTGGGCTACATTTAATTCTGGGAATGGAAACCACGCTTCATTTAGTTTTAGGCAAAATTATATTAAACTGAAATTACATTACAAGTCGGACGTAACAACTGGCTTTGTGTTATGGCCTGTGACGTCCTCTCAGGGTCTGAAACGCGTGAAGTGTGGCGTGTGTACGTAGGTGTGAGTCTATGAACTCGAGACATATTGTGTATTCATTTGTACAGAGTCTATAGTGACTGCACACACACACTTCCCACACTCTACTCTGAGCCCCTCGCTGAATCTCTAAGGCCATATCTCTGAGGGAGAGTCCGGACGCCCTGCAGAGGAAACTCATTTTTGCCGCTTGTACCTGTGATCTCGTTCTTTTTGCTCACTACCAACACCTCATGTCCATAAGTAAGGGTAAAACTGTATTATTGTACAACTGCAGTTTTAAATTGATTTACTTGGTAACTGTTATCGAATTAAAACAGAATGAAGAATGAGTTGTTCCTTTTTTTCCTGGTCTGGGGCCTGTGCCAGGCGGCAGCCTGCTGTTGGTGGTGCAGGCGAGGGCAGCTGGAACATGTTCTAAATGAGCTGTCTGCTAAGGTGAAGTTTGTGCAATCAAATGGTTCTTTCAGCAGCGCGAGAAGCTTTTTTTTTTTTGCTGTCATATTAGGTGGTAGCTATATTTGTAGTTTCAAAGGTGATCCGAAGATCTGAAGTATGCCGTCGCGCTGCATAGCTGCTGTTGCCATGGACACCGAGACAATGCTTTTTGAGCGCAGGTAGGAAAGCGTCGATTCGACGTTAGATCATTTATTACCATTTCAGTGAAGACACATTGATCGTAATTTGACTTGGCATGCGCTCGAGGCAGACAACAATACAATAAACACGCACAAGAACAACACAATAGATGCTGTACATGTCAAATAAATACACTAGGCAGAATAAGTGAAACAATAAACAATAAAATGCGTCTAAGCGCGTTAAAAAGTATCTGAACATTAAATACTGAGAGGAGACAGAACACTCTATGACAGCACTGAAAAATCACACATTCCAGTCTTTTTAGTCATTTTAGTGAAGATAATATGAAAATCCCCGGGAATTAATCAATGAATCATCTTTATTTCCACTGTTAACCAGGATGCTAACGATTAAAGTCCTTAATCACCTTTTTGGTTTTGGGGATGTTGAGGGACACGTTGTCAGAAGCACATCACTGTTTAAAAGGAAAATGTACCATTTAACTTTAAATATTTATATGTATTTACTTAAAGCTGATGTGTTTCCTTACACTTTCTTCGTGATTTATAGCTCACACAATTTTCAGCCCCTGACCACCAAAAAATGACATGGTCTTATGGTATAATTGTATTTACTAGCGCAGTGTCTGTAGGACGTATTCTTTCCTATACAATTACCCAAGTGAAGCGCTGACACTTGAAAGCGGATGAGAACAGCATGGTGAAACTTGTGAAATACTACATACTGATGAGATTACTGTAACATGGAGGACGTCCAGCATCGGCATGCCCATTCACACAGTGAGCCAGGTTACGATTTATGTTGAAAGTGCAGATCTCAATCTACAGATCAGTTTAAATTGTGTTGATCGGCCAAGTAAAACCGGATTTATAATAAATCTCCTACTTTTTCCTGTATACTTTCATTACGTTGGCTGCACAATCAGTGCAAGAAGAAGCAGGACGATGGACCTTGCACCCTAGCGCTGTGATATGTAAGTCTATGAGATTTTAACTTTTAATGATAATAATGATGATTTTGAATATCTATCAAACTAATTCCACACAAAAAGGATGCACACCATTGTGCAATATGCAGATTATATCTGAAAGCTGAGGTTGAGCTGACACAGTCAGATATGCAAGCCAGACACGGACTCTCTTGCTTTATAAATAGCTGTTTATATCTATATAAATGTCTGAATTGAACTAGATTTTTTTTGCTCCTCACTCAGAACTAGTTCTTAAGATGAACTCTCTGGCCATGTTACAAAGTTACCGTTGTTCTGAACGATTTTATTTGAAGGTGGAGTAAAAGGTCAATCGTCAGTGGGAGGGGGACAGGTAGACGTGATATTGTTAATAATCAGGGCTGGACTGGAACAAAAAAAACGCCCTGGCACTTTTGGCTTAGACCGGCCCCTTATAATTAGCGGAGCACAACTGACTAGTAATTTATATGTGTTCCCTGAAGCAACGTATTTTACTATTGTTACATCCTGGCCTTGTTAAGGAAATTTACTCAACACATAGCCTTTATGAAGAAAACTGCAGTGTATAACAGGAATATTGCAGTTTTTTTCCTGCAGTACTGCATTTTCTTGTCCAAAATGTTCCATTATAAATGTCTCACTTTATATTATTTTTTCTGCACGGGCATGTTACTGTTGCATGTGTTTAGAAATAAATGAGTTTAGGCCCACATTCTGTTCTGTTAGGTGATAGTGCTGGGATTTCCTGAGGGTGAGACGCAGCAGCTACTGTAGTGTGGTTCCCCTCTGAAAGAAAAAAAAAGATGGCAGCACTCTTGTTGTTTTGGCATTGGTTACGGCCCACGCTAGCATGTGTTAGCTAAACAGGCTATCATCTTAGTGTGTGGATTTTGAGAGACGTTATGATACTAATGCTATGTTATGTTTATACGGAGGCGAGTGTTTGATGATATGATTGGTCCAGTCCTGTGTCAGTGAAGGAAATAACCAATGGGCCGCAGACAAAGAGTGTGTGAAGGGATGGGTTTCTAGGAAACAAACTCATCCGCTGAAATTTGTTCTGCTGAATACATTAGGCTATACAGGCAGGACTGATGCAAAAAGGGTCAGTTTTAACAACATAATGGGGCCATCCCAGTGCTGATTGGGTTGCTGATCTACTACTTGGGGACAGACCAAGGAAAATGTCCAATGGACAGTTTATCCCTGTTAATAATAGTCTTGTACTCAGTCAGTGTTCTAGGTCTCTTGTTTGTCACTCTGATGGCAGCAACGCTACACGGTAACCATGCCAACCGGAGTAGCCAGGCTAACTCGTCTGAGCTGGCTAGCATACACCCATGAGCATGCTACAGCTAAGTGGTGCTTTACCAAACCATTCCAGATGGAATCTGTGCTCTAGAATAATTGTTTCACATGCTGGACTAAATGGATTATCAAATCTATTTTATCAGCAATTGCTTAGGTAACACATACAGAATCAAATGATGTACAGAAAGGTTCCATATGAATCCATCTACCCTCACACTCCTAATAAGGGACTGAGAGAGACAGGCCAAGCGATTTGATCAGAGGCCCTGAAGGGATGAAGAGGTGATTAAGATCCCACAGTTACTCAGACAGAGAAGGAGATGAAAGAGAGAAGTGACAACATCTCATCTCCTGTCCTACTTACCTTCTTTCTTCTGCCACCCACTCCTTTTTTTCACTCTGCTAATCTTGTCATTTCCTCCCCACTTCTGTCTTCTTCCCCCCTTCTCATTGTTGGCCCCTGCTCTCTTCCCTCTCCTACATATTTAATATGCGTTCATCTATTACTAGATCTGTTGTGTCATGAAATAGCAAATTACCCCACCTGCCCCTTTGCTCTTACCCTCCATTATGTCATCTTTTTACTTTGTTGCTGTACTACCTCCCTCCTCCCATCTCTCATTTTATTCTCTCTCTTGGTTTCCCTCTCTCCACCTTCCGTCTCGTCTTGCAGCGTTTCCTCCTCGACTGTAGTCTTCTTCCTTCCCTCCCTCGTCTCTGCTGGCCTGTTATCCCTCTCGCTCGCCTCCTCCCTTCCTCGATCTCATCCTTCCCGCCCCTCGATCCCTCGGCTCTTTGGCTGAGAGTTTTTCGCTTGGTTCTGTGACCTTTAAAAAACTGCTGATCAAGTTCTGCTGCTCATCCCATTATAGACAACAGACACGGATGGAAGTCGCGGGGATGAAGGAAAGGAGGGGAGGTCAGACGGGGGGTAGAATAAGACGGATAGTGAAAAGAGGATGGAGAAAAGGCTGGCGTGGAGAGAAAAACAGCGGGATCGAGTGAGAAAATGGCCAGCAAACACTTTGTGAGTCAGACAGGTGGCATCACGATTGAGTAGCGACATACAAGAAAAACAGAAACAAGTTGAGCTAAATACCTTTTTCGCTCCTCGGCGCTCATTCCGAAACTATCTTTTTTTTCTGTCTCTGCAATCATTGTTAACTTTATACTCCTAATAAAACTCTGAAGCAATCGTGGTTTAGTGTTAACTTAATTATGGCTGCCTGCTACACAGTATCCCACTGTGTACAGCAGAGGCAATCTCCCATCGATTTGGTTCACACAACGATCAATTCATCTCCATTGGAGGCTATTAGGGACCATTTGTGGCTACTTAGGGCTTGGAGAGAGAGAGAGAGAGCAAAGACTGTGGGGAAGATGAGGCAAGCATGAAGTGAGGATGTAGGGGAAAGAACAGAGGAAGAGCGAGGCAGATGGTTGGAATGAGAGCAAATGGTGGAGAAGGAGAGCGATGGAAGATAGTGGGAGATGGAAACAGACAATGATGATTGTAGGTGAAAATCTCTCCCTTAAATATCCAATTTACCCATTCAGGTCCACTCATTGTCATTACAACTATTCAATCATCAGTAATAGCCTTAATATCTTTAGTCACTCAGCTAGAAAGACTCCAACCGAGATTCCCGCTTAAATTAACATAGAGGGTATCCATTAGGCTGGTATACTTTAGGCTGTAAAATACCCATAACTGACAAGAGTTGATATGTGACCTTTGCATGAGTTGGCTGAACTTTCCAGGGCACTGGGTTAAGCCCTCTGAGCCCTATGCAGCACCTTTCAAATTTCCTGATCTTTCATGGCGTAGGAGGAGATTATCAAGATACTTGAGGATATAGAGCTTAATATTTTTGATCTTTGCTAGGAGTTCATCGTGCGGTTCTACAGCTTAACATGGAGGCAGAGGTGAGGGTCAAAAAACACAACAGAGTTTTAAAAAAAATATCTGTGAAGAAGAGTGTGAAGAAGAACTGATGATTCTAGGATAGAATTCAAAACTGTTGCTTTGACCATTTCTATCCCCATTGAAAAAATAAGGTAATCTAATCTAGTCTAAAGTGGGTGATGTCCACTGTGTCGACAGATCTCAAGTCCAATGGGAGAGAGAGTTCCAAAATTAAGGCAACAACTTCAAAGGCAGTCTTTATTTCTGAGCCTGGAGCGGGGAACAGCCAGCGAGAGCTGATCGGAGGACCTCAGAGACTTGCTGGTGATATACTGTAAAACTGCAGTCGATGACCATGCAGAGCTCCAAGAGTGATCATAAGAATATCGAGTTACATTTAGACCTTTACAAGTTGTAGTGGGCAAGTGTGTGCTTATGTATTCAGCAGCATCCGGCACAAAAACAAAAAACTGACAGGATGGCAGTAATGGAGTATAATATTCATAAGTGTGTTTTAAGAAGCGTATAATTCAATTAAATGAAAAATTGATGTTTTTCCTATTACCTTAGATAGATTCACTTTTATTTACCCGTCTGTGAAGCCAGAACAGACCAACCAAACAATGGCTTTAAAGACATTTAAAGCATATCACATTATCCGCAGCTATTATAGGTTTTCCTACACCCTTGGTTGATTGGCTACAATCTGCAACCTCGCCACTAGATAAGGCTAAAAAAAACTACCCACTGCACCTTTAAGCAGACCTGGTCAAAAGCTTTGCAGCAGAATTTTGGACCACATAACATGGTCTGTTCCCATTTCCAGAAATCGATCTACTGCTGCAATTTGCACCTAATCTGTTAATGGTTCACACTGTTTTTAAGACTGGTTTCTTATCTTTAAATTAACTGATTGACATAAGAAGCCATGATTTATGTGGTATGATTAGTAATGTACTTCAAAAATGATAGGGGGAGTCAAAATGTGTCATCAGACCAAACAAAAGCATCTTAGTCTATTTAGAAGAAGCTCTTGGCCTCAATGTGCCAAAACAATAAATAGGACTGTGCATCCACAAGGGTTCAGATGAATCAAAGCAGAATCAGTTTGCATGTGCCAAAAACACGTCAGTTACAGAATCAAGCAATTATTTTACTCTAAATGGCCTATTACCTACCCTAAATATGGCCAGTGCCATTTTTATGGATCGCTTTTATGATGAGGAAGATCATCAGTCATAATTACAGACTGCATGAGTAGCCAAATATCTGATATAAAAAATATTGGCCCAACAAATCAATCTAACCCAACACTTGTCACAGTTCATAGATCCCCGTTCAGATTAAATGCCTTTGGTTCATCCATTTCCCCTCCTTTTTTTGTCATTATGCCCAATTTGATATATCTAGCTGCCATGGCTATCAACAGATAGAAAGAGAGGACAGAATCAGTGTTAGCTAGTTAGCAACACCCTGTACAACGATTACCCACAAGCAAGAGCCAGTTTTTGCCTAATTTTCAATAATAAGCCCCAAGAGGTGAACAAATTGCCACTGCAACTTAAGTACCAAGGATATACAACATACTTAAATGGATTGGACTAGAACGAGTGATAGAACATAGGTTAATTGTGTTTCTGCTGTTAAAAAAGGCCACTGAGGGAATCATCTGTGTGACTGTCCCTGTTTACACCAGTTTTACACCAATCACAAAGCGCACCAATGCTGGAATGCATTAGAAACACATCAGTCCTAGCCGACTTGAATCAAATATCACATCACCATGGTGCCACAAGATGTTGTTTCAACCCAGCAGTCAAGTCAATATAAACAACATGATTTCACCTATTAACTCAATGGTCTGTGCCGTGATTGGACCATTGACTACATAACGTTACCAGAGGTTTCATTTTACACTTAAACTATGCTGAAAACATTTGCACTGCTGCCACTGTATGCTACTTTCGATGAAAGCCATTACATAAATGGTATTTCTGACATGGTCCATTCTAGTTTGCTTTGTCAAACACCATTATATTATGAAGGTCATCAAAACACAATGGTGCTATAATTATAATTATTATATCACCTTTTAAATCATTAAAGGTGATAATTTCAACAGAATAATGATTAGTCAAAGTGAATTGAACACACAATTGTTTCTGCTTTTGTAAGATTGCTATTGTGCCATTAACGCCCCACCCTGTCAATGGTGCCTCCGTATGTCAAGCCAACCGTCTTATTCCCCAGTGTCTCTTCTCTCTTTCCCCGTCTCCACTGCCACAAGCACCATGAATCCATTTCACTTCTCCTCGTGAATTAATGAGAGTGATTATTATTCCTGGGAAATATTTCTTTATGTAAACGTGGCATTTAAATGTCAGAAACACTGGCTAATCAGTTTGGTATTTCAACAGATCTTCCCTCTCTATCTGTGACTGTCCACCCCTCTGTCACTACCTATTTCTGAGGTTGGTCTTTTGTTTTTCTGTCAGCTGAATTGCTTGCTCTCTCTTTGCCTGGTATCAACAATACGAAAGAACTCTGACATGAAGTCTGTGGGGATAGGAAAAATTCTGAATTTCTTTTTTCTTTTCTGTCTTTCCATTGCAAGTGTGACGGCCTCGCCCCCTCTGCCTGTCTCGGCTGGCCTGAAGCCTGCAGCGGCAGCGTGATTGCAGACCGGGTTGGGTCCTCATCCTGACTCATGGCACCTGCGCTGAGGGCCTTAGTAGAAAAAGGAGTGAGTCTAGTCACTCAAGTCTCTCGCTCATTTCCACCTCCACTGTTGACCGGGTTCCAGGTCTCCGTTTAGCCTGTGGAGCCAAGCCGCTGGTTTGCATTTTTACATTTTTTTATACAGCATTCACACACCAAACTGTCCACTCCTCCACACAGTGCAAACAGGACTACTGATTTATCCTTGAAGCTTTTGTTAGTTTCTTGCTTTATTATGTAGTTTCTTTGTTATTATGGAGAAATAAATAATGTTTTGACTTTGACATTGTTTGTGGACTCCCACTTTGTCAGATTCTTACCCTGGAATGTGAAACGAATAAGAAGTTGCTTTTGATTCTGATTGATATTTCATCCATTATTAAAAGGAGAATTGACCTGATTTTGACAGTGAGTGATTTAAAGCTGTATGAGACTGGACTTAAGGTTGAAATGAAATTTTAATTCTCACTTGTTCTGTAAGTAATGCTCGTTTATACCATCCCCCCACCTAAAGCTATGATGAACAGGTTAATGATAGCAATACTAATAATGGAAGCTATCAATCAAAGCTAACTAGACGCCATTCAGAAAGTTGAAGCTTCGCTAGCTAAAGTTAGCAATGATTCCGAGTGGAAGGAATAGCTAATAATGGAAGCTATCAATCAAAGCTAACTAGACGCCATTCAGAAAGTTGAAGCTTCGCTAGCTAAAGTTAGCAATGATTCCAACTGGAAGGTGCTACAATTTTAACACATGTTGAATTATCAGCTAGTCCTGCACACTATGACTAGACACTATAGAAAAGATGGAGTCAAGCTAGCATTAGCTGTCTCTTTGTAATGGGTCTAGTTGTGGTGAACTGACCCAATATTTTACCGTGTGATTCAAATCATGATGCAAAGTAACGTCAACCAACCATAGGGAATGCTCAAATACCAGATGTTAGCAACGGCTAAGTCAGAAAATATACTGATTTAGTTAGATAATTGAGACAATGCACCTTCCAGTATTTGTTTTTGATGCTAAACCAAAGTCATATAGTTCCAGTGTTGAATACCCAGAAGTAAAACGTTGCCACACACACGGATCTTCGCTACAAAGTTGACTAATCTCAATTTCACTAATTTATTCCGGCCATTTTGACCCAGTGGCATTCATCAGAGCTCGGAGGAAAATGCCATCAACATCAACATCAGCTTGTCGGTGACAACGGGTCAATGTATGTTACAAGATCAAGAGCAGCGGGCGTCACACTCCGCCACCTGCTGGTACGTGAGGAGCCAGGTGATGATGGCAATAAAGCCGCAGCACTTAAGAGGAAAAAAAGAAAGAGTCGCGCTCTTCTTAAGTTCGCAGGGACTGGCTTTCATTTCAATTACTACTGTCGGCATTTAGCAGCTTGAGAAGGGATGAAAGAATTTGAGTAGCAGTTTGTTTTTCTAAGGGATGTCTAATAGTACCGACCTGAGGGCGCTGAGGAGAATTGGCTGCAGAGAACATAGTCAGATTGACTAATGATTCCTTTAAATTTCTGGCCCACAAGTTTCTTCCAGATGGAGCACAAGTCCTTTTCCTGGACTCTAATGATTGCCTTAAGGGTCACAAGGAAATTAATCCCTTAAGGTCCTATCTTTTCTCGACAATATAAAAAATGACTAGAACCAAGTGAAATGCCAAATAGCAAACAATTTTACATTTCTAGGTTAGGTCCACTGGTTCTGAAATATACATTCTATGTTTCCAAACTTGTTTAGAGGAAGGATTTGAAGCTGAAATCATAATTTAGTCCAGCAGGTGTCATTGTGTTGACTGTTGAAATCCAGCACATCCCTCTCTGGTTGAGTAGTTTTGTCAGATTGTCCTTCTGGCTGGAGAGTGGCTGGAGAGCTGCAGCTTGTGTCATGATAGTGGCTGGATACAGCACATTCCATGTTGGAATGGATGGCTGCTTTATGTTCTGAGGTTCATCATTTGATTGCTCTATTAGTTTGTCCTACAATGTCCTCAGAGGCAAGAAAGCACATAGATCACTGACATGCAGGGCCATAACCAAGAAAACTGAGGTCAACATTCTATATATATATAATATACTGGCAAACTGAGTCATATATATATATATATATATATGACCTAATATTTTAATGTCATGTTTAGTCACATTACATCCATCCAAACATCCAAACTGTAGCCAATTATTGATGATGTAATTCAATCTGTGACTTTATATGACCTTAGAATATTCATATTTTAGCCTTGGCTACATTTACAGCAGGTTACAGGTTAGCATCTCTCTTGGCTATCTGTAGGCTACTTCACTATTTACCCTTATTCTTTTAGAATATGACAATTTTCCCTTTTCTCCTCTTTGCCTGGTCCTCCTCTGCCTTTCTTGGTGAAAGAAATGCTAACTGATTCATTTAATGTGTTAAAGTTGCTAAAAGTAGAGCTGCAGTCACAGGAACATAGCGACAGTGTTTAATTTCACTTTTAATGAGTCAGATATATGAGCATCTCTGTCACGTGATACCGCGTTGATGTCATGATAATTAGCTGGGCATTTATGTATTTGGTTTTTCGGCTTTTTTTTAAAAACATTTTTACTGAAATGTAGGCTAAGGGGGGGGGGAATTAAAACGAAACAAAAATACCGAGGTCACCTTAATGGTGGCTACGGCCCTGCTGACCTGTTTTACCAGTGTGGATAAGTGAAAACATTGACATGTGTGATATATTTACAATGACGAGATTTTCCACACCTGAAATTTCCTTTCAAGTGAAGCCAAGTGTGATTGGGTCTGGAAAAAAAACATCCTAAGTTCTCTCTGATTGCTGGTGCTTGTAGGAATGACAAGATGGGATGTTCATTAGAATGTTCTAGTGTTTAGTGTCATGTCCTGGAGTTTCACTGATTGAACACTTGCGAAGGTTGTTCTTTTTCACGTTTCCAGAAATCACGTTTGACTAAAGTAATTCAGATCTTGAGGATGTTAGAGCAAGGCTGTAGGCTTTATTCTGTTTTAGATGAATGTTAATTTCTTTCATAGAATCTTGATTTCACCTGATCTGCCTTTCTGCCTTGCATTTAAATTCAAGTTCTGAACAATTTCTCCTTTGTTGGCATGACCAGAATAAATATGTGAAATTGAGATGAATCAACTTTGAATATTTCCACTACTTTTTTTTTATTATTATTACCTTTGGGTGTTGGATGCTTACTGGTTTCTTAGCAAAAATGAATTTTAACCTTGACCTGAAAAAGTCAAGTTTAGTCTGTGGTAAAGTTTACTCACCAATTATCAGATTAGTTGGAGCTTGTTGTTGAAGAAGCTAAAACCTCAAATTGTGAAACCCGGTTGATGGCGTGTCCCAGTCCAAAGTACAGTCAGAGGGAGGGTTATTTATAGAAGTGGCATTTAACACACCCACATCTACACAAATCCAGATATTCACAGTTCACATGAAACAAAAGGCACCATGGATACATAGATCTGTAGACACATGGAACTGTCAATCAGATATCAGAAATGTGTGTGTGTCTACCCGTTTTTTTCGTCTCTATCGCCTGTTCACCTTCTCCCTGATGCTCCATCTCGATGTCTTATCAAATGCTTTGATGGAAAGCTTGTCCATCAACTACATTGGATTTATGAATCAAACTATGTAGCAGCAAATTCAATGTCTTTGATGGAAAGCTTGTCCATCTGTTTGTCTCCCCGCTGCCGCCTCTGAAAGCTGCTTTTCCTCTATCCGTCTGTCAGATTGTCTTTTTTTTTTTGTCTGATCCGGCCAGACCAAAGAAACAGTGACATTATCAGATGGAAGCTGAGTGAAATGCTTGGATCGGGCTCTGTGTCTATGTTTTATCTGTTCTGCCACTTTGATCAGGACTGTACTGACTCTGACAAAAAGCGCATAAGAGGAGGAGGCGGACGAGCAGAGCCGGACAAAACCGAGCTCTTATTCGGATCAGATGAATCATTCACCGATGGAGAAACGGGGGGGAGGGGGTCTTTAAATTTCAAATCGTATTTCTGATACATTATTTAAAAGTCCATGATAGATTTTTCCCCCAACCAGTTTGAGCTGTTAGAAGTGAAACCTTGTTATGCCCTGCAGGTTGTACATTTAGGAATCAGCACCGGCGGGTGTACAGTAGCTGCAGTGACTTGCAACAGATGGCAGGAGTTATACAGTTTATAGAAAAGTGATTGTCTCAGTGTGCTTAATGGCTCGGGCCTCCTCTGCTTATTGCCGCCTTCTTTATGTCCGTTTACCCTCCCGGTGGCTCTCGCTTTCTCTCTTCTCACTCCTCTTTTTTTTTCCCTCTTTCCTTTACTTCCTAAACCCCTCTCCTCTGTCGTGCTTCCTCCGTGTCGATTTTTCCGCCTTCCCTCTCTCCTTCCGTTCCGTCTTCGCTTCTCCCCCTTTTTCCCCCCCTGTCGTTCCATTTTTACCCTCCTCCGCTTCTAACCTTTCGCTCTCCTTCCATGATCTCTCCTTCCTCTTCTCCCCTCATCTCACCCCATGCCTCCATCCTTTCCTCCCTCTCTTAATCGGTTTCTGTGTTACTATTCACCACACACACACTCACTCACACACGCATACACACACACACACACACAGTAGCATCCCTCCTCAGCCAGTCTGTAAATGAATTATCAGCCCACCAATGGTTTTCCATTTGTAAACTCTTATATCTTAATGGCATTTGCTGGCGTGCGTGTGTGTGTGTGTGTGTGTTTGTGTGTGTGTGCAATCCTAATGCGTGCCGGTTAGAAATAGGGGAGTTCAACTGCTGCATGATAAATAGGAGAAGGTTTTAGGAGGCACCTCTATCGTACCCAGCGGCTCTTGTTGTGTGTGTGTGTTCAGTACATGTGTGTATATGTGTGTGTGCTGTGTGTTTTCACTAGTGTCTGCATGTTTAATGCAGGTCTTTGTATAAGCCTGCTTTTTGTCAGATTTCTATATATGGCTGAATGATGAAATGGTCGTGCATGTGGTGTGTGTTAAGTGTATTTTAAGTGTGTGTGTGTGTGTGTGTGTGGAGGCACGTGATATATAGTGGAAATGACACCAGACAACCCCACAGATGGATGCCCAGCGGGCTAAGAAACATTAAGACGACACACACACACACACACACACACACGCACACACACACACACACACACAAAAGGGTAAGAGATATTGGCCTCTCCCTCACGGGAGCCAAATGAAATCAACCACATCATTGGTGGTTTTGGTGTGTGCATGTGTGTCTATAGACACGCAGGACATGCAAGTAAATGTGTTTGCTGCATAAGAGAAAGAGAAAAAGAGAGAAAAAAAAGGATTTACCTTCGTCAATAACCTAATATAAAAGCTGAAAGGCTGTGACTCTAAAACATGTTAGTTTATAGTGTCTGAGAACATTAGGGTAGACTTTCTAAATGCTAGTTACCCAAAATGTTAAAGCTCCTTCAGCGAGTCAGGAGACAATAGCACCAGCCTGGTTTATTGTGTCTGGGTCTCGGGCCAAGACGGAATTAACTTTGTGTCCCAGACTGAAAGGGAGACATGAAAGGAACCTGTGGTGTCTCGGCTGACAATGAACCGCCGGCCAACTTTGTCACCTTATTTAAATGGGCCTTCATTGTGCTCACAGGGCTCATAGCATCAATGGGCCGCTGGCCGCTTTATTTCCTCTTGCTGACTGTTATGAAGCAGAAAATGTGTCCATATTATTACTCCGGGTGCTATCACTGAGGCCACACTGCTGATCGGCCCATTCACCGCCAGTGGAGCACATCCAGTACTCGCTCTCGGTGCATGTGGATGTGGAGGTTTCGCCTGTGTATTTACTGTATAAAAACGCCCACAAGCAGATTGCACTCGAGCCATTTATGATGCTATAAATCTTTAAGCCTCTGCAGCTCTCCATCAGCAGCATGCACCACTACTACGGGCCACAACAGCCGGCATTTTACCAATAAGACCAAGCACGTTATCAGTTCAGGGGTAAGTGAGGTAACTTGATCGCTGCTACGTGGAGCACATTTCACTCCTGAGCCAAACTAGGTTACCTGCGACTCGCTCATGAATCCTTAATTGACCTGTAATATGTTTATATCATCGCTGGCAAAGCTTCATGGAAAACTGTTTAATCTGTAGGGAAACGGGGCCGCGACTGCTCAATGAGTCATTACGAGATGATAATGGAGAGTCATCTGCCTCGATCGTTGCGCTACAAGTTGAGGATGCGGAAGACGTGTATGTCTTTGTTGGCATGGCAATCGGCCAACTTGCAATGGGGTATGGGTTGTACATGCTATACCGGAAGGTACGAAGGATCGCTACTGGGGCCAACAGGATCCAGGAGTGTATGACCAAGATGACAGAAATCATCAAAATGCAGGAAGGCATGAGGAAACTAACCCCGGCAAGAAAAAAGTAAAAGTCAAATCTGTCAACAACAGACTCTCCCACCATCATTAAATCCATGCAAACATCAAAACTGACACAAGATCTGAAGGACTCTGACCACAAGATTAAAGGTCAAAAACTATACAAGCATCAAATCTGAACTCTGTTGAGTGGATCACGACATCAAGGACTTAAACATACCAGGACAACCACAAGAGACGCTTGCTCACTTATGAAGGATGGAAAATGGACACACGAGGCATCTATTAACTGCCTGTCTGAAGCTGAACTGAAGCTAAACCCTTTTGCCAACTGACAAAAAGAAAACAAAAAAAGAAATGTAACTTGTAACATGAACATAACTTGACAAGAAAATGGACAACAGTGTGGAAAATGGGGGCTGGACTTGATAAACTTCGACTTCTCCTGCTTCCCTTTCGGCCATGTTTGATGTGTATCGAGACTCTAAAGATGTATGATGTAAACTGATGAATAGCTGCCAGAAATAAATAAAAGATAATCAAAATAATCACATTGCGTGATCCGGGGAATAAAATGTGTGTGTTTCCAGAGTTGGTATAATACTGTTTGTATGGCCCTCTAAACACTCTTCCTGTAATTTGATTTACTAACCACTTCAATCCATCAAGTGTGTTTGTGTGTGTGTACAAGCATCTGTGGCGCTGTACGTCTTCCCAAAGCAAAAAGCGGCCACTCCAACTGTCACGATACTTAAAGATATTGCATTTTAGCCTCCAAAAAAAAACTCCAGCACCATCTGCCCGCGCCGAACAAAAGCGATTGCAATATCTCTACCGTTTTGTATTCTCTTTGCCCAGTCCGAAATAAAGGATGAATGTCTGTGTGGTTCCTATATGTTTATGCCTCTATGTGTTTTTCCCCCCATTAACTAAATGGGAGTTAGCACTTAAGTTTCAGTGGCAATTTCAGGGGGGTTGTGAAAATGTTGTGGCGGTTACCTCTCTGATTTTAAAATGATTGAAACTATTTTTTCCCCCCAAACCATATTCATATTTCAATTGTTTCCATTATCTTTGGTGCTTGACTTTCGCTGCTGTCTTTGCCGCCGTCTTTGCCACTGTGCCCGCTCAGTATCCTTTATTAATAATCATAACAAGATTGAATCACTAATGTGTAGTACCACTCATTGTCAGAGCAGGACATTTATTAAATGAAAATGTCATTAACACTAAGAGTATGAAACATGGAAATGAGAGTTATAATACGCTTGGAGGCTCCATTAGGCTGCGTGTAGAGTTAGTTTTTCCCCTTCTGTAGCTACTAAAATGACTCTAACGGGCCATATTTAAACACATTCCATCACACAAGCTTGCAGCTATACTGTGTAACATGCGTTATGATGAGTCTTTAGCCCTGAAAATTGAGATCATCTAAAATGTATAACTTCAATAACTCAGTTTTTTTTCTACCGTAATATAATACTATAGTAGCAGTTTGATTATAATCCAGTGGGAAGACTCATTCTTTGTTGTCAAATAAACTGCAGTAAAATCCTGAAATGGTTCTCAACTCATTAATGATCTATTCTGAAAGATAACTGCACAGCAAAGCAAAGTTAATTCAGTATTGATATCTACTTTTACGATGCAGCGCGGGTCTCTGCTTTTGTGCTTGTAAAGTTCCAAAGATGAGATTTCTTTTCCTGGTGTGCTGCAGCAAGAATCCACTAGCAAGATGCTAGTCAGTTAAATAAAAGCACCCTGCCATTGAAAAGTTTGGGGTCACCCGGACGATTTTGTGTTTTCCATTAAAAGTCACACTTTTATTTACCACCACAAGTTGTACATTAAATAAAAAATATAGTCAAAACATTGACAAGGTTAGAAATAATGATTTGTATTTAAAATAATGATAATTTTTTCCTTCAAACTTTGCTTTCATCAAAAAAAGACCAGTTTTCTAGTTTCTATAACAAGCTAAACTGTTTTCAGATGTGCTAGCATGATTGCACGAGGGTTTGCTAACTATTCATCAGCCTTCTGACGCAACAGGCAAACACATTGTACCATTAGAACACTGGAGTGATAGTTGCTGGAAATGGGCCTCTATACACCTATGTAGATATTGATGCACCAAAAACCAGACATTTGCAGCTAGAATAGTCATTTACCATTGAAAAAACAGTGCTTTTCTTTAAAAAATAAGGAAATTTCTAAGTGAGCCCAAATTTTTGAACGGCAGTGATCCTTCTATCAGTAAAAACAGTATTGAACACATTTTGAACGTGTATGAGTGAAGGGAAATTAAAAAGGAGTCAGAGGATCAAGGAGAAAATTAATAAAACAGAACAAAATTCTGAGGTGACCAAGTCCACAGAAGATGAGGAAGATATCAACAAAGGAGAAGCAATGTCGGGTGATGCTAACACGTCAGCTAACACCAGTGTGTTAGCGCTGCATGAGGCTTTAGCATAGCTGTTTTTAAGTTTAAAGGCTTAAAACACTAAGTGAGACGGGACCTGAGCGAATTAAAAAAACGACATCAAGAGCTCGAAAAGATGACTTTGCAGAGTTCAAGAGTGAAGTTTTGCGACAGATTTTTTTCCCTAATTATTTGAATGTGTGAGACAAGAGGGCAGAAGTTGCTTAGTGACATCATCCTCTTCGCCAGAGAATTTGGAGAGTGAACAGACAAGGCACCTGACACAGAGGGCTGTTTTTTAGGTGGAGGACTTTTCCTCTCCAGAATCGTTTGAAGTGGACATTAGTGTGAATGAGGACCATGGTGGCCCGGAGCCATTGATGCACACACACATGCACACACGCTTCAGCAAACACAGAGCTAAGACGAAGACAAAGAGCATGGCGACATTTAAACGAGCCTGAAGTCTCAATTCAACTGGGTTTATTTAACTTAAAGACAGCTCAAGGATATATCAAACATTTCCATAAGCTCTTACGAAGAGAAGAGATGTTTAAAAGAAACTAGTAAATGTGTGTGTCTGACTTCAGTAGGCAGAGAGTTTCATAGTGTGAGAGAACTAATGGCAAAAGCCCGAGGTCAACAACCGTGACCCGAGACTAACCAGCAGAGCTTCATCTCTGAATCTTAATGGCTGACAGAGAGCATACAAGGTCAATAAAACCAAGATCTATGTACAAAGGTGAAAGAGGGTTTGAAACTTTAAAAAAGTGAGCAATAGTTTTTTTAAAATCACTGAAAAACTTAATTGGGAACCCATATAGGGAGGTAAGCACAGCTTCTTTGTTCTCTGTAATATGTAGAGCAGCAGTGTTTTGTACCAACTTTGCAAATTGTTGACAATTGTTGATACTTACTCATTTGCACAAGTTGTTTTTTAGCATAATCATTCCCATCTCAAAAACAAATTGCCAAAGCAAGAGAAAAACTGTAATTGTAGAATTTTTTTGAGCTGAAAGAAACATGTGACAACATTTGAACTTGGATCACTGCAAAGAAAACAAACGGCGACTTAAAGAGCTACAGGAGGAACCACAAAGAGGATTTCTATAAATTTGGTGTCAATGTCCATATTAACATTAGCGTTGATGTGTTCCTGTAAAAATTAACACGCTCATAACGCATCAAAGCAAATCCATTTTAATGCCACTAATTTATTACCAGCATTAAGGGTTTTTGTTATGATGAACGCTTGCCTCTCCTTAGCACTGTAGCATGAAGTCGGATCTAGCAAAGAACGATGGATAAAGAAAAATGCGATTTTGAATAGAAAGTTGAGTTTTCAAGCCCTGTCAGATAATTTATTTTAGTTACTATCAATTTGAACTGAGTTACCAGTTGAGCACATCTAGTCTGAAATAGCATTAGCTAGCGAAGCACACTGCTTGTGCTAATGCCATAGCTTCATTAGCCCTGAACCATCCAACTGTGCTTGACAGTGTGTGAGAGAAACCAATGGACAAACCTACAAGCAGCAAGCTTTCAACAGCAACAGCTAAATTAGTGTCTAAAGTTTGCAGGCCAAATAACATTTGGGAGGACGTTACTGCTGTGAACTGTCTGTACTCAGCGCTAGCGATATCACATTCGATGGAACAGAGTGGCCCTACCTGCTTCAAATACTGTATATATGGCTTTGAAGCCTCACAATAGTTTAAGCCTCTCTATAACAATCCTGTCTCTTCAATTAAGACTAATGGTCTGATCTCTGAACCCTTGCACCTCCATCACGGCACAACACAAGGCTGCCCTCTGAGCCCACTAATCTTTGCTTTGGCTCTTGAACCATTAGCTTGAGCCAATTCTAATAACGATAACATGGTGCATAATTGTAGGTGAACATCATCCAGTAATAGAATAGATAGAATAGAAAGCCTTTATTGTCATTATACAAGTACAATGAGATTTCCGCTTTCCCATAAAGTGCACACAGTAATGAATATAAATAATAAAGTATAAAATAAGTAGTAAAATAAACAGATCTAGTATATACATGAAACCTTAAAAACAAGAAACTATTAACAATTTTCACAGTTACTCTGATGCTTAAATATAAGCATCAGAGAGATGTTTGACATGATGTTAGAACTTGAACTTTAGTAATACCTTGTCATGGCATGTCATAATGTAAACTATCAAATAATGAAGAATGGTGTCAAATATTCATGAGCATTAAATAGTTTGCTAATTTGTTTAACATTGTGTTTCATTTGAGCTAGCTTCTTTAAGGAAGAAGTGGTGAGGATGGACCAGGAGAAAGAAGAGGAGCAGAACAAAGAAGACAGAGATCACCAGAACCCCTTTAGTCAGAAACAAATAATCTCATCACATTTGGCATCACTGTCTGTGAAATGCAGTGAGCAAGTTAGAAACCTTGGCATCATCTTAGATAGAGACTTTGACCACATCAATGATATCCCCAGAACAGCATTCCACCAGCTGAAGAATTTAAAACTTTGAGCATTCAGACTGAAACTGAAACTATTATAAACTTGTTTGTGCCTTCATCTCCAACATATTAGACTATTGTAGCTCTCTATTCACAGGATTATCCAAGCACTTGGTTGGCCGGCTCCAATTCATTCAAAATGCAGCGGCTTGAATTCTCACACCTGCATGGAAAATTAACCAAATTAGTCCAATACTGTAATCAATTCATTGACTCCCAGTACAACACAGAATCTCCTTCAAAATCCCCAAACAATCTATAAACCACCTAATGATTTGTCTCCTCAGTACATTTCTCACTTGGTCCCTCAGGTCATCAGGCAGAAGTTAGACCAGGTCTGGTGAGGGGGTCTTCAGTTACTGTGGTCCCACCACTACGGTGTCCACGTTTAAATCAAATCTTAAAACCATTTATGTTCTCCCAGGCTTTTAGCTAGGAATTGTTTGTGTGGTGTGACCTTGTGCGAACATTGTGTTTTAAAATGTGAAGCACTTTTGAGTTTCTGCAACGGTAATAAATTGTGCTATACAAGTAAAATTGACATGGACATCGACATTCTGCCAAAAGAAGTGCATCAACCTGAATTATTTGGGAACACTTTCGGGCAAAGTCAGTCTCTGACAGAGCAGTGAAGGAGGTAGAAATGTACAGCTCAGCTGCTTCTTCGCCACTGTCTAATAACCTGTGGTGGAAAGAACAGCATCCTGAGTACCTTCTTCTGTCCAATCTAGCCAAGCGGTTCTTGTCTAGGACAGGGCCAAGGGTCTTTGCTGAACGTGGTTTCTCTACAGATGGGGACACTGTGACAGCTCAAAGGAATATCCTCACCACAGAGTAAGCTGATGGCCAGCTGATGAAGTTTAACTTCAATTTTATATGTGAAAAATGATGTTAAAGGCTCAGATTTTATGCTGTGTGCAGTTTTCAGGGTCTGTTTGTCAGCTTTGGCCTTGCATCTTATTTTATTCTTATTTTTCTTATGAAATTAAATTGATTAGCGGGAACAGCTAAACGAAGATCAAGAAAAGATTTATATATATATATATATATATATATATATATATATATATATATATATATTCATTCTGTTGTATTTATTTTATTTATATGCATTCCAGGCTTTGAAGGACACTTTAAGTAGCAGCCATACCATATAAAGGATGGATGTTAAAGGTTCACATTTCAGGGGCTCTTTTTCTTCAAGCCGAACTTCTATTTATCCACATTTTATTTGTGGATAAATAAAATGTGCTATATGTACATTTTATGTAGTATAGCAAGAGTCCTACTAATATTTCTATTTTCTAAATGTATAATTTCCCCCATAATCTGTTGCTCTTTCAGTTTTTTTCCGTATAAAAAACAATTAATAAATAAAGCGAGGACATCCTGTACAATCACATGTTGATAGGAGATGACATTTGAAAAATGTCCCTTTATGGTAAGTTTTGAGCGGATAAAAAAATGTGTGATTAATTTCTGATTAATCGCGATTTACTGTGGAAAGTCATGGGATTAATCGCGATTCAATATTTGAATCGATTGACAAGTGGCATCGTAGTCTTTTGTCAACTTCATGTCAGGTCATCCTGTTGTACCTTCATGCTTCCTAGTTCGTTTTTGCTGATTACATATGAAAGAATGCTTGAAAGATTGAAGATAAGTTTATACACAGTATAGGCAGAGTGTTTGGGATTCAATCTGTATAAAGGAACTCAAGTATCATGTGCAATCAATGGGCAGCAGAGTTTGCCTCTTTTCCTGTGGGGGCAGTTTTAGACGTAACACCCTCATATTAATTGGGATTTACACAAGCCTTGCATTTATTTTGTTACCTACTATAGATCTGTGTATCTAATGATGAAACTGCTGTTCTGTTTTTATCTGATCAACTCAAAGTTTAAATTACTTTACAGTCTAACCACAACAGGAAATATGTAACGTATTACAACAATATGATTTCAGTTTAGACTTACAACCTAATTTAATATCAAGCCGTTGAATTAAGGGGATCAAACGTTTCGTTTGCTCTCGACTGTTCAAACTCGATTTTTTAGCAGATGTGACACTGTTAGTTTGCTGCACAAAAAGCTGTGGGTAAACTGTGGCTACATGTAAGAAATGATGATCATTACTTCAAGAGCTTTGCATGCTGAGCGGTTTCCCTGTATTGTGCGTGTAGTCTTTTGTGATACATTGCCTCTTTGTTTCGTGCGTTCCCAGATGAAATTGCTGGGCACCGCCGCATGTTTTTTTTTTTTTTTATGCTGCTCCACAATGCCGTAGCCCTGTCACTACACAACAGTGTGAACTCCCCCACAACACAGTCAGCAAACAGAAATACCACACACATCATCGCTAAGCAATACATTGTTTAAAATTCATTCTGTTGATGGTGTGTTACATGCTAGTGAAAAGAGTTTTAACCTTAAAAATATCTGTTTGACGGTACGAAAAGGTGCTTTAATTAATATGTGATGAACTCACAACTAACTATGTGTTACTAATACATGGTTACATTATACAGACTGGGGCAGGAGACTGGATTTCAAAATGTAGGGAGACATATTCACTGATTATTAACCTGGCATAGAGTTTCCTGTTGATTAAAATTAATGGTTTCACATAATAAAATTCTTATAAAAAACTTATAAAACATCCACAGCCCCAAAAACAGAACACATGACCTTAGAGTTCTCAATAGAAGGTATTTCCATGGTTTTAATAAACTTTCATCTGAAACTCAATAACAGAGACACACACACACACACACACACACACACACAAGTAATCACACACACACACACACGCACAAGTAATCACACACACACACACACACACACACACACACACACACACACACACACAGCACATTGTGTATTCATACCCAGGCACAGTGGATCCACTTTAACACACAAACAAACCTCAGGATGATTCGTTATTCAATCACGTTGAATTACAATCTACATTTTTAATAGAACTGGTAAAAACAGATGATTGGCAAACTAAACGGCGAGCAAGCACTTGTAAAAGCAAAACCCAGTAATTGTGCCATTCTCATTATTCAAGGAGACAGATGTAATGACACGCAAGGACCGCGCGCAATGTTTAATTATTGTGAAACACAGTTTTGAATGACTGTTTTAGGGGGTGCAAATAAGTCTGTCTGTGCCAGGATACAAAGACGTTTACTGTGTATTTACTGCAGAATCAATCTGTTGACAAACTGACCAATTACATTGAGTGTTAAATCATCTACACCTCTTCACGCCATTTCTCTGATTGGAAGGGGGCTGCCGCGGAGGAGTTTAAAGGAGTAGTTTGACCCGTTGGGGGAAATACATTCGAAGCCGGATTCAGCATCCATCCATTAAAATGGCTTAGTGCAATGAATGGAAATAAGGGGGAAACAGCTAGCCTGGCATAATCCATACAAAACCCAACATTATCTCCCAAACAAACACAAATATGGACTTTATGTGGAGTACACAAACAATATGTGTCAATTAGTGAGCTTTAGTGGTGCTGAAACTTTTTTAGCATTTAACCTTTGGGCAAAGCCACGCTAGCTGCTTCCCTGCTTTGTAGTCGTTATGCTAAACTAACGACTGCTGGTTCCAGCTTCATGTTTAAGATGCACAACGACCATGAAAGCAGAGAAAGTACTGTGTATATTTCATAATATTTCTAACTCTGTGAGGATGCAATTAAGCATATTTCCCAAAATGTCAAACTATTCCCTTATAGTAAGTCTCTGCTAAGAGTAGCATGGTGATAAAACTAGGGAAACCTTCAAAGCATGAGAGCAGCAATTTTATATTTAATGTTATAGCAGCCAATGTAACGAAAGTAATGCTAAGACGTTAGCCGGTTTAGCTGCTACTTTGATTTACAGACCCTCAGGAAATCCCAGCACTATCACCTAACAGAACAGAATAACTCATTTATAAACAGATATAACAGTAGCATGTCCAGGTTGTTACACTATACAGTAAAAAATACTAATTAAGAGATTAATTATAAGCCCAGTTTTACCTGGCCTATCAACACAATTTAAAAACTAATAAGTAGATTGAGATCTACACTATCAACATAAATTGTAGAATTTTTCTTACAGTAACTGTATTTGCATGTCTCTCCTTATCTAAACATCCATGTCTTAACCAATGTACAATGTAACACACACCCTCATTTAGCTAAACCTGAAAAATCTACTTACCGGTAAGCTTCCACTTTTCTAGGAATACATACTTCCTACAGGCACTGCACTAGTTTCAATTAATCATCAGGGATGTCATGGCCTGTACATCATATTCTAAGTTTTTCTTTGGTACAGATCCCTGTAAATGTCAAAGAAAATGAAAAACACCATGTGACGAGGTTTATTCCCTCCCTAATATTGCAAATCGTAGCCCAATTTGGAATATCTGTCAAAAATAATCCCAATCAGATACTTTTTCATTACGGTAATGTCAAACCAATGACACGTCGTTTGTAGCCAACACATCACTGAAGCTTCCCGCCCATCCTTCCCCTCCCTTTCTCTGTCTCACCTGTTTATTCCCTCCTGCTACACCCAAACATGTCCTTTCTGTCCCTCCTGTCTCTGCCCTCTCCTCCTCCTCCTCCTGCATCCCCCTGTGACCCATCTTTCAACAATCGCCCGCTGCTCAAACATCTCCACCCTTCCTTCTCCGCCCTACCTGCGCGCCGCACTCCTCCTTTCCTGCCTGTCTGTCCTCCTTCATCCCCTCCTCCCCTTCACACCACCTTGTCTCTCTCTCACGCACACAGCTTTTTTTAAATACCCATCTATCCTCCGCTCCTTCCACTTTTCTCCGGACCTTGTCACCTACATTTTCTTCCCGGTGCATCCCTTACTCCTTCCCTCCATCTATCTCTTTGTGTAACATCCTCTCTTGTCCTTTGCTGCCTCCCTCCCTCCTTTTCTCGCACATTATCACTACTAGCACTCATGTTTCCACAGTAACACACACACACAAGTGGATAGACTGCGCACACACCTTTACACACACACACAGGCAGACAACCGCCACCGTAATCAACCCTGCACATGCACACTCATACCCAAACACTCTCGTCCTCTTGTTCCTACCTACTCCGATACACACACACACACACACACACACACACACACACACACTCACACACACACACTCAGATGTAATGACTGTGAGTGCTGAGAGTGCAGTGCAGAGGTGTGAGACTTCTAAATGCTACTGCCTGCCATCAATCATAAAATCCTTTCTGCAGATTGGACAGCTGACAGTGTCGGCATTACGCATCGTCTCCCTTTATTTCAATCAATCATGTCCTCGCCGCCGCAAAAAGGCCCACAGATTGCCAAATGATATTGGCTCGCTTTCATCAGACTCGCTGAATGATTATGTCGGATTCCGGGGGAGAGACTCGCTTGTTTTTCAGTAAAAGTGGATGAACGCGCTGCCTTTGTCAGATGTGGGAAGTAAAAAAAAAAAAAACGGCTTCACGCTACAGTCACGATATGGTAGAAATGCGGCTGCCGTATGTGGTCTGCAACGGTATGGAACGGTTTCTAAATGTCACGTCGCAATGTCACTGATAGGTCAATGGCAGCAACAGTTTGGATATAGAGGAGTTGTTGCCAGAGGCGGCAATAGAAGCAACATTTTCTGTCACCTTAAAATGAAACATGGAGCACGAGGGAAAGTCTAAGAACGCGCCAAATCACCTCCTTCCAGAAATGGTGAAGAAAGAAAACCCACCTTAGTCCTTATGATAAGAAATGGCAGGAGGATGGGAGATACATATTTAAAAGCTTTCGTTTGAATGCTGCTTGGGGACTTTCTTTCGTATTGTGTACAGGAAATGCAGCTTGCCGTCTATGGAGCTCTTATTTTCCGCTGCTGAAGTTTGACAATGGTTGTGTTGATTTACATTATATCAGGTTTTCCGTGCTGTGACAGGTGTGAATAATGACTGCCTTCACGTTTCAAAGTTGAACATAACAATGTTGATGTCCAAATCTGCTCTTTCTTCCCAAAAAGTGATTCCTTTCAGCAATGACAGCGATCGTTCTTTCCGAAACTCAAAGAGAAACGTCACAGCTGCAGGAAATTATATTCTCACCTTGCAGTAGAGACAATGAAGTTCCTTCCGTGTTCTACAGCTACAACTGATTTCAGCATTTCAACCAGAGGAGCACTAAAATTAGTATGTTTAATTTTTTTAACCCATTGAAACCTATGATCCTTCATGGCTATAACTCCCATTTTATACATAAAATAAAAAAAATCGAAAACTGTACTTTACTTTCATAGCAGATTTTATGCATTGATTGATTACCGTTTCGGTACAATGCCATGAACTTCTATAGATGATTACATCGTCTATGGATTAAAATAACAGGGTATGGACTCATCATGTTTAATAGACCTGAAAAACCCTCAGCCAGGCCAAGCTGAGTTGGACCGGCTCCCTGTAGCTGGACCACCTTCACACATTCAGAGGTGACCGAGTCGCTGAAGTATTTCCAGAGTTTCCTGCTCTGGAGATCAGAGAGTGCAATAACTGGGCTTTGTTGAAGCTGTGCTCCACTCTGTCACTCTGTGATTGAAGCCCGCCTTCCCTCTCCGTAGCTGGTCACACCACATATTTCTGTTCAAAGTGAAAGCAGAAATTCTGATACGTAGCTCGCTAATCTGACTCCTGTCCAGCGTCCTCATGGTTGGGTTTCTCATCCCTCAATAATCATTAAAGTTCATTGGAGTCAATCCAAAAGTAGAGGTTGGGACTACTCGTTCTTGTAAATATTAAACAGACAGCATGTACCACTCTAAAGTATTTACACAACAAAAGATAAGAAATAAACCACAATAGATCTAAACCAAACCATGTAGCCTGGTATGTACCAGGACTTAGCAAGGTTGAACGGTTGATTAGTAGAATCAGGTGTTACTGCTTGGTTGGAACAAAAGCCTGCACCCACACAGGCCCTCCAAGACCAGGATTCCCCACCCCTGGTATATACTATATATTCAAGTTAGTGTCTGTGTGTGTGTGTGTGTGCCTCACATGTGGGAAGCTGTAAAATGCTGTAATGGCTGCTCTTTCTTCTGTGAGATACAATAAATTGTGGCTGAACACACAAGGTAAAGGTTGAGGTCAATTCTGTGTGTTCAAAGGGGCCAGGTTAAAAGGTGTGGAACATACTAACTAGGGATGCACCGATATCGCTTTTCTTGGTACGAGTACTTGAGTACTCACTGATACCAAGTACTTATGCCATTATACATAAAGTTACTTTGAATTTAATTCATTTCATCATAGATATTGTTTGTTCTTTGAACACGTTCCTCAAAAGTTTCTTCTTGTACATGGGTGACTGTCCCGAGTTTCACTGTAGGATGAACACAAATTTAACAAAATCGTCATATATACTGACAATTAACATTAGTGCTTTTATAAACACTGCATGACATAGACGGAAAGTCCGTCCCAAACTATTGTCCATGGATGTTTTTTGGCCATCCAGGACGATATAGTCAGCTGCCACAAAGTTGGTCGTCTCTTGTTGATGTCACCAGTAAACCCTGATATTCTGCATTGTGGTCGGATTTCAGGTGTTTAATTAAGTTGCGTGTGTTGTAAGCTGTAGATTTAGTACCTATTCTTGAGATTTTTGCTGGAATTTTGCATTCTGCTTTGTTTTTGGCGCTCTCATTCACCTTAGAGTAGTTCTACACTGCTGACACCATTCTGGTGACGCCTTGATGGAAATTGCGAACTGCTGTAAAGTTGTACCAGTGGCACTCATGCCTGATATTGAACCAATACCTGATACAGGTGTTGGTATCGCAGCATGCCTAACGCTTATATACAAACTTAACTCCCTAACTGTGAAAAAGACTGAACACTGAACAACGGGAGCATCGACTATACACACAGAAATTAAATTCTGCTATTACTGAGCGACACCAGGTTATATTAAAGGTTCAAGGTAAAAAGAAGAGAGTTGCTCTGTAGCTGTGCTTCTTTGAGCTGCTTCCAGCTGTTTTGTTGTTTCCGTGGCTCCCGCCGATCGTTTGAAGAACCAGGTCTGGGTTGCTTGAAGCCGGAGGGGCTTGGGAGTCCTTGAAGCTTAGTTTTGAGCAGGTTCTTGGAACATGGCCATGAAGAATGTGGCTGCTTCTGCAGGCCACACGTTGAGAGCAGAGAAATGTCAGGTTTTCAGTTTTTTCAGGTTGCTAGGAGAGCAACAGAGAGGCAACCGTTTCCCCTGCTGATGACGCGAGTGAGAGGTTGCATCAAAGGGAAATGAGCCAGTTTTATGACCTTGGTGACTTCACAGTTTAAAGGTGACTAGAGAAGATCCTTGGGGGAAGGTTTCACACAAACACACACACACATATATATAAATCAGTGGCGGCTGCTGGTATTTCAAGGAGGGGAAGCTAATTTTTGGTCTACATCAGCTCTATCAGCTTGTTAGCTTGCTCGCTAGCTGTGACCACCTGTGAGCAAAAGTCACAGCTTTCAATAACACCCGAAAAAGATGCTAATAAAGTCATTTTTATAACAAAGAAAAAGCCACGATGATGATTTGTAAAGCCTCCGGATCGACTCGTCAACGGAATGAAACATGAAAAACGCTCCAGTGGTGGTGGTTTATATTTCAAGATCGCAGATTCGCTCCTTTTGCTGTCAATCAAAATGAGGCGCAGCCTTGGACGAATCATCCAATTATGATCCAGAAGTTCAGTAGTACATTTTGATCACTTAATTTTTGACATTTTAGGAGAAGCTGAACTTCCCTTGCAGTCTTAGAGCTATATATATATATATATATATATATATATATATATATATATATATATATATATATATATATACCAGGTTTGCTTTACAAATCATCATCGTGGCTTTTTCTTTGTTATAAAAATGACTTTATTAGCATCTTTTTCGGGTGTTATTGAAAGCTGTGACTTTTGCTCACAGGTGGTCACAGCTATATATATATATATATATATATATATATATATATATATATATATATATATATATATATATATATATATATATATATATATATATATATATATATAATATAAAATATGTCCAGTTTTCATACAGGTGTCCTTTTTTAATGCAATGCAATGCAGTTTTAATGCAATGCTAGTGGCTACTGACACACACACACACACACACGCACGCACGCACGCACAGAACACTGCCACCACAATGTATCCAAAATAAAAATAAATACAGTGCTTCTATTTTGGTTTGAGACGTGACTACAGTTGGGCTGATATGCTTTTACGGAGCCAGGCTGAAAGCTGAGACTGTATCCATATCTCGCTTTAGCTGCCATACTCCAAAATAAAAGAGTTTGCCAGATCTGATTACTGCGTCTGTGTGAGTATGATAGAAGGAAATACAATAGAATGCAGTGTTTTGTATATGTGTGTGTCCATATGAGAGAGAGACAGATAAGACTGGAGCCAAACCAGAGGGCAGGTGTGTAAGGTAATAAGACTAAATCAACTCATACTGAGAGGCAGGAGGAGAGGAAGAAAGAGGAGAGGAGGGAGAACAGATGAAGGTAAAATGATCACAGGTAAAGATGAAAGTGTAATCTTGAGCTCATTCTGCTCTCACACATCACCCAATATCTTCTCTCGTCTTTAAAGGGATTCAAAACTGAAAAGTCTTCTCTGTCGGTGCCTTAAGTGATCATCAGAGGAGAAGCTGATTCACATTGTGACATCTCCGTGTGCACGGATATGAATTTGTGCACCGCATGATGTCTTAATGTGCTTATTTGTGTGTTTGACAAGAAATACAATATTTTTAGATCAAAACAATGTCGTCTGCAGGCAGCGGTAAATCGCCCAGCACAGATGAGAAGGCTCCTGTCAAAACACGCTTCTGCACCGTTAGGTTTTCATGTTACCAAAAGCAGAGGCTAACAAGTCTGAGCGCGGACAATCTTCTTATTTGAAAGCCTTTGTCAAAATGGATGAGATCTAATGACACAGATATGTGATATTCTGACCTCTCAACACAGGGAACACAATGTACTGGAAGGAAGACTTTTAGGAGATGATTTACCTGAATCGCTGAAAAATGCATTAGATTTAAAACTAAAAATTGTAAAATAATCAATAAGTTATATAGTAATTATTTCACAAATTTGAATCATGTATTTTAATAATCGCTACTGAAGCAACAAGGCTTTGAGTCTGCAGCCATGCAGCATTTAGCATTTAGCTAAATGCGTTTGCTTATTATCTAAAAACACAAAGTGCAGGCTAAAAAGCGGATGCCATTCATTTTACTGGCATTTTCTTCATAGACAGAATCATGTTTCACTTAATGGCGGCACTACAGGAAAAGTCAGAAGATCAGCAAAGTTAGCTAAATTCATCCTGAATGGACCAAATTTCATAGCACCTCAACCAGCAGTTTATGTCATTTTATGACATTTCACTCAAAACCACAAATGTGAACCTCATAGTGCCACTGGAGGAAAGTTGTAAGCCGTTAGGTTATATTGTCTGGGAACCGTGAACATCTGCACCAACTTTTGTGACAATCCAGTAAATGTGGAGCTAGTTCACTGAAATCATTGTCGATTTCAGTCTGAAGGAAGATGGTGGACTGACTCAACAAATACTGGTATCACTAGAGAAATGCTGCTACTTAAAATACAAACAATTCAAGTATTTACTGCTTTTAATAATTGAGATTTTGGACTGTGGGTGGACAAAAGAAGCAATTTAAGTAGATCACATGTTGCATTTTTGGCTAACTCCTGAGATTTTATATTAAAAACAATAATAAAAATTGACACAAATAAAAAAAAGAATCCCAGAGATGATTAAATTGATGCATGAAATGATGATGCTATGCTATTAGCAACCACAGAATGCATGTCTGAGCTGATTAACCTGTAACCAGCTATTTGCATGTTGCTTGATATACAACACTGCACGCGTATTACACTGCACAGGGGAATATCTGCTGAGAACGACAGGCAGCGGGGTTAACGGGAAAAAGCTTCTGAAGAGGATGATGCCAGGCTGGGAGAGAAGGGAGCACCGGGCTAAATTGGACTGTTAGCCGACATAACACAGTAAAGGAAAAACCGAAGCGCTTTCCTGTGGTTCACAATACAACGAACGTTCAAACTGAATAAAAATAGACTTTTTCACTCGTTCGTTCTGAAGAGGAATGTGTGATTCTGTTTGAGTAAAGATCTGTTTTGAGTACATGCTGTTTCTCTTCTTCTTTTACATCACCCTGTCAATACTACACAACTTTTACTTTTGTCGGTTTTAAGCAGGAACGTACAGACGAAAACCAAATCTATAAATGTGTCGGGTATTATCGCGTTAGGCATGGTGCTGCGCTATCTTGCGACTGCCTGCAAAACAATGTGCTACCATCTGTCGTGCTGCGTTTAAAGTCCAAAGCGCCAAAAATAACAGAACGAAATTTGCGTGACGAGTATAAATAAACTGGAAGAGTTTGAGCGAGCCTCCTGGACTTGTCTGACTGTCATCTGTTTAGGTAATGGAAGCAAACTGACACTAACAGTAAAAAAAAAAACTTCTGAAAACACAAAGAAAGAGAGATAAGGTTTATGCTTTAAAGGTGCATGTTAGAGGACATTAATTCATGAAGAAATATAAAGTGATATTGTATTAATTGGTATGATAATGGCCTAAAGCTTGCACTAGATGCAGTAGGATTGTGAAAATCATATATTTGTGCATCGTATACTCATGAATACCTCGGTAAAAAAAGCTAATTTGCACAAGAATAGAACAGAACAGAATGTTTTCTACTATAAATTTGGTCTTTTGAGGATTGTTAGAACATTCTTTATCAGACTGAATGAAATTCTTCTCCTTTCAACCTCCGGTTTCGGATCGGAATCAAGGTTAAAATGAACTTTGAGATTCCAGCCTCTTAGACGAAATCTGTATTGACCAAGTGGCTGTAAATCTTTGGCAGTAACGCGTACACTTCAGCCTAGCCAGTAACTTTTCATCTCTGCGCTTGCCTTTTTTCCCCTCAAACCTCTGTGAAAATGAGCCAATCAAATCAAAGCGAAACAGGCTATAAATAATACTGTCCTGATTATCTGGATGTTTCATTTTATTACCATTAAGCCCATGTGGTGCCTCACAGCAGGTCTGAGGCCAACATAAAAAAGTGCCAGAGTGAGTACTTACTTACTTATCCTCTTGATCCCGGCTGGGCCATAAGGCTGCAATCATGCACTGTACATTATGCGTTGTTAAAACAAGAGTCTACAGCCACAATAGCAGCTCTGTGAAGTACTATAATGAGCTTTATAACAGTTTAGTTTCAGTCATCTTGCTCGCTATGACCATTATCCAAATTGAACACATAAGCATGTTAACGCTCACTTATTACCACAGAACCCAAGGTACAGATGAGGCTGGTGCAAATGTTGGGACTGATTTTTAAGTAGATGAAATTTTAAAGAGATCACCGAGGTTATTAAAATTCATCCTAAGGGCGGGGGGATATTAATGTCTGCGCCAAATTTGATGGCGGCCGATCCCATAGTTGTTAAAGATAGTCCGCTGGAGCAGAAATGTCAACTTCATGGTGCTGCTGGAGGGAAAGTTTATAGGAACAAAAGACATTTATCATCTAGAAACCATGAAGGAACCGATTCATGTGCAAATCCAGGAGATGATGAGATATTTTGAATGCTGGTGCTCAAAAAACATTACTAATCCCAATGTTACGCATACAGTAATTGAGTGTTTCTGCAGCTACAAATGGATCCAGTAGGTGGTAAAATTGCATAAATAATAGTCAATTTTAGGCCTACATCTTTTAGGCCTATTTATATTGATATTTTTTCATGCGTTATAGAGGATGAGGTCATATAGTTTATATTAATGTATATCTTAAAACAAACCATTAGTTAATTTTGTCACATTCAGTGGTTACGAGTTGATTTTGTCTCATTTTTCTTTCATTTTCATCATGAAAAAAAAATTGTAGTCTCATCTGACATAAAACTGGCCTTCATTCTTAATAAACCTGTAATTTATAATTTCATAAAAGTTATATACTTACACTAACATTCAAAAGTTTGGGGTCACTTAGAACTTATTTTTGAAAGAAAAGCACTGTTTGTTTCAATAAACTAATGAAACTATTCTAGCTGCAAATGTCTGGTTTTTGGTGCAATATCTCCATAGGTGTATAGACTCCTCACTCCAGTGTTCTAATGGTACAATGTGTTTGCTCATTGCATCAGGAGGCTAATGGAATATTAGAAAACCCTTGATGCTATCATGTTAGCACAGCTGAAAACAGTTTAGCTGAATAGAGAAGCTAGAAAACTGACCTTCCTTTCACGAAAGCAAAGATTGAAGGAAAAAAATGATTATTTCAAATATAAACCATTATTTCTAACCTTGTCAATGTCTTCATTATATTTTCTATTCATTTTACAGCTCATGGTGGTAAATAAAAG
The DNA here is from genome assembly GCA_030544235.1 of Lepturacanthus savala. Taxonomy (NCBI): domain Eukaryota; kingdom Metazoa; phylum Chordata; class Actinopteri; order Scombriformes; family Trichiuridae; genus Lepturacanthus; species Lepturacanthus savala. The sequence goes on along the minus strand of CM060477.1, from coordinate 6,900,999 downwards.
AGTGACTTTTCATGGAAAATTGTCTGGGTGACCCCAAACTTTTGAACAGAAGTGTAATTGAGCTTTGAATATCAACCTAATGAACACATACTCGGATATTGAGATAATTCTGGGCAGCCGTTCGCTCAGTTTCAACCACTCTGGTCTGATCGGGTTCATAGAGCAGCGTGCGCCGCTAATGAGGGTGATTTAGCTTAATGGTGCTTGGCAGGTCAGCCAAAAGGTCACAGGTGCTGGAGGCCCGCCGTGTCCTGTCAGACTGCAGCGCTGCACATTATTCCCTCCGTTTTCGGCATCCGAAAACGTCCGTCTCCCTAAACCGTCCGGACGAACTTCGAAAGCGTTAAACGGTTCACTCATCCATTAATCATCTGTTCCCCTATACATCGATCCGTCCTCTCTTGTTATCGTCTGCCCCTCCCCCGGCTTCTCCAGCTCACCCCCCCCCCCCCTCCCTCCCCCTCCCGGCCTTCTCTCTCCATCCATTCGCCCCGAGTTTCAATCCCAATATCGATCCACGGGCGGTCGTTCATCTATCCGCTATGAATACATCCAACCATCCAGTCCTCCACCCTCCTTCCTCCCTAGGCTCCTTATCCCGGTTGAAGGGCTTCTACAGTACAGCGAGACTTAACATGCTCCACTACCTCTGCACGTGAAACACACACACACACACACACACAAAAGGCACTTCCTACAGGATGCCGACGCAAAGACACACAGACATCGTTTTCACAGCTCCCTGAGCAACTCAAATGGCCCGGGAGAGACCGAGCAGAGCGGCAAAAGAGACAATAAGAGAGCGAGGAGAGAGGCTGAGAGGAAGATTGAGAGATGCAGAGGGAAACGTTATACAAGGTTACAATGATAGAGAGAAAGGGAAAAAAATAAGGCGCCACGGAATTACAGAAACAAAGAGATAAGAGGGAGAAAAGTAAATAAAATGAATACGGACGTCTCAGAAGCAGCTAACAGCTGGTGGGAGGATGCTTAGATCATTAGTAGGAATAGAATTTATTTCTCCGGCAAGAAAAACCTGTAAAAAAACGAAGATTATTACTGCTCCCACCTGAAAACCTCTTTTTTTCTTCCTCGTTTCATACCTTCACGCTCTCTTTCCCGCTGAAGCAACTTTCCCACCCCCCTTTAAAACCCATGGGCTCGGCGAAATTTCAGCGTCTTTCTTAAAAAATACGGCCGCCTTCTCTCCAGACGGGCGTTCACCTGACACCAGTCATATTTCCGTCTCATAATTACGCCTCGCCGCTATAAATCAAGCGGGCCCCTTTGATGTAATGGGATCAAAACGGCGGGATTCGCAGGCAACGATAGCAACGTCAACAGGATAGGAATTCTCGGAGAACAATAGGGGAAGCGCTTCACCTTGAGGGGTAAATAACAATACCGCCGATGGAAAGTCAGCACCCGGAGGGGTTTGGGGTTAAAACGGAAACGAGAAGCGAGCGTCGGCCTGCCTGCGTGTGAACATGGAGGCAGCGGCGGCAGCAGCAGCGTTTGGCCAAACACCATCTCAGCTTATCCAGCAGCAGTGGTCACCCGCAAGGTCAGCTTCCACCGCCGCCGATACACATCTCAGCAGCTCAGCAGGGCCGTGATAGCACTCCCTCCGATCCAGTACATGACCTTTTATTGCGTGTCATCGCCTCACTTTCCAACGCCGGGCGTCGATACGAGACCGAGCGGCAATGTTGGACTTGGGTATGTGACGCAAATCTATATAACCAATTTAAAATATCGAACCAAACAACGTTCAGCAGCAGTCTTCATTGTCTGGTTTTCATTGTGTTTTCACTTCACTCTACAGAGTGGTAGCATTTCAGTTTAAGGTAAGGATCCTCAGTGATCTGGAGGTTAGGGTTAAAAGTAAAATTGATAATTGTACGTTTAAATGCAGCAATCTGGTGCGATTTGAGAGTAAAACCAAGAAGCTATAAATTATCATTTACCCCAATAATGCATAATATCAGCATTTAGATTGAGCTACTCACCAACAGTGTTGGGAGTAACACGTTACAAAGGTAAAAGGCAAAGGATCATAATATTTTACTTTTCGGTACAAATGTCAGTAATCTGGAATGGAGTGGTCATTTTTTTGTTGTTGTTTTCATGCAAATTCGCAAAAATCACTGCAAGATCTGCTGTAGTGATTTGTCTGTGCAAAAATGTTCCTTCAGACAGAAGATGGAGATGAGAACCTGCAGAAAACGTTGGATATCACATTCTCCAGATGGACACGTGCTCATTACTTTATGTTTGTGAACCATAAGGATCTGAAGACCACTGTAGTCAAATGCATTTTGTGTGCAACACCTAAAGAACTGTCCACTTCCTGTAATAGCACCGGTTATTTGACATTTACAGAGGTGCCAGAGTAACATTGAAGTTAGCGAGGAAGCAAGTGGAGCATGAGAGTGGAGATAAAACCACAAAACAGACTAAATTAATGTTCTCCTGCTCTGAGATTCTCTAACCTCAAGAGGTTGAAGACATCAAAAATACTTTCAACAGTGGAATCACCAGCTTTTTGAAAACTTGTCAGCAAGATCCCTGTTGGGACTCACAGCAATAACGACAAAGTTTAGCTATATTTAAATCGCCAATTCCATATTTCCAGTTATTGTGGTGAGAGCAACTTAAAAGTGAAGCAATAGTAGTGTAATCCTTACATTTTAAACAGTAGTATTGTAATGTAATGAATGACTTTGAAAGGACAGTAACAAGTAGTTGCAGTTTTGATTGGTATGGCGAGTGCCATACCTCGCCATACTCAGACGATGCCTCTGACTCTACAGCAGGGGTCAGTGATTATCTTCAAACCTACCAGCATCTTTCAGCAGCTACAGCTCAACGAGTCTACAGCCACAGGCTGGTTAACATTGTGGAGGACGAGGACCTGCGTGAAATAATCCGGATTCCATCCAACCGTCAGGAGCCACCACGGTATCACAGATGCGATACCTGCGTGACGGCCAAAGAGCCAAAGCCATTTTCTTTCTTCTATTCCGCTTCCGCAGTTTCCTCCTCGCTGGATTGTGTTTTCTGTTTCATCTTTGTATTAACCTGTTTATTTCATCTCGAGGCGCCAGGCGATGTTTTCGTGAGCCTTTATTTTTTTTTCTCCCATGTGAAGTTGGGACACAATCGCAATGTGTGATTCTCTTTTTTGAGGTGAGGGATCCGGGGATCTTTAATCAGACGCCGAAGCAACAGAAAACTTTGCTGCCAACGTGCCCATCTGTCGCCTGTCGAGCTCCAGTTTGCCAAGCTATGTTTGTGCATATGAGAATCGCTGTCATTGTTTTGTGCTGCTAATTAATTCCCAACAATAACGCAAAAATTTGCATGGAGCGACAGGAGTTGATGTTTGAAAGACGGCAAAGTTTTGAAGGGATATAAAATATGTGATTCATTATTATTGATTATGTGACACTAAGACTTGACTTGAATGATTAACTGATTGGATGAACCTGTCAGCCAGTGTCCAAAATATAACATCCAGTTAGTAAAGATGAGTTTAAATTCAAAACGATTCAGGTTCAGGATTCACAGTCTAAGCACAACAGGAAATATTTAACACGTTACAACAATATGATTTCAGCAGTTTAGACTTACAACCTAATTTAATATCAAGCCGTTGAATTAAGGGGATCAAACGTTTCGTTTGCTCTCGACTGTTCAAACTTGATTTTTTTAGCAGATGTGACACTGTTAGTTTGCTGCACAAAAAGCTGTGGGTAAACTGTGGCTACATGTAAGAAATGATGATCATTACTTCAAGAGCTTTGCATGCTGAGCGGTTTCCCTGTATTGTGCGTGTAGTCTTTTGTGATACATTGCCTCTTTGTTTCGTGCGTTCCCAGATGAAATTGCTGGGCACCGCCACATGTTTTTTTTTTTTTGTGCTGCTACACAATGCCGTAGCCCTGTCACTACACAACGCCGCTTCTATAAAGTGGATGTTATTTCATGTGCGTCGGTATCACAAATAATCCAACTGTGTACGGGTTCAATTTAAAGCCTCCCGTGGAAGAATATAGATCGAATCAGCTTTTCCGACTCAAAACTGAAATTATTATTTATTTTTTTTTACCAATTCCATTCTTCCTGGAGTTTCGCAAACTGTTTTATGATGACGGTGCAAATTGATACGATATCATGGATTTGCACCTTCTGGTGGAGCCTCTAAATTTCTTTTTTTTACATAGACTCAGCTATGCAATAAAACATTTGGGACAGAAAACTGCAGTTTATGAGGAGGTTTTCCAAAGAAAAACAGGGTTTTCAAACTGTAAATCGTACAAAGATATTCCGGTAAAAATTGAAGGCCTTGAAAATGGGCTTGTTATGGCCCTCTTTAAATATGATATCGGGGGCTTTAAGTGGAACTGGAACACCTAGATGACTGCATGCTTCCGTTACCCTTCCTAAGCCATTAGAGATCAATAAGAGGAGGATCATGGGAGAGGAGCCCCCTCGCATCCTGACGTGCAGCGATACGCGTTGTCATCAGTAAGCAGCAGCAGTCGACCCCGTGTGCCGGGAGCCTCTAACAGCTCCTCCGCTCGCCACCTTGGACACATTCCAGAAGAAAATACTTTTTTTTTACTACACACTTTCCATTTCAGAAATTGGCCTATTTCCAGACCTTAAAGTATTGAGTGGATTTAAAGACTCCAGGTTGTGCCGTTTGCTGACAGTTTTTGACTGACTTTTTTTCGATGATGGATTTTTTTTCCTCCTTTTCAGAATAACAATATGGCACCTCATATACTACAACCCTACAGCATGAGTCGACCAGACACGACCCCCCCACCCCCTTTACTCTATTAGTTTATTATTTATCCAGACATTCCAAATGTGTCCGTGTAAACATTTCATCTCTGACAGCCTCAGTTAAATTAGATTTATCACACTTTGGTGTGTCCATACTTTTGACCGCTACTGTAGAAAGAAAGCGTGGGCTGTAGTTAATGCAGAGTCATTTTACGCATGGTTGTATTTAGTTTCAACTAGAACGTAAACGCCAACTGATGCAAATAGAACTTGTCTATTTGCATATTTTAAAAAACACCCTTGGATTTCAATTTGGAATAAATTAAATTACACCAATAAACACACACGGGTTCCTGTTTATTTCTAAGACCTTCCCCAGGGTTGGGTATCAGAAACCCGGTTCTGAACAGGAGAGGAGAGACACACAAACTTGTGATCACGTCGGGTCTCCAGACGCTCCCCCGGAGATGACAGTTCACCATGACAACAGAACACCCTGCACCCGCCGCGTTGCCATCAACAGCAGCGTGAAGCTCTGCTCGTCCGGCAAGAATTCCGAGTCAATTTGCAACCTGCAGCAAAGACAGAAATCAAGAACCAGGACGAGGAGAGGGGAATTCTTTCCGTATTAATTACAGGACACGGAGGCGCGGAGGTTAAGTTTGACTCTGAACGACGATGTAATTGTTTCGGGAGAGTTCAGCCGCTGCAGGTGTAATTCCCGCAGCACAAAACATTACTTCTGCATCGCTGCGAAAAGCCCTTTTGATTGGCCTGTTGTTTTTTTCCCGTCTTTACCTCCTGCAGGTAGGGAGCCTTGTATTATGAATGTGATGTCGGCGTGCTGGTTTTTCAACTCCACGACTTCAAAGTGCGCACACTGTTACATGCACATCCTGCAGTTATTAATAATGTCTTCAAGAAAACAAATGAGGTCAAAAGCATGAAAAAAAAAAAAGTGCCCTCACAATATGGTCTCTCAAACAAGGCAGAAACCCCCCCCCCAAACATCTGGTCCAAATTTTTCAATGCCTTTAAAACACCTTACTTTACCTCCATTTATCTATAATTCGCCAACAAGCCGTTTTCAAGACAGTGTATTTTCATTTGCAACATCCAAAAGGCAGAAAAATCCAAACAGCATGAATTCACCAAGAACAAGCCGAACAATACCACACCAACTTGGACTGATTTACAAGGTTCAAGGTCTAAAGTCGGACTGATTTTGCACAATGAGTCTGCCTCCACACGACCAGTAGGCGGAAGCTTGTTTTGCGCACAGATTGTATTGAACACATTTATTGAATTGCCAGTCAAGCCAGTGGCCAATTTGTGATGGCTGCTTTCCTGTAAGCAGAGAGAGAGCAAGGGAGAGGGAGAGAGAGAGAGAGAGAAAAGGCCAGAGAGACATAAACAAGAGACTTGGCATATATGAAAAGACAGAGACCGGTTGGGAAGACAGACTGACAAATTAGAGACAGAGGAAAAGACAGAAAATCTCTGAGCAGAAATTGTTTGTGGCCCTTGTTGTTCAAAGCTGCATCGCACATAAAGGATAGCGAAGCCTTTTTATCTCACTGAGTCGTGGCGATGAGGAAGGAGGTCTGAAGATTATGTTTGTTGCTGGAGAGCAGCGGCTCTGTTCCCTTTCAAGTCAAACTGTTCTCAGAGTGGATTTCCAACACAATGACGGCTGCATATCCAGCCTAAAAAAATAGTGAGTGCATATCCCTAATAAAATGATACCAAGGGGGGTGGGAGGCATCGAGCATGTAGCTCTAATGGACTTTGTTAATATCAAAGCTGCTGTCTCGTCTGGAGCTACAATCTAAGGACGATTTGTCTAGTCCGGTAACTTAAAAGACACACTTGGTCTGGGGAGCGGCGGAGGGTCATTTACGGCAAAACTATGGTTCTGTCTTTGGTTTCTATGCACAAATAATGCAACAATTACGGTCTTGAAGATGTTTCGCATTGATTGGCACCATGCACAAGCCAATCGAAGCATGGAATTGGGAAATAGCCAGCTTGAAAGACTGACTACGTAAGACAGCAGTGCGACCCAATGGAAATTTCCCATTATGAAACCATTCAAATCTGATATCCAATAACCAGGACATGTGGCTTGTGGGAACTGTGCTACTTACAACTTGGACATATCATTTTCGCAAATAAGACTGAAAATGGGGGTGCGTCTTAAGAAGTTCCATTTACACAACCGTTCAAAAGTACGGGGTCATCCAGACAATTTAGCGTTTTCCATGAAAATTCACACTTTTATTTACCACCATGACTTCTAAAATGAATAGAAGATTTTCTTACATTAGCCTTCTGATGCAATGAGCAAACACATTGTACCACTAGAACACTGGAGTGATAGTTGCTGGAAATGGGCCTCTATACACCTATGTAGATATTGCACCAAAAACCAGACATTTGCAGCTAGAATAGTCATTTACCTCAATAGCAATGTATATATGTATAATGCTTTTCTTTCAAAAAATAAGGAAATTTCTATGTGACCCCAAACTTTTGAACAGTAGTGTAATTGGCTAGTTCGCCAGCGTTTCATCAAAGTCAGGCATTCTAGGATTTATAATGATGTCGCCAAGCCCCTGCCACTCACTGCCATATGTTATGGTCATTCCCGTTCCAATACACCAACTGGAACTCGAAATCTTTAATTCAATTTCAGATCATACTTAGTTTATGCAGAAGCAATAAAGCCTTCTATACTGTAAATGGTTCACTTGCCAAATCTATTAAAACACCTTAAAGCAGCCTTTTTTTACGTAGGGTTTGGTGTTTGCTGATATTCCAGAGGAACAGCTTTAAATTAATGTGTCGGATCATTTCAATGTGTTTTTTCTATCTTATTTTTAGGTTGTGAAAATTGATGTTTTGCCTGTAATTACAAACTAAAAAAAAAAAAAGAAAACACTTCTGCGTTCTGCAGAAAATGTAACAGCACTGATCTATCACTTGGGTATCACACACAGCACGAATGCAGAGATACTATTTCTGCATTCATGTCGCTGTTACCAAGTGGTAAATTATTCATTATGTCCCTCAGTGGGGGAAATGTCACAGGAATGTGTCACGGGCAGACAAACACTGCCTCCACTGTGGCCACTGCACATATCTAGCCTTGTTACATGCATGTATAGAATTTTTATCTTTTACACTTGTAATATGAATAACTATATTTTGAGTGATTATATGGCAAGAGGTTTGCTTGTTTTTCCTGATTAAATTAGTTTCTAACAGCATATCCTATGGTGTCTTATATTGAAAGATCAATTATATATCTATTCTAATGGATCGTGAATTATTATCTGACTGTATGTGTGTCTAAGTGCACTTATGCAAGATTAGAATTCTTGTCTCTTGCCTTTATTCAATTAGCTTACACACCAGCAACATAATTAATGCACAATTGACGTAGACACCCACCAACCGTCTGGTGAACTGAACAAACCAATGGAGTGAAGTGCTGGTTTCTGTCTTGTTACTCATCACCACTTTGGATGATTCAGTTCAGCCATCAGCTTCTGCGACAGCAGTCAGTGGGTGTGTGGTTTGATTTACCACAACCTTCACCACAGAAATGAGTCACACCGGCATATGTGTATTGGTGTGTGTTGGTGTGTATGTGTGTATCTGTACCTCTAATCTACTCCCAACACAAACATACGTTTTATAGTTCTGTAGCATCATAATATTACATTTTCTAGGCGTGTGTAAATAACTAATTATAGTTATTTATAAAATTATTAGGGCCTAATTGGCACAATCACAGTATTTCCAATTCTTTACAGTCCAAAACAAGATCGAGAATCATTGTTTTATTTTGTTTTACCCCTCTGGGCAGTAGCAAATCAAACTGGCAGTATTATTATTATTATTTTTTTTACATTTTCTTTATAAAATCTCTCAACAGCCTGTTAGAACTTCAATAGCTACTTCAAGATTTTCACTCCAACCAGTCATTGCATAACACCAGACATTGAATTCAAACACTACTATGTTCTTAATTCCAGCCTGTGGCAGCCAATCCTCCGATCTATTCTTCCAATTGAAATGAATTTAAGACCCCTGTCTGATACCAACATATTAAAGGATTCATTCTAAATGGGTTGTGGTGCAAACAAAGTCTCTCCATGTTTAAACCATTAACTGCAGCGCTTTAACAGCCCAAAATCGGTGGTGTTAAAAGACCTGGACATGTGAATGCGCTGACTGGAATTATCACGCTTGTGATGTCAACTGTGAAGTAGACATATCTCCACTCGGGATCATTAATTTCTGCTCGGCTGTTGCGACATCAGATATCTTCCCAATTAACCTGGCTAATGAAGCAGGAGGGGAAAAAATGCTGTTAAGAGTTAAATAGAAGATATCGGTTCCACCGCGTGAGACACACTGACCACCATTGTTTTCTAAGTCTGGGAGGTCAAAGAGGTCGCGGGCTCACTCCGCAAAAAAACAATTACTTTCCTGCAAAGAGGTCTCAAACAGAGGGAAAAAAAGACGACTGTCTTTTGATTTGTGGTCAATTAGCTCGTTTCTAACAAAGAGGGTTGTGGGCGCGCGTGGCTTCCTGTGGATAACTACAGCAGTGGCACTAATAACGCTGGCGGAATGATAAATATCTTGATATCTCTATTCCCAGAGAGTGGAGAGACGTGTGGATTTGGCCATCAGGAGGCTTCTCTCTAAATGGCTGCAACTATAACAAGAGCTAACTGTGCATGTCCGGACTGTAGCGTTACAGTTAGCGGTCGCTATCAGCTGGCTTAGCTATTACAACAGTTAACAGAGCAAAACATGTTGTTGACTATGGCATAGCATTAGTTCCACCGCATTAGACACAAAGACTATCACTGTGACAGCATCTCATTCACACGCACACATATGCACGCACACACGCTCTTTATTTCACCTACGGAATTACAGAGTCCCCATTTACAGCACAATGCTGCGTTTCATGCATGTACAGCACATGTGGAAAAGCTCATTGCCGTTCTGCCTTTGACACACGCCGCCGTCTTTCTGAATAGAAACGTGCACGGCTCATTTCTCGGCACAATGGCGTGCGTTCGCACACAATAAGACTCGACACGCACGTTAATATCCGGCCGATGTTAAGTTAGGCGCTTTTCAGATTTTTCTTTTTATCAAACACACTTCAGGGCTTTGTGTTTTTTTCTTTTCTTCTTTTTATTTAACAGCGCGTCCCATTGAACATGACAATGAATCTCCAGTTTACACACGCTCAACTGTATCTGACACCATGAGCCACGGAACGCCACCGCTCAGGCATTCCCCCTCATGTTTATGCAATGGCGCACATCTGCGATTTGCTATTCCGTGTGACGAATCCCCTTCATGCCATCAATCTGTGCTGTTATGCGGGTTTTTTCTTCGTGGCAACTGGCCCCTCTGCTTGAGGTAGGGATTTCCTTCGTTTCTCAGAGCAGCGTCCATGTACAGTTCAGTAATGACGCCCCTTTGGACGCTCGGATGTCCTGTACACAACCCAGTCACCAGAGGGAAAGGTTGACACTTTGTTCCTGCAGATACACTGAATGTCAACGGTTTATATGCATCATCCTGTAACAATGTTATTTTTTATATCCATATTTTTCACAAATACTGTTTTATGGTGTGACAACGCTGTGGTTGTGGTTAGAATTACGCACATAAAACACTCATGATGTGTTCTAATAATCCCACAATCGCTCTCAGTACACTTCTTTGCACTGCACTCCGAATCAGTCAATGGCTTGTGCAGCGTGCAAAATTCGAGACAGTAATACTGTCCCAAATCAAACCAAATCATGTCTTCTTCTTCTTTTCTACTACTTTTTAAATACAACAACCACCCATCGGAGCCCCGATCACTGACAATTGGCTGCCGATCCAAACGAGCGTCGCCTTTTAGTGTTGTGTGTGTTTTTGTGTTACAATGAGAGTTTTGTCGAGACATTTACACCAGTATCAGCTCTCTAGTGGCCTCCCTCGTTTCGTCTGCCTCCATTATTGCTGCTTCTGCCACTACGTAACTTTCGCTATCTTCTGCCGTGTAGTTACATAGGTTCCGCTACATCACTAAAACCTAATTTATACTTCTGCGTACGTAGCTATGTACAAAAATGGAGCTACACGTCAACACAGACTGTAAATGGCTTCTGTCGCATGCGCTTCGACATTTGCAAAAACTACATTTGCTCTTTGATATCAACGAGCTCCAAACACCTGAATGTCCAAAGGAGGCCAGGTGAAAAAAATCAAAAAGAATCAAGCAAAAAAAAGTCTCGTACAAAACAGGCAAAGAAAAAACAGGCAAAGGGAAAAAAAAAGTCTGGTACATAAAGTCTGAAAAATGTGTTATTTAAGGTGAAATGGGTTTTTTGGCTGTTTTTTTTTGGCGTCTGCGCTTCAGCATTTGCTCTTTGAGCATTCCTTCATTCAATCATTGAGACTAGGCTTAAGATGGCGGCTGCTGAGGGTGGAAAGTGTCAAAATACAATTTGGGACACAGCATTGGTTAGGGTTAGGAGAAACATTGTGGTCGGGGTTAAAACAATTGGTCAAACTAAGACTATTAGTCAAACCGAGGTCAAACTAAGGCATCAGGCGCCATCATCAGGTGCCCCCTGCAACTTTTCCAGCTCCATTCCATGAAAAAAAGCTTCCACCGAACCCTCCTCCTGCCATGAAAAGTAAAACTTAAGCAAATCTTCATCAGAACTACATCACCAGTGTCTGAATCGTTGACATTCAACACATCTGTGGTATATAAACAGTCAGCGTTTCCCTTTGGAGCCTGAGCTGATTATGCAGTAAGTCTTTTGCATTACGGTTAATTACAAGTTACACTTATCAATATTGTTATAAATAACAACGGGTACAATTGAATATGTGTAAGGTGAGAGGGATCGCTTGTAAAGATGAACCCCCAGAGAGACTTATCGCTCCAGGCTCCAAGTGTTTTCAGCAAAAAAAAAAAAAAAGGTTCTGATAAATCCACTGCGTGCTACCTGCCAACAGCTAATGTACAAAAGTGCAATGAGCTGGTGATTATAGTGAAGAATTTACCACCTTAAGAGACAGATCTGTTCCCACAGGAGTGGACGGAGACCAGAAATAGAGCAATACAAAAAAAAAAGAAGCACAAATTCCAAAGTAAATCATTTCAGGTGAAAACATTAGCTCTCCTTAAAATGATTTTTTTTCTGGGAATAATAAATCTGCATCGCTAGAAAAAAGGGGGGAAAAAAGGACAACAAGGAGCCAAGAGCTTGAAGAAAAGCTGCCTCACAACGGCGCTACACTAGGTGAGATTTACCCTTTAGTATAAAGGACTCACAAGGCTGAAGTGAGGAGATCATTTGTGTTCTCCGCACACGTCCTCACGTGTATCCACACATACACTACACAGCCTCCTCCTCCTCCTCCTCCTCCTCCTCCTCCTCCTCCTCCCCCTCCCTGTTGTCTTGCCTGGCACCAGTTTCCATTGACACAGATGGCGATGGGAGAAGCAGAGATACAAAGAAAGACAGAGAGGCAATTGCATCGGGTTTACATCAGATCCATTTCTCCATTTACCCCCAGCCTTTTACACCTATATATATATATTATATTTTTTCTCCCCTAAATCACATGTTTGCTCTATACATCTCTCCATCTGGCACCCGTCCCTACTTTTCCTCCACCGCCTCCATTTATCACTCCCGGCTTTCCATCTATCCGTCAGTGCTCTAGAAGGCATCACGGTGCAGCCTGAGAGCTCTCGCCAGCAGCCGTTCATCCGTTCCCGTCGCCGATTTATCAATCTGTCCCTCAGAACCGCACCTCACCTCGTCGCGTGACCTTTTATGCACCTATTAACTTCTGAAATGTGACCTTTCAGTCAGCTGTCGGCTTTTTTATTTTTTATTTTTCCCCCCCCGCTCCTTTCGCTTTGTGTCTGGCAGGAGAGAATCACCAAGGTGAGGAGGGTTGTCCGGATCCTCTCGTGACTTGTTTTTGTTGATTTCGAGAGGAAAAAAAAAAAAAAAAAAACTCTTTCTCCTCAGTGATCAGCTCATTTAGTCCCAGACTTTCCGAATTCGAATTTCCAGATTTCGCTGGAGGTTTTTCAAACCTGATTGACATTTGAGTACAAAAACTGCCAATTTTCCCCCTTAACTTTCTGAATAAACAAGATGATTTTATTGCTTTCCCCATACTGTATGTGATAAGTTTTAAATAGGAGCCAAAAATGCAGTTGAATGAAGTTAAACCATTTAATTTGAATCTATCTGTATTCCTGGAAAAACAGCAAATGTTTTCTTGTGCTTATACTTTTACATCACTGCAGAAAACAAACCTGATCAGTTTAATATTTGGTTGTTTGTGATGCTGCTGTATGTGTAGATCAGTGATATAGATAAAGATAAGAGACACATAGTTCTGCATAATTGTAAATTACTTAAAGGGCAAGTGCTGTTTTCGTTTTCTTTTACAAATTAGCCCTTAATTCTATCATAATATAACTGTCATCCACTCACTTTTCCATTTATTTGCCATTTACTGCCATTTATTCCACTTTAGAGTCGTGTGGAGTGTTTTCGACCATATTGGATTTCATATCCATTCAACAGGCGTGAACAGTAAATGACACAAACTTATACCATTAATAAATATACGACTAAAACAACTTAATACTATTACTAATACTGCTCTCATTTGAATCAGGAGTTGTCCTTAACTTCAGGTACCTGTTAAATAGATAGATGGGTGAGTAAATGGAAGCATTTTATCCCAGAAATAAGGTCCGATTTGTATAAAATAACAAGAAAAAACAGCACTTGCCCTTTAAAGTCCATACTTTTCCATACAGCTGAGTAATCCTGATACTGTAAAGTAATCTATTACTCACCAGCTGCATGCCGCAGATGAAGGCCAAGGTGCACCTGCCGCTGCAGCACCCCATGGTGCCCCGCTCCTCTCTCTCCAGTGGGCCGACTGCAGAAGAACCGGGTAACTCCCAGACCTCCAGCTGGACCTCCGAGACCCCCTCCTCCTCCTCCCTCCCGCCCCCCTGAAGGGCCGCGAGTCTGGCTGTCAGCCCCCGGGGCTCAGGCGTCGCCGCTCGGCCTCAGAGAACCAGGAGCGCAGCCTCCCCCCCCCCCCTACCCACCACCTCCTCCTCCTACTCCCCAGCTGGAGCTCAGCTGGATTAAAGGCTCCTTCCTACCTGTACTTCATCCAGACGCAGCTTTGTTTGTTGCTGACGGGTTAAATAAAAAACACAAAAAACGTCCTGAGACGCGGGGGACACCGGATCTCCAAAAAAAAAGCAGGGGTCAGCGATGAAAGGCGCAAAAAGGCGCAGCTTTTCTTAAGTTCTTGACGTATCCACACAGGAGCTTCTGGCTGAAAAAAAGCTGATGAATCAGGCTTTTTGGTGCATTTATGACTGATCCCTTCATAAAAAACTACCTGCAAGTTATCCTGCAATCCGGTTATGTCCACAAATCTTAATATGAGACCCGAATGGTGAGGTCAGATGTTTAATAATCCGATTACGCGCCACTTGGATGAATCTGGTTTGTTTTAGGGTGGAGGAACACGTGGAAGTGGATCCCTTCTGGATCTAAATACCCCGTTTATTCACTCAGAGGGAAACGCGGCGTTTGTAATCCAGCATCTTCGCCTCCAGAGACGATGTTAAAACCGCCTCCCGGGATCTCTGGACAGTCCCGATCGTGGAGCTGGTTCATTCAAATCCTCCTGATCCGGTTCAGTCCGCCTCCTCCGGTTAATTCACCGCGGACCACATCTCTAACAACTACAACCGCTACCAACCGGGTTACAGGAGCGGGTCCGCGGCTCGGATGGACGGAGACATGGTGACACTTCGGGGGTCGAGGTGAGTCTCCGAAACGTAACGTGGTGTAAAAAGAAATGAAGAAAAATGGCGACAGGAGGTTAAAGTTTAGTTGAGTCGTCTCGGGCTCGTCTTCGAGGACCGAGGATGTGGAGACAATGGGAACCGGGATGGACCAACGGACCGAGGGAGACAGCCGAGAGGAGCGTCTCTCACGCCTGCCATCTGTCAAGGCAAACACCGGGCAGCAGCACGGCTGTTCCGGGAGGGGATTTTCAAAATAAAAGCGTAAACCCTATTAACCCTCCTGTTATGTTATAGGTCAAATTGATCCGTTTTAAAGTTGGAAGATCGACGAAAAATAACTAAAAGTGTTTTTTTTTTTCCAACATGAATCTTCTTCATCTTGTCTTAATTAGTATAATCAACATATAAAATGAAAATGGTTCATAGTGATCAGGTGAATTTGATCCAGCATCAAACTAGAGGTAAAACCGTGTCAGAAATGTCAGAATATTTCTTTCTTTGCGACTTTGAGACAGATTAAACACACAAAAACTAAATTTAAGTGAAACATTTGATTAAAAGTAATCAAGAGGCGAAATATTAAGAAAACTAGTGACTTATCCTAATTAATCCATTACCTGTTAGAGGTAATAGAATTTTATTGTACTAAATCATCTTTTGGTGATGCTGCCACATCTGGTAAAAATCCCCTTAATCCTGGGTTGAAAGGAGCAGACTTTTTATGTCCTATAGCAGTGGTTCTCAAAGTGGGGTCCAGGAACCCCCCAAGGGTCCTTGAAGTGGTTCCAGGGGGTCCTCAGCACAAAGGGGAATCATGTATTTGAATTATAAGTAGATTCACAAGTAAAACAATGACTTTTTTGACCCTTGGATAAAATCTTATCAGATAGAGTTCCATGGTCTAATCCGTGTCAATGTTCTCAAACTTTTCAAAATTAAACTAGTATCACTACAGTATAACTTAGATTTTTCAAAAGTAAGATTAAAGCACTGTAGTTAAATGTCTCACAGCTGCTTCTCCAGAGTTTCTTCTGCATATTTTATGACAGAAAGTTTGAATTTAATGTTTCACTTTTTATTGTTTTGCTGCACCAAAACCATGGTGATAGACAATTAAGCAAAATAACCTGAGGAAGTTCTTTAACATCATTTGAGCACAACAGTGATAAAACATCTTCTTCCTTTTTTTGTTTTTAATAAATTAAACTCATCTGTACCTAGTGTTTCAAGGGAACCTGGTAGTTAATTGAAACTTACTTATTATCTGGTAACTAAGTGAAAAGTTGCACCTGACTCATGATCAAAATTGAAAATTGCATTCAGTCAACATTTGGTCTATGGTTCCATTATCTATCAATCAATCAATCAAATTCATTTATAAAGCATTAAATAAAAAAAATCTGAAAAAATCAATCAACAAAACAGAGTTCAAATAAATAATTGTTAAAGTAAAGAAGTAAGCTTTAAGTCTAGATTTAAAAGAGTTAATGGAGGGAGAGTAGGGGATTAAACGTTCAGATAAATAGGAGCAGCTGCACCAATCAGAGCTTGATAAAAATAAAATAAAATCTCAAATTTTCTATTTTGCCATATAAACACTATTCTTCTTTCTGTTTCATAATGACACCTGGTCCCTGATGATGATCCATTTAAAAAGCATATATCAAACAATACACATAAAACATACTTTATTGTTGTCTAAACTGACCTCATAATAAGAGCTCAGGCTTTGGGTTGTTTCACGCTTTTATTTTGAAGGCGAACGCGCCGGGCTTCCGCGCGCATGCCGGCTGCCTCTGGCCGACTTGATGAGTCTGATGTTCCGCTCGGCAGGGGAGCGGCGGGGCTCTTTATACCCGACATCAGCACAGAAGAGGAGCAGCTTTGGTCGGTTCGCAGCTGCTTCGAGACCGTGGCCTTCAAACATGAAACTGAATGAATCCTCTCCCTCGCTCCGCGGGAAGCCCCTCACTCAGCTCCCGCTATTACAATTTTATCCTCATTTCTCATTCACTTAGCTAATTGAAGGCTGGAGGGCTTTCTGATAAGCTGCAATTATGGCTGCACACTTAAAAAAAAAAGGATAGGAGTGTTTGAAATGTTGTGTTCTACCCGCCAATAATTGGAAATAACCTTTGGGTTCTTTTAGAGAGTTGATTGTCTCTCATTTATGAATGGAATGGTGCCTAATTTTGCTTTGGAGCTCCATGTTGTCCCCACATGTGGCTGTAATTCAGCATAAAGCTCCCCCCAATTAAAGGTGAGGAATCTGTATGTGTGTGTGTGTGTGTGTGTGTGTGTGTGTTGATTTTGCTACACTTGTGAGGACTAATTATTGAGAAACAACCTTTTCTGTAAGGACATTTTTGGTTGTGAGGACATTTTTGGTGGTCCTGACAAAATGCTGCAAGCAACTCCTCTGTGTGTGTGTGTGTGTGTGTGTGTGTGTGTGTCGTGGGGTCTCTCCTGCCACGCCTGTAAAGCGGGCGACAATTTAAACAGACACGGGGGTGTAGAGGCTATCACCGCTTTAGCTATACAAAATAATGGCCTGCTTTCCCCTCACCATCAATCTCTGTCACGGCGTTCACTCCTCCCACAAACACGGACGCGTGTTTGTGGGCGCGCACGCATGCACGCATCCGGCCGGCGCGCGACGCCAGGCTCTCACTCACACCGCACACTCACACATGCATAGGAACCACACGCAGTGCGACAGGAGTTTAATTATGCCACTAATCTTGAGTGACAGTGGTGTGTATAATGGCTGATTCCCCTGGGGCCACGTGTCAAAGCGTCCACCCATTCAGCCGTCCATCCCTCCTCCTATTTATCATCGAGGCTACTTAGTCATCCATCTCTACGTCTCCATTTTTCATCTTCAGCACCCCTCCACCGTTCCTTTCAAATCATTCCTTTCCTCTTCCTCTTCTTCTCTGTTCTTTTTTACGTCTCTAATGATGCAGCCTCCTTAATTTTCCTTTTTTTTCTTTTCTTTTTTTTTTTTCCCCAAACATCACCTGCTCTTTTTCAGGTTACTGACCAGGCCACGGCCACTGGGACCTCGGCCTGGAGGTGAGGCCTCTGGTGGTCAGAGGTTTATTGGTGCATGGGTGACTCTCAGGTGTGTGTGTGTGTGTGTGAGCCTCTAAGAATTCAAAGTATCAGAGCTGCACGATTATGGAAAAAATCATTATCACGATTATCTCGTCAATATTGAAATCACAATTATTCAAACAATTATTTTTAAGTTACACAAGGCATTTATTCAGCATGAGTGACTTTGTGCTTTTGTTTGAGATGTTAAAAATGGTTAAAAAAAATTGACGGCATATCTTGTATGTTATGTTGCCACATATATACTAATGCTCTCTGTCAAGCATTAGCAATCGCACACGAGCACTCGTGCACTTATGCTTTTGAGCATTAGCACTCGCGAGCACTAGTTCTTCCATGTGTTACCATTTGCGTACTAGCGCTCGCGCATTAGCGCTCTAGCACTCGCGCAGTAGCATTTATGCACAAGCACTCACGCACTTACGCTTTCACACATTAGCATTCGTGCACTAGCACTCGAGCATTAGCGTTAGCACAATAGCACTTGCATTGTCAAATATCATTTCAACTCCATTCTATGATTTTGGAGATCGTTTGACATGCAAATCGAAATCGTGATTAAAATTCAATTAATTGCACAGCCTTAATATTTACTATGAAGCACAAAACATTATAAAAAGAGGATTCCCCCAATATTGACCGATTCAAAAAGGTGAAAAAAGGTGTTCAAATTTCTGCTTTATCGGTTTATTTTTCCTAACTTTTAAAAATTTCGAATCCATCATCCATCCATTAATAAATAAATAGGCCCCGGCTTAAAAGTGGCCGTTTTGAATCCTGATGATCGAATTGATTTGTTCTCGCCTGTTTTTCAGCGAGTGAGAACAAAGAGGAGATATTGATCTGCATTTCATGCACAATGTTTAGATTTCAATTTGAGTATTATTCCAGGTTCTTGTACTTTTCTTTCTTCTTTAAAAACATTGCGCCGCATTCCCAACACACGGCCTCTTTCCTGTCATGTCAATAAAGCAGATTTTAACCGAGAGAGAAAGTAACAGAGAGAGAGAGACTGCACCATCTTCCAGATAGTGAGATAGTATGTGTTTATTACTTTATCTGCCTGGACCAGATGTCACCAGATGCCTGCTGCTGCCAGCCTATCTCACTCTCTCACACACACACACACACACACACACACACACACACACACACACACACACACACACACACACACACACACACACACACACACACACACACACACACACACACAGGGAGGAAACACAGACCTTCTGCCACTTTGACATGCTATACCTCCTACACCTTGTCCTATCTGAAAGCAATCTAGCTGCACAGCCCGCTAGTGAAAATAGCCTGTATGAAGGTGGAATATGTGACTGAAGAGTCATAGCTGAGGCTTACACCTTGTGAAATTGAGGACGGACAGATCTTAAATACAATTTGACATAGGCAGAGAGAGAGAGATGGAGATGGAGATGGAGGGAGAAAACAAAACGACAGAGAGAGTAAAGATGATAGAATGAGGGGATAGAAGGGAAGAGCAGCCTCTGTGTTGAGGGTTTTTTTTTTCAGCGTAAAAATAGAAAACTTCACAGCAACAACAAACAAAACATGTCGGTACACACCGAGTGTCATTTTCTGTGACTAAAGAGCCTCACACGCATTATTCAAAATATTTTCTTGAAGAGAAAATATTTTGAATGATGAAAACATATAATGCCACCCAGAGTGGAAAACCATCTCTTTATAAGAAAAAAAAAAGACTGCCCTATGTGAGTCTTTTAATGGAATATCCTGCTGCCTGATTTTAGTGTAAGAGCATAACTGTAGCCTACACTTGCCTTTTTTTTTGTAAGCAATGCAATACTCGAGCACAAATCAACTCAGCTGAGAGTAAAAATTACTGATTGTAGAAAAGGGACGTTAAAAAGGCTAATCAGCTCCAGTTACAAAGCAATGCGCCTCTGGCTTTCCATCACTGATACTGTAGTTTTACTTTCATGTTCATAGCAGCCATTTTTACCCTACCCTAATGATGGAAAAATGTATTAACACAGAGGATTGACAAATGTGCATGTTTTTTGGTTTTATTTGTTAGCTCATGCCGGTAATTCAGAACTAAATTGAAAAGTGTTTTTTTGTTTTTCAGATATCCTGGGTATACCCATCCTTTATTGCATGACAATTTCACTTGTAAAAGTTTAGTCTGGACACCAAGGAGCCAATTTTCCCCTAATCTAGAGAGCCAATCACAGAACAGGGGGAGGGTTCAGCGAGAAGATGACGAAACACTGTTGATAACTGTGGATCCAACATGGAGGCAGACGTTAATTTACCTTTCAATGCAGCCTTGGAAAAATGTTCTAAGTAATTAAACCGCAAGTTTATTTTGAAAAATGAGCAACTTTTAGTTGCTAAAGTACTTAATCGTCATTGGGAATCGGGTATGTATGATATGACATTTGTAGCACCCTATAAACAGTTTAGGGCTTTCATAAACCATGCCTCCAATATGAACAAATGAACAGATGGTTCCCAGGCTGAATATCAATCTACACCGATATGAGATCTGGTGTTAGCCAGGCTAATCAACAATAAGGAACAAATCAGATGAAATGAATTCCCTAGAAAAGACAGAGAAGATACAGTATGGAATATCCAATGTCTACAACAATCTTTCCAACAGTTAGTTGCTTTACTAACTCTAAATAAAACTTCCTGATCTTTTGATGTGTTTGTGCAGCTTTTAGCCGTTGGCTGGGTATCTGCAAGGTTCTGTCTCACAGACGGCATCAGAGTCTTGTTTCTAACAGAGTCATGGCCCTGACAGAGCCGCCAGCGCCTGAAGAGCTCCTCTCGCTTCCCAGCAGACAGTGTATAAAACTTCTGTTCTCTGTTGAGGCTGAAGCACAAATCACTGCAGATGTGGTTTCTGCTTTGTGGCTTTAATGGATTCAAATGTGTATTCAAAACAGCTTTTCACCACGCTCTTAAAAGCAAATGAGGTTTTAATTGTCAGTGTCATTCAATAACAATCACTTTTGCAGATGATATGATGTTCTACATGATATTCTAATGAGTAGTAATTCATCATGCTTGAAATAGACAATCATATGTCCTCCTGACATGTAATTATAATATATAAAATGACTGAACTTTCTGAGAAGTAGCTTGTTAAGGCTCATTTGGATGCACTGAGGAACAGTTGGTGCTCAATAGTCAGATGGATGCTGGTTGTGACTGAAACTTCTTGTAATATTATGCTTCCTCATCTTTGATTTACACTTGAAATAGTGAAGCTCTGACAATAAGCATTTATTCACCTTTCAAACAACAGCCAAAATGTCTTTTTCCACAGTAATTATTACAATACAAGGTGACTAACCTCACTGTGCACATACCAGATTCTCTGTACAAGAGGGACTAAGAGATGTTCATTCCAGGAATCCAAGAAGATATATTTTTTTTTCCCTTTTCTTTGCCATGAATGCAGAGTGAAAGGATTTAAGTTGCTCGCATAGCAGCCTCCAGCATTTTATTCAGTTTAACTTGTACCTGCAAGGACACACAATTACAAAAGCAACAAAATCCGACCAGGAGTGTTAAACTCAGATGTGTCCTTTATAAATCCATTTTAATCCTCACACACACAACACACAATGTACGAGGAAAAAACTCTGTAGAACATTTTCTAGACGTTACTGTGCAAAAAAACAAAGAAAGCCACAGTGTGTGTGTTTTTATTCATCTGCTGTGTGGAGAAATAGACATTTACGCCATGAATCACACAGTAATTCAGTTTGATTTGTGCTCCTTGTTGGTGGAAGTGCTTTTCCTTCTTAATAGGCCGTGTGTGTGTGTGTGTGTGTGTGTGTGTGCATGCGTGCTCATGTTAGTGCATGTAGTCGGTCATGTGTGTGCCTGGAGGGAGAACAGTAAGCGCTATTAGACCTGGATATTGCAGCAGTCGCTCATGGGAGCTCAATACAATTCACCACATTTGTCATTGTTATCAAGAGTGGAGTGTAAATGCATAATGTAAATCACAACAAGCTTTCAGTCCCATTATCAAATCCAGCCCAGGGTCAATTTCTGTCCAATATGTTTAAATCAGCAGTTTCTGCATTTTATTTAATGGTTCTCCGGGGCGGCCTTCACTCTTACATCCACATTTCTTACCTACTGTATCTCCTTTAATGTGCAAAGTCAAATTATTTTTTTCCTGGTTAAGTTCTCCTGAATACAGAATTAGTGCCAAATCATCCCCAAATGGATGCTGCTTAATCACGTCTTAATTTCGCCTTTTAGCAGTTTCCCTGCTGAGAAGGCGTTTACATCCTTAATAGTCAGGCTGAAAGCGCTCATGTGTTTGTACTTATTTTTTATTTACTTTTATTTTTTATTGGACAAATACAACACTTGCTGCGATATGTTTAAATAACTGTTCATGTCTTGGAGGAAAATGGATCCAAACAGACTCCCACTCCTACACATGTACAGCCATGCAGATACATGGATAATATAGCTATATCGTATTATAAGACGAGATATCATCTAGATTGCCATTAATACAGTGATATGTACAGGGGAAAACGTGCCACAAATGTGCAAAACACTGCAAACACAGAAATGATGAAAAATGCTGCAAATATCAGAAAACACACAAAACCCCCAAACACCTGCAGGATGGAACTACTCAAAATACACTCAATTTTCTTCATATTTGCTCTCTTGATGTTACAATACTTTTGTTATGATGGCTGTAATCGAATCGTTGCAGAAAGAAACAGGACAACGAAGCTCTTTTAACTAAAGTACCGGGAAGCAACATGAGGAGGAGCCGTGATATGGAGCTTTACACTGTAACTAAAGTGCTGTGATATGCAAGTCTATGGGATTTTACCTGTTTTTTTTCCTTTTTAAAGATTTGTTAGTGGCATAAATACCTTTATTATACAGTAGTGAGACAGGAAGAGAGGGAGGGGACAAGACATGCAGCAAAGCTGCTTAATAAAAAAGGCTCTATAGGGCATATATAACACTCTACCCCTACATCGCCACAGCGCTTCAGGATTTGTAATTTCTAATCATAATAAAGATAAACAGGACGTAATAGGAGATAAGGAGTATGCAGCAAAGGAATGGTCTGGCTGGGACTTGAACTGGGATCTGCTGCTTAGAGTAAGATCCTAAATGCCAAGTGCTCTACCCCTACACCACCACAGTGCACCTAATGGGTTTTAACTTTGAATAATAATACTGGTAATTGTCTGAGGTTGATCTGACAAAGAGAGATAAGTGAGCCACAGACACAGACAATCCTTGCTTTTATAGATAGATATAATAGATGCAAATCTGATTTTGTCCACATCACCACACCTTAGTCTCTGTAATTTATGTTTGCAACATTAGAAAAAAAATACATATAATAATCTTCACAACATATTTCTTTGAGCCCCAAAGTCAATACTACTGATACTATGTAAATCTTGATGGCTGCTAGGATCAATATAAAAAGGCATGGATCCACATCATGATAGAGCACATTCTGGCCACTTTGACTTGTCTTAATGCTGTACCTTCTGCTTCCATCAATATTTCTGTTGCCTACATGATATTACATGAGCTGTTTTTAATAACATAAGTACTAAAATCAATACTTGATAAATTGTCCTGATCCTGATATCCTGATCAGTGTAAGACAAGCAGAAATTGACCAATGGTTTTAAACCTGTGTAAAGCCAAAACTATTTGCATGACTAGATATCAATGGAGAAAAGTGGAAAAAATGTTTTATTTTTATTTAATGAAATAAACCTATATTATATTCTTTGTATTTAATTGGAAATGAGCTGCAGCCTACATGTGAATGTGCCCAGTCTGTGGTCTGTGAGCCTCAGATTACATTCTTATTATAGTAAATTGTGACAGAGTATTTCCGAAGTTAGTTAACTGGAGCAGGGCATTTACAGCCCCCTATCTTTAACGACGTAATGAAAGACACCAGACGGGGTATGAAGATGGAGAGAACAAAGCGATTGGAGCAAAGACTGAGCAACAGAGAGCAGTGGGGATAAAAGATAGAGATATCAAGACTAGCGATGGACTGATAAAGCAGAGTTAGATGAGAGGGGGCATTACGGTAATAAACTTTGCGGCAGTTTGAGAAAAAAAAAAGGTGACAGTGGAAAACTATTAGAATACACAGAGATGCAGCACAACAGCATACAGATGAGCAGAGGACACTGAGAGAGGCAGAGAAGGATAGAGATATATAATAGACAGAGGGGAAAAGAGATGTAGAAAAGAGGATATTGATTGGTTAAAAATGCATGAGGTGTCTGGTGCACAGCTCCTCATTTCTAATGTCTCCTGACCAGACTAGACAGTCTGAAGCTAAAATGTTCATCCCTGACTAACTGTTGTGTATCATTTGCTCTACTGGATACGCTACTAGTTACTCAGATTAACACAGTAATAACAATCAGTCTGTTAGGTAGTTGTTCAGTGTTTCATACAGTTTCTTTTCTGAATAAATTGGTTACATATCACCATTCAAATCAAATACCGGTGCTGAACATTTGAAAAATTGCAGTCACCTAGAACGTGGTGGTGAAAATGTCAACTCCAGTGTTTACTCACTGTCTGTTGCTGTAGATGGACTGAAGCAGAAGCTGGAAACAGAAGAGTTGAGACAGATGCTGTGTGTAATTTCTAAAGTAAAGACGTATCAGTCCCAAGCAGCCGAGTGCTCTGTCCACAAATAGACCCAACACTGACACTGATGGATATATTGCTTTCTGTGTTTGTTCCTTGGCTTTATTTTTATTCCACCTAATGACACTGACGTTTATCAGCCTTGCTAGAATCATCCGTTTCTCTTTTCTTTTTATTTCCTACGATAAATAATTCACCATTTTTGTCTTTGTGACTTTGTTTAGTCTAGTTAGTTCTTGTTAGCTTCCACCAGCGCAAGTGTCAATTTCAACATGACAATGCTAGCATGTTGCTTGTTGTTTAATAGTAGTGCAGGGCCAGTAGGAAGTATGTATTCCTGTAGAAAAGTGGAAGTAGATTTTTCATGTCTGGCCAAATGAGGGTGTACTGTTACATAGTCTTAATAGACAAATTGTAAATTGGGTAAGACATGGACATACATTGAGTTAATAAGAGACATGCAAATACAGTTATTGTAAGAAAAAGGCTACAATTTATCTTGAAAGTTTGGATGTCAATCTATATATCGTTTATTTTAAAATTGTGTTGATAGGCTAATTAAAACCAGACTTATGATAAATCTCTTACTTTGTACCTTTTCCTGTTCTGTCAGGTGATAGTTGGGATTTCCAGAGAGTCTATGAACACATCTTGGAGTAAGATGGCTGCAGCCCATAATAGCCTGTGTTAGCATGAGGAATAAAGTAGCAGCTAAACCGGCTAATGTCTTAGCATGCGATTTTTGAAAGCGTTAAAATACTTTTGTTACACTCCACAAAAAAAGATGTACACCATCGAGCCATGTACAAGCTATATCCAAATGCTGAGGCTGATGTGACAAACAGAGAGATAAGTGAGCCACAGACACACAGACGCTCCTTGCTTTTATAGATAGATATTGAATGTTCACCAGGTAATTCATATTAAGCAAATACACCTGTGGCAGAGATGTCTTTACTTCTGCATGATTTTCCCATTATGGGGCCGTCAATGTCTGAATGAATAGATTTAAAGAAACATGACATTATATTGGTAATGATAGCTGATCACTGCTTAACAGTTACTTATTCATTGTACATATTAGTCCCTGAGCTCTAATTGTTATTCCTGACACTGTGGCTTTAATTTCCATTTCCTCCCTGCTCTCTGCTGTCTTTCCATCTGTCAGGCCTTACTTCTGCCAAAACTGCGTTGGGCCACGCACGTGCACTTGTGCAATGTGTATGTGTGGTATGATCAGCAGTAGGTTTTCACGTCTGTGAATGTGTATCAAGCACACAGCATGGTTTGGTTACTGTGACCGGCGAGCGCCAGCGTGATGGAAACCGTCGCACGTCCAGCAGATCAGAGTTAAGATGAGAGGACTTTCATTTCCTGGCCAAGCGACGCAGCCAAGTTTACCTCAGAAGCTCACAGGCCATCCAGGTACTTGTTGGTACATCCACCTGGCACGCCGTCCTATCCGACTTCCTGTGAAGAGTTGTTCGTTTGTACACAGCCAACTGTATTTGTTAAAGTTGGCATGGTCAACACAGCGAAGAGCCAACACAAATATAAAAAGGACTTTTGTGGTTTGAGTGACCTGGAAATGAGTGTTTTTATTGCGGGATAAAATCTGTACAAACTTTTTAACTGCCTAATAGAACAACATAGAAAAAACAACTTTGACAACACTAATGACTGCACCAGCCCCTCCCTAATCACCACATACTACAAGGACTCAGATGATACTGCCATCCTAGGTCTACTCAGTGACAATAGCTCCATTACTGCCTATCAACACTCCATTTCTCACTTTACTCAGTGGGGCTCTAGCCTGGCTAACACCAGACATCATACTGTATCAGTGTACGTTGATATTTGGTCTGGAAACCATCTGTTCATTTGTTTGTATTGGAGGCATGGTTTATGAAAGCCCAGAGCTATTTTTTGGACAAAGTGTCTATCAAATGCTTCTGTATGTAGCTTATAGCTAATTTTATCAAACATACCCAACGACACACCCGACAACAGATGATGATTAAATAGTTTAGTGCTTTTTTTTTTTTTTTACAATACACTTGTCTAAGTTACTTAGAACACTTTATAAGGCTGCATTGAAAGATAAATTGCTGTCTGTCGCCATGTTGGATCCACAGTTATCAACAAAATCGCTTCTGTGTTTCATCTAACTGCACCCTCTCCCGTTCTGTGATTGGCTCCTGTGATTGGCATTACAAGAGAAAGGCAGGGATACACGCCAGACGGTCACCAGCCTATCACTCACACCAGTTGAGAGTCTTCAATTAATCTCAGCATGTTTTTGGACTGTGGGAGGAAGCCAGAGAACCTGGAGAGACATGGGGAGAACATGCAAACCCCACAGAGAAAGGTCCCAGCCCAATGCTAACCACTCCACTCCTTGGGTCCAGGGTGTCCAGGCTAAATTTCACAGTGAAGTGAATTCATGTGCAATTAAGGATGGGCTTACCAATTCTAGTGGTTCAGCCGGGAACTCAACACGGTAAAAAGAAAAGAAATGGTCATAACACTTCAGGCACCCCCCATCCATACTCACCTCCAAGTCAGCCACTTCAAATACCTTGAACACAGCATAGATAGTAAATTGACCCAGCAGAGGCTCCATGTCCTCTACAAACTCCATGCTCTTTCTGTTACTGCAAACCTTCTGTCACCACTGTACACCAGCATCATTCAACCCATCCTCCTGTACTGTTCCCCCTGTTGCTACAACACACTGTCCATCACCAACAGAAACAATCAAAACAGCACAAACCACATCCAGAAATCACCAACCACCCAACCTTCACAGAGCTCAGCCATCGAGCTGTCATACACCTGGCACAAAAAAAAATAAAAATAAAAAATAGCAGATGACCCGCATCACCCTCTAAACCAACACTTCACAATGCTCCCATCTGGACGCAGATATAAGACCCTGAGATGGAGACGGGCACGATTTCACAAGAGCTTTGTCCTCCTCTGCCATCTTTGCTCTTAACAACCTGCCTCAATAACCCTGTTGGATTCTAGCACCCCCCCACTTTTCATACCACTTTCATATGTGCCTTTATATTTTTTTGTCTTAATGTTTGTTAACGTTTGGTGCTTGATGTTGTTCTACTGTCTGTGACAGATTGTGAAAACAAGTTTCCCTTCCGGGAAAATAAAGGAAATCAAAACTTAATTCATCTACATATAAATCAGGTCATTTGGGTATAATTAAATATAAGATGTGATTAAATTGAACATGTTTATTTAGGGATGTCAATCAATTAAATAGTCTAATTAATTGCTATTTTATTTTTAAAACAATGATAATATTTTGTTTTTAAAGTGAGGCTTGTCATAATGGCTATTTCAATGAAAATCACAATAATAAATAAATAAATAATTATTGTAGAACAAAAATGGAACTATATTTAAATTTAAATATCATTGATAACTTCTTTTTTTTTAAATGATAGATTCTCTCCTGTGGAATACAGATTTTCCAATAAAATATATTGATGATAATTAACGATACATGTATTCAATGTTCAAGTCAGTTGAATCTCAAAACCATGAAATTGAAGATTCAGACATGAAGGGACACAGAGATAATTCAAAGGAACCTTTTCCCTCACCAAAATATAACTGAATTCTGGAGCATTATTGAGCGTTTGTCAGGCCGGGACTTTAAGGCAGGACTCAGCCACAGAGAACTTAGTGATAGCAGAATTTATTGGTAAAAACCGGAGACCTCTTACAGTCAGAGAGTGAGAAATGAATGGCTATGAAATAACAGAGAAGCCATCCTGGCTCTCAGAGGAGAGGCACACGAATATGAAAAAAAAAACTAAGGAAGGAGAAGGAAAAAATCCAAGAGGAGGAAGAAGACTAATCACTAGAGAATTCCTTAACAGATAAAGAACAAATGCAATGGCTCACACCAGAAAGGGGAGGAACTAAGGTAAACTATGAAAAATCAAAATCATATAAAGAGGAAAATACTATAAACAGAAACTATGATTGAGAATCTAATCCAAGTAAGACAATTTACGAACAAAATATCAATCTTAATGAGGACTAAGGCCTAATCTACATAAACAGGTATTTTTGAAATCAAACTTTTATGGCAACTGGTTAAAAAAAAAAATCCTGTCCACACCACCGCTGCTACAAAATCCACCTAAAACAATGTCATGCAAATGCCGCAGTAGGTGGAGATAGCAGTCATTACGGGAAAACCATTTTAGCCAATCACACAGTGTGACGTCATTGTCAATGAGAAATTGTGTTTTTTGCAGAAATGATGTCTATTGAAGACAAGAGTTGATCAGACAGATGCAAGAGACTTGGAAGAGGTTTCTCTATAAGTCATTTTATAGAAGGGGTCAAGCGGGAGGGGAAGATGATATTTCTTCTTGAATATATAGTACTAGCCCAGCAATGTACACTTTTTGGATGCCGGCTGCCTTTTCAGGAGTTTCAGGAGTCCACAACTGCAGTTACATGCGTAATGAAAGGCCGAAACCGTGCAGAGAATCAAGAATACCAGAGTTTGTGTGGACGGCCCCTAAAATATCCAAATTACAAACAAAAATCACTCATATCGAGGTTCAACAGCTTCCATGTTCAGTCTCTGTGGTGGTGGACTGTGGACTTATGTGAACTGACCAAAGGACAAAGACTCTGGCACAAGACAAGAGGAACACAGACTATTTGAGCACATGGAGGGTAATGGGGAACAGGTGGAGATAATCTGTAATCAGGACAGATGCACAGGTGACACATGAGGAAGGGCAAGTGCTCTGAAATGAGAAGAGTTATGAATTTCAAAATAAAACAGGAAATGACAGGAATCATTTAAAAAAAAATCTATAAATGCATTAATGGTAAAAGTTATGTGTTAATTTTGACAGCAATATTTTTATTATATTACATTCAGGTGTTTGGGAGAAATTTAGGGCTTAGTGTCTTCCACTAGAGTCTCAGTTAGAGAAGGTTTGGAAAAATCAACTAGGATTTTCCATCTTTGTTTGTCAAAAGTATCTGAAATGGTAAAAATGTGTCAGATCCTGATAAAATAAAAAAATGTCGCAATGTGGACACACACTAAAAATCCCAGTGTAAATATTTTACCCGTCAGCTATTGTCTGACGACAGATTAGCGAGTTCCAGGACTCCAGGTTGGATTTCTGTAACCGGCCATTGTTTACTGTCTGACAAACTCCCACAAGTCCATAGATAAAAGCTAATAAAAAGCTAAACAAACTGGGACTCTCATACATACTGAGATAACATTTGACCAATGGTTGCACCTCTGTGCAGCTCTCACATGACTGCAATTACAGCCTGCTCTAACCTGATTGGTCAATACTACAGATTACAGACACAAGCAGAATCTGTTCATAGAAATTAATGCAACATTGGTTTAAATTTACTCAGTAGCAATCATCTTGTTTTTACCACTGTTGGACACAGATTCAAGCCGAAAACTGATTGTTATTTGTATAAAATGTTGTGCATATGGCATTCAAGTCATTATCAAGTAATGACAAACTGTGATATGTACACCACCGTTCAAAAGTTTGGGGTCACTTAGAAATGTCCTTATTTTGTAAAGAAAAGCACTGTTTTTTCAATGAAGATACCTTTAAACTAATCAGAAATACACTCTATACATTGCTAATATGATAAATGACAATTCTAGGTGCAAATGTCTGGTTTTTGGTGCAATATCTAGTGTGGAGTGCATCAGCAACCATCACTCAAGTGTTCTAATGAGAGGCTCTTTAAATGGTGACAGGTGTGTGTGCTGTGTCCAATTTAACATGAGTTTGAATGTAATTGGTTAAATCTGAACACAGCCACATCCCCAGTTATAAGACGGTGTGTACACTTGTGCAACCTCATTATCTCAGTCGCTTGTTGTTACTCCTCCCTGCTACCTCCCTAAAGGATTTCAGTTTGTTTTTCCAATTGTGCACAGGTTTTAGGTCACATTAATAGAGAAATTATTCATTTTGATGTACCGATGTACTACCGTTCAAAGGTTTGGGGTCACTTATACATTTCCTTATTTTTGAAAGAAATGCACAGTTTTTTTCAAAGAAAACTTTTAAATGATCAGAAATAATCTCTATACATCGCTAATGTGCTAAATGACTATACTAGCTGCAAATGTTTGTTTTTTGGTGCAATATCTACATCTTTGGTGTATAGAAGCCCATTTACAGCAACTATCACTCCAGTGTTCTAATGGTACAATGTGTTTGCTCATTGCGACAGAAAGCTAATGGATGATTAGAAAACCCTTGTGAAATCATGTTAGCACATTTTAGCTGGTTATAGAAGCTAGAAAACTGACCTTCCTTTGACGAAAGCAGCAGTTTAAAGGAAAAAAAAAATATTTTTTTTTCAAGTAAATCATAATTTCTAACCTTGTTTGTTTCTGGACTATATATTCTATTCATTTTACAACTCATGGTGGTAAAAAAAATGTGTTTTTATGGAAAACAGAATTGTCTTGGTGACCCCAAACCTTTGAACGGTAGAGTAAATTTAAAAGGAATAGATTTAGTTTGTGTTAAAAAAAATATAATAAAATGAAAATAAAAAGAGATTAATTTCCCTTCTATTCTCTTCTCTTCTATGTCATGATAAAACACTGTCACTCCAAGACAGATAACGAGCCCCGGGCCCGTTGGATTTAGCAGATTTCATGCTAATACACACATCAACTCCTTTGTTTGACATAATTATCTGAAACAGCAAGGAATTTTTCCCTGGCCAGCACACTCGGCCTTCAAACAGCGTGTGTGCATGTGGTTGTGAGTGTGCGTGCATGTGTGTCATATCCCATCAGTAGTATTGCTTTGGGCTGGTTTACATTTGCATAATGAAGTCAATAACACTGGCCTCCTGGGAGGGAGCATGGTGACATTATTACTAATTTAAGAAGAGCTAAGATTGTATGTGTGTGTATGTGCATGTGTTTGTGTGCATGTGTGTGTTTGGGGAGCAAGGGTGGGAAACAACGATGAAGAGGGTCATGGTGAAGTAGGGAGCAAGATCAAGATAGATAGATGCAAGAAGTAAAAAGAGAAAGAAAGGGGTTTCAGGGACAGAGGAGAAGTGGAACTGGAACAGGTTGGATGAAGTAAAAGGAAGGACAGAGGAGGTGAACATGAGTGTAAGGAGACGGGAGGTAGGAGAGGACATAAAGTTATAGAGGAAGAAAAAAGCGGAAGGTAGCACAAGAGGGAAAAGCTGAAAAAGACTAAATATGTATGTAGGTGAAGAATTCAGAAAGGGAGAGGCAAGTGTTGATGAATTCTTCACTTCTGTTTCCTCTGCCTGCAGCTGTCTTTTCTAAAACAAGTAGCTGTAGCCCTAAAGAAGCATTAATTCAACACAGTGAATCAGCCTTCAAAATAAAGCTCAGTCAAAACAATATAAAAATGTATATTCCATCATCCTATTACTGAGTGAGACTTATTTCCAGGCTGTCACGTATTCTTGGAGAATCCTATTGGATAAACAAATCAGATACCATATTCTCATTTTACTGTTAAAGGGCACCAATCATGCACATTTCCATGTTTATATATTTTTATTCTAGGGCTATTGGAATATATTTGCATTGAACAAACCCCTCTGTATTTATCTTATTCTGGTATGAGTCTCTGCATGAAACAAACATAGGTCCTGTCTCTTTAAGGCCCATCTCCCATTGAGCCCTTTTCAAATATATCTGTACAGACAATGCCCAACTTAAGAACACAATCGGTTCTGAGAGGCTGTATATAAGCTCAATTGTTTGTAAGTTCTGAAATATTAAATTTAATTTTTAATCTTAGTTTCCACAGAGATTGCCCGGCATTTCTCATCACTACAACTGTCATCACTTGCCTTACACTTTTTGTCACTACCACTAGCATTTGCTTTATCAGCCATGATAAATAAGTTTAACTTGTATGGAAAAGGTAAAGTATCCAAGGGGATATGAAGCCTGATGTGCTGGGATGTTCACAGAGACATGAACTCTGTGAACAGAGGTGAGATAAAAGAGATGGATGTAAAAGATGGGTGAACATATGAACTTTTGAATGAATGACAGTATTTTACAAACATTTATGGACAAAGGTTGTTCATATTTTCGTATGTTGCTTGAATACATGTTTAAGTGGACAATGTGAACAACCTCAGCAACGAAGATTAGGGAAGGCATGGCGCTTTGAGGGTGTCTGCATACAATCAGACATCATAAAGCAGAGGAAGTAGAGGTAATATTTCAAATGAAGAGAACACATTACCTTACATGACCAAAACTTGGGCTGCACCTGAAACCTTAGTAGCACTGCTTACTAAACAGTAGCTACTACTCCAACTCCACAATAGTAGCTTCTATACAGGAAGTTAGCCAGTCGAAGGCATAATCCAGACAAACTACAGCACTGCCATCTTGGCCGTCCTTAGAACGTGGATGTTCAAAGGACATACTACAGCATTGCCGGGAAGAGTTCTTCTTCTACAGTTATTGACCTCCTGGTGACTTCTAGGATAGCGTAGTATGGTTCGCTTGCACACTGCAAAATATGACCGGATGTAGTAAACTATCCGAGTATCATTTGTGTACACTAGATAGTAGATTCCTCATTTTTACCTACTACATAGGCGGGAAACTGCCGGTTTCAGACGCAGCGTTGGTGAAGTGAGCTTTTGGACCTTTGCCATTGTTTAAGATAGAATGAGAACATTTGCATTTTCACATATTCTTTGAGTTGAGATGTTCACAATACACCTTTTTCAAAGGAGACATTTTGTCACCATAGCAGGGAAAGCCCAGATGTAACTAATAACAATTACAATGGTCTGATTAAATTTAACAGACACACACTGGTGTTTTTAATTGCTCTGGTTAATAAGGTTTCTGCTCAGGTTTAGGTAGAGCTACGCTGGAGGTCAGTGAACTTCAAGATCCAATAAGAATTATGGAGGTGTAACATGTCCCACTCTAACAGATACAACACGGCTAATAAGGGTCAGACAGATGTCTCTACACATGCTTCTGATGAGGTGCAATCTGGCCAAAAGGGTGTGTGGGTGGAACACGGCGCGTGGAGCCAAGTTTTCCAGTAAGCCGGGGCAGTGAGCCAGCCTGCACAACACCAGGACAATGAAGCTGTCTCAGCTAAATGGAACACGGCCATTATTAAAGTAACCTGTTGAAATATCTGCCAAGAAGAAGGCCAGAAAGGGACATTTGTTGATGCTGAAAAGCAACCAAAGAAATTGGAAATATGCACTTTTACTACATAATTTATCCCACATAGGTAATACCTTTGCAATTTTGACTGAGAAATATAAGCTGTTTTAACATTTGTATAGGAAGCAGTGCACACATATTCTTTGCAAAAGTTTTAGGCACTAAAAGTAAAGTGAGGATCCCTTCAAAAATAATACCATGAATAAAACAGGACCAGTTCTCTGTGGTTTACTTGCATGCAGTTTTCTCAAGGTACCTAGCAGGTCGGTTGATCCAAGCATCTTGGAGAACTTGCCACAGTTCTTTTGTGGATTTAGGCGTCTCTGCTGCTTCTGTCTCTCATGTAAATGCAGACTGATGCTATGATGTTGAGAACAGGGCTCTGATGGGGAGCCATACCATCTGTTGCAGAACTTCTTGCTGCTGAAGATAGTTCTTTATAACTCTGACTGTATGTTTGGGGTCACTATGCAGTACAGTACGGGATGGAATGCTTTTTTTAGTGTTTCTATTATCATGGAACCTGGTCCTATGGTACCTGTTACCATTTTAAGCCTCGTTTCCATTATCATTACAGCACAGTACGGATCGGTACGGTATGGTTTGGCTTGGTAATGAACAGTTTTGCATTTTCAGCCCTAGGGTCCTGGTCCTGTGTGCGGTACGGTACGCAACAGTACGCATATTTTAGCATTTTAGTAACCCTTTTGGTTGGGGTACCCTACACACAGGGCCGGTAACCTGAACCAGGGCCTGAACCATACCCGTACCATACCATACTCACAGTGGAAACAAGGCTAAAGTCCTTTGAATGGAGAGTGAGGCCCTTCAACATCCTGAGTTACATATGGAAGGAAGAATTATTTAGGATCTATCAATGTATCTCTCTGTCAAACACACACAGTCACACTCACACACTCACACATTAATACAGCGTAGTGTAGTGCAGGCATGTGCAGTATTCGATTGCTGTTAGTTTCATCAGATTTACTTTGAAGGGTTGGTTTCATCAGAGCATTTCTCATGGTAATGCATATTTGTGAATGTGTGTGTGTGTGTGTGTGTGTAAGTGTAAAACAGCTATGTGAGAAAATATAAATGGAATGACAAATAAATAACTAAACATCAAGCCCAAGAATCAAGACCATAGTAAATATTAATAAGGTGTCTGGGATAAATCCACCAGTAGTATGCCTGGCTGTAGTAGCTTGGCTTTCTACACGTTGATTTTGAAACTCAGCATTTATCCGTGAAGAGACAGGATTGTAAATATGGTCAGAAATAGGGTTTGGTTATATACAGTAAACATATTTCTCAAGTGGAAGGTATCTAAACGTTTTGGGACATCAGGGT
Organism: Lepturacanthus savala; assembly: GCA_030544235.1. NCBI lineage: Eukaryota > Metazoa > Chordata > Actinopteri > Scombriformes > Trichiuridae > Lepturacanthus > Lepturacanthus savala. The sequence goes on along the minus strand of CM060477.1, from coordinate 6,865,897 downwards.
CTAGGTTTTTTTTCTTTTTTTAAATAAATAGTTACAACATAACAGCTATGGTGTCTTGCACTTATTATAATATAAATGATAAAATGTAAGTCTAGCAATCTGTCTCTACTTCTGAGGAAAATATTCTGGATAAGTGATGCCTGTGGTTTTATGTTGGACAGGTAAAGTGGCTTCATTACAGCAATTTAGCTAAATACAGCTGCCTGCTATGTGTGGAAATAATACAGAATAAAGCAATGAGAAGGAACTGAAACAGTGAAATTGTCAGCTGTGACACTTAGCAAAATAAAAACATTGCTGAGCTGGGTCAGTGACCAAAGGATGGCGATATAATAAACACATAATGAACTCAAGATACATTGTGCTTAACACCATTCAAACTTCCTCAAATATTTGCAGCTGAAATCAATTTTGCAGAATCATACACTTAAAAACATTACTCTTGGCAGTAATAAAACTATTGACACTCAACTAAGCGATACAGCCACTGGCAAATGAACTTTCCTTTTTTTTTTTTACTGTAGTGCATCCATGAAAGCACAATGGAAGAAAGCCGTGGGCGCTCCACTCACAACAGATCAGTGGGATGAAAACTGAGTCGTTGAATATGTGCGCAAATTTCCAAAAGTGAGGTATGAAGTTTTTGTTCGGCTCATACATCACTCCACACAAATTGAAGATTTGGTTTGTGAATTATAATCAATATATCTGAAACATATTAGGTTTTAAATTAGGGTATGACACCTAAATACATGATGTGTCTCTTTGAGTTATTGATAGTAAAACAAGTTGTACCATTTCCATACTGTAGGATAAAGTGATAAATTAAAGGTACAATATGTACAATTTAGTGCCCTCTAGTGGTGAGGTTGCACATTGCAACCAATTGATTTAGGAGAAAATAATAATAATTCTGGGGATGTTTTGAATTTAAAATGCAGTTGGACATCAAGTTTCCTTCCCCATACAGCCGATAAAGTTTCTTGTGTCGACTACATCGTCCTTACGGAAGATATAGGACCTGAACTTGTGTGTATATGGTGCATGTGTGTGTTTGTGTTGTGTTCCCCAGGCCTCGGCCCCTCTGTTCGCCCTACATATGAAGCGGTCCAGTCCAATGTTAACACCAGCTGCTGTCTGTATCTCTAATTATAGCCTGTGCGGTGCAGGCTCCCAGGACAAGACTGGGGGTCAGGTTACTCCTTCCCACTGTGCTCTCGCACATATTATAGACACATGCCTTGATTTAAACTGGGCTTAACAAACAGGGCTCAATACTGATAAGGGGCTCAATGGGATAGTTATTCTATTTTCACTTATTTACAGTTCAAAAGTTTAAAGTTCCAGGTACATTTATCTAGTAAACGCAACACAAAGTGAAAGTGTTTGGTCTTTTAACAAAGTTTTGTTTAAAGTACTGTTGGTCCAATTGTTTTCGGTTATGTCATCATATAAAAGATGATAATTGAAAGAAAATCAAGATTAGCTAATTGTTTCCGAGACACATATCACAAGAGATGTTTAGACTCCTCCCTCCCTGCCTGCCTCCCCTTCGTTATCTATCTATTTTGGACCCTCAGAGGGGGCAGGGTGACTCTATGGGTGACCCTTTCTGTCTCACTCTCTCCAGCTTTTAACCAACTAGAAATCCAATCTCAGAAACTTTGGCACACAAATATCTTGGACCCAAACTGAAACCTCCAAGGACAACTTTGAAATGATCAAGAATTGTTAACAGGATTTCTTTCCATTTTCTCCCGTGGGAAAAGGTTTTAGTGTATTTTTAGACCCGGCGTGATCCAGCTTTAACACAATAGCCGTGCGCTTTCCGCTGTCAGATTGGAGTGTTGCCTCCATTTTCTTCTCTCACAATCAACTAGTGCCAAAAAGGATTTAAAGAAGGTAACACAGCATTTCCAAAGCCTTTGAAAGACTGAAGGTTATCAGTGGAAACCCAGCAAACTCAAAGTCCAAGGTACTGTAGAAATCCATTTCACTCTGGCTGAACTTTATAATAATGATGTGCTATTGATGTTCCTGGTTCTGCAGGTTTATACGCATTCCCTGTTACTGTTTCCCAGTGCCATTTAAAATGCTCATTAGAATTTAGCTGACATTTAAGATACACAGCAAAACTTTCTTGAATGGAAACTGCAAGTAGACAATGAAATTTAATTAACTACGTTTGCCTCAGATTAACCAAGAAAAGTGCATTGGTGCTAAAAGCTCAATTGTGAGCTATGAGCTCATATTACAGGTATATTTAATTATTTCCTCTCTTGGGTTTTCATGTAACATCAACAGTAGCACTGCTGCTATCTCAACCATGCAAATATATTTTTTTCACAGCCTAAAATCTGACAAATATGAATATATACGATTAAATATACTCAGATAAATATACCTAAAATTTAAATAATTTTAAAATAATCAATGAATGTTATTTCTTGGTTGCCAGTCACTTTCTAAAACCTGCAAAGGGGAATGAATTGTATGTATGAGTTAAAATATGTGACAGCAGAATGTATGTGAGAGGGACAGATTGGTTTGGGACGGGAATATTTCAGATCATTTAGAAATATGAGGTACTTTGATGCCTCGAGCAAATGGATTTATTGATGCTAAATCAATTAAGGAGACACTGGGATACACAAGTCCATTATATATAGTTAACAATTGTGACGTGTTGCCTGAAACATCTGAAAAAAGTGCTGTGAGCAAGACCTTGCCACATCTAGATGATCTAGATGAAGATTGACTTGAGTCTTTACATGACTGTGACCTTGCTGTAAGATTGTTTGCTGTAGCCTCGTTCGCAAGGAGAAGATGAGACGACAGATGGCTGAAAATTACAATAAAATAATCCACATAATTGAAATAGGTGTCATCTAATATTAAAATAACCATATGGAAAGCGTTTAGTGACTTGAACTGTGGAATATGCCGCTTTTGTCACCTTTCATTTGTCCTCAAATGGCGGTTAGTAGCCTGCACCCACGTCTAATTCTCTTCATTCCTTTGATGTGGAGGAGGCAGCGGCAGCAGCAGCAGTTGGCGTCCTTGTGTGTGTGTGTGTGTGTGTGTGTGTGTGTGTGTGTGTGTGTGTGTGTGTGTGTGTGCGTGTAAAGATCAGCTCAGCATTCGCTGGTAACAACAGGTGGACACATGCGCTGTGACAAGCCTTTTCACACTGACTGACACTTTGACAGAAATAGTGTTGTTGTTTTTTTAATACAATGCTTTTCTCGATTGCTTTGGCTCATTGCTTGGAACATAAATAACATTCTCAAAGCTCTAGGTGCATTGGACAGGAAAAAGCTTCTATGGTTCAGCACAACACCATAGCTCACCTGCAAAAGGTCATATCTCACCTAACACAGCGAAGTCGTGCTTCAAGACTAAATCATTTTCTCAGAGGAAAAGATAATTCTGTTCACAATGAAAAGTTCCTTTGGCATTGGTCAACACTGTCAGTATGGACCCTGGAAATAACCCTCATATCCACATTTTGCTTTTGATCTTGTTCTTTATGGATAATAATACAAAAATACATCCTATTTTGGTCATAAAGCATCTCTGTGTCTGTTGCTCACGTATGTCTCTGATTGTTTATCAGATCAACCTCAACTTTCAGATATACTGTAGCTTGTGCATGGCATGATGGTGTATATCCTTTTTGTGGAATTTTCTGAATATATGTTCAAAACATTATTATTACAATTATCATTTTTTTGTTATTAAAAGGTAAAATACCATAGGTGTGCTGTGGTGGTGAAGGGGTAGAGAACTTAGAACCTTGTCCCAGCTCGACCATTCCTTTGCTGCATATCTCCCCCGCTCTATCTCCCATTACTGTCTGCCTACTGTATATTAAAAGCATCTATGCCACAAAAAAGTAGCCAAAAAAAAAGTTAAAATCGCATAGATTTACATATCACAGTGCTATCCTGCAACAGCACTTTAGTTACGTTGTAAAGCTCCATATCACAGCACTCCTCCTCATGTTGCTTCCCAGCGCTTTCATTGCAATTCAATTTCATTACAAGTCAAAGTTCTCGTTTCTTTCTGCACCGATTGTGCAGCCAACACAATGAAAGTATTGTAACGTCTCTCAAAAACCACACGCTAAGATGTTAGCTGGTTTAGCTGCTACTTTATTCCTCGCTCTAACACAAGTCTTACCCCAAGAGGTGTTCACAGCCCTCAGGAAATCCCAGCACTGTCACCTAACAGAACAGAAACCTTTTGGTTGAAAATTGAACGGACTGTTGTGCATGTGGCGACTTATACAATGAAATGTTGGCAGGCAGGTGATTCAAATTGTTCACAATTGCACTTCTATTGTCATCTTTAAAGAAGTTCTAAGGCATTTGCAATTATAGTTGAGGAATTCAGATCTGCTGTGAACTGGCGCCCAGAGGTTTAGAGGTTCGCGCAGGTTGTTTTAAGAATATTCATTCCCATTTGAGAAATGAGCCGAAGCAATTGAGAAAAAAAATAATAACCGGAAGACAACTTTGCTGTAATCGCATGGTTCAGAGAGGAATAAAGCGGATGATTGCATCAGTGCAGCTTCTCTCTTCTGTCTGCTGTAGAACATTTGGAGTTTGTGCTCCAGCCTTCTGCGGTTGTAACGTCGTTTCACCTCCTGTGGATCAATACGCTGGCCTGACCGGCCGTTTCCAGGGCTTCGCAGGATCAATGATCAGCTTTTATATCTCACACACACACACACGCACACACACACACACACACAAATGCAGGCCCTCCCTGTACCTCTGAAATGACACACGCCAGCTGTTGTTCACTAGATCAATGGTTGGCCCTCTTGAATCAGAGAGTGTGTGTGTGTGTAGAATGTGTTAAATTGATTTAGCAGGTTGTTATTTGAATGCAGCAATAGAAAGGTCACAATGAGACCAGCTACTGAATCAAAATACATCAATTATTCATATTATATAAACATTCTGGATGAGATAGATAGATAGATAGATAGATAGATAGATAGATAGATAGATAGATAGATAGATAGATAGATAGATAGTAAAGAGAAGACATCATGCACATTTCATATTTTATTATATTATATACTGGGATATCGCTTCATGATTGGCTGCTACTTAGCAGGAATCTGATAGATCCAAAGGCTAGAAAGACTTTTTTTCTCATTCTGTTCTCAGAGTTAAATAAACTTCTCACATGCAGCCGTACATCTTGGAGCTGAAATGGAACAACCTTGGCAACTATGATTACAGAGCAAACGGATTTTGACTTTCAGGGAACATTTCAACACATTTCAAGGTTTTTTTCATGTTAGAAACCACCGTGGAATCAGGAAGCTGAGGGAAGCTTCTCGTCATCAGGTGTTTGTGTTATACAGGTTTTGGAAACCACTGTAGAATCAGGACCACTGTATGTATTTTAGAATTTTTGTAGAATATTCACCATAGAACGAGACAAATTAAGTAGAGAATGAAGGGCTTTGATATTCATGTCATTTATTATTCCCCGTTCCTTCCCATCTTAAATGTGTCTTAATTGTGTTGTTCTTTGGAATCCTTCTTAATGTTTTCTTTAACATATTTGTCTGTTGTGAAGCACTTTGAGCTGCATTTCTTAAATGAAATATAAAAAAAGAGGAAAATCAAAAAAGGAATATGTCTCCTTTCAAGTTTGTCAGAAATGAACAGAAGCCAGTTCAGACGCAGCTGTTTCTGAATATCAGCTGCTTCATTACCATTGAATTATCAGCGACTCCCTGAAGAGGAAGGCAGGAAGATGCCAAAATGTCTAATGTTGTCAAAATGTCTTTTGGGTTTGAATGCACAAGCTACATTTACAGGCTATTAGTCACATGATTGGATTTCACCCTGTATCTTATATTTATGACACCATTAGTTTAGTAGAATGCTACTCTACGTTTCTGTACTTAAAAATCTCAGCTCCAACACGAAATAAAGTATTTTAATCTGTAGTAAAACACGATGTTACTGTTACACTATCAACATGTACATCATCGATATCGACATCATCAATACAATAAGAACATAGTTTAATATAATATCAATAGTAGGGCTGCAACTAACCACTATTTTGCTATTATTAATAAGATTTGAGCTGTTTGTGTGATTATTTAATTGGGTGGTTATTCTTCATATTCTGTAATGGTCCTCAGTGTGATTTCTATGATTTTCTGGATCTTTGAACTATTATTAATTATTGAACTTTGCATTGCAGATAATTTAGCTTATTTCAGTTTTTTTTCCACCTCATTTGGATCAGTTTGGTCTTGTTTTAAGGGGGAGCAGGGGTTAGCGCTGTTGCCTCACAGCAAGAAGGTCACAGGTTCAAGACCTCCTTGGTCCTGGGTCTGGGACCTTTCTGTGTGGAGTTTGCATGTTCTCCCTGTGTCTGCGTGGGTTTTCACCGGGTACTCCGGCTTCCTCCCACAGTCCAAAAACATGCTGAGGTTAATTGGCGACTCTAAATTGCCCGTGATTGGCTGGTGACCATCTGGGGTGTATCCCTGCCTCTCGCCGTAACGCACTGGGATTGGCTCCAGCAGACCATGTGACCCTAATGAGGAATAAGCAGGTATAGAAAATGACTGACTGACTGATGACTGGCCTCGTTTTAAATGAGGTGTTTTTATCTGCAGTAAAACACGAAGTAGGATGTTTTTGCAATATTCTGACTATATTTGCTCTATAACAGCAACATAAATTTATTCAGACTCTTGTAATATATATAGCAGGAAAACTGAAAAATAGGCAATAGGCTTACATTAGAGTGATAAAACTGCCATTTAGTAACACAAAATGTTAGATTTAGAACTATATTTGCTCTGTCACAGTAACATAAACTTATGTACACTTCTGTAGTCACCTCACATGTTGTAGATTTCTTTTGATTCCAGGTTTAAGTACATAACATTTGTAGTTAGCATTATTAACATATTTATTATCATTTATAGCAGGAAAACTGAAAAATAGGCCTGGGGATTAAATGGTTAAGGGGAGAAACCAGAGTCCACCTCCATTTCGTTCCGTCAAACCGGACTCTCTTACTGAACGGTGCTAAATGCTTCGGCTCATGGGCTCATGTGGATCTGCATTCTTCAGGGCCTCATTAATAAGCCTGACAAGGGCATCTCTCTTCCCGATGACTCAGCCCTGTTTTAATTTAAATCTCCACAACAGTGTAACTATCACTTTGCATTTGCGGCTAAGCTGTGTGAGCGAGCAGGCAGGGAAACGGAAGGGAAATCAAATCATCTCTGCAGCCCACCACGTAATGAACACAAACAACCTGACGCAGACACACAGCCATGTGCCCACGCCGCCTTACAGTGAAAACTTTCTTTACAGCAGTGATTTGTCTTGTCGAATAGATTTTTCCAAGTGAGATGGAATTTAATCTCTGCATCACCTCGGGTAATTTCTGTCTGTTTCTTTCTCTCTCTGTTCCACTCCTTCCCCTCCCGCTCATCACTCTTCCTCATATCTCTCATTCTCATCCACACAAAGAAACGTTCAGCGATTCACCGACGTCCATGTGAACAAACAGCCACTGTTCACATTAGGAATTGGCACCGTAAATGCAAGACTTCATCACAGGACACACCCCTGCCAAATCTGACCAGTACTACGCCTTAGAACTGGTTCCTGATGAAAAACCTCTGTTGAATTACTACACAAAGCCTATTCCTGTAATAGTGGTTGTGTAGTAAATGTGTAATCTATGCACTACTCATGACACAACAGTAGTTTTGTAGTAAAACAGTAGTGTTTTAGGAATCATGCAGATTAGTGAAAAAAAAACTGTTAAAGCTCTACTGCCTCACTACATTAGCCTTTAAATAATGATTGTGCAGTGATTTTACTACTTGATTGTGCAGTGTTTTATGTTTTATATAGTGAGACTAATGACTATCATCAAATTATTGTCTTCAGAACATACAAAAACAAACAAAAATATCCATGCGTTCCAGTCTCAATGGGTGAGTAATCCATAGGAAACAAAACATTTTGGAGGTGAACTATCCCGTTACCAGTAATATATTAGAATAATAATACTAAATGTGAAGGGAATGAGTAGTGATTGTATAGACGTTTCCCAAACAGCCAATAGTGAAGATGAAGTAATTAAGTATCTGTCATTATGTAGTAATTAACAGTAGTGAAACAGGCCAATTCTCTACTCATTACTATTGAAATGACTACATATCTGTAAATCACTACATATTTCAATAGCAATACAAGTAGTGAAATGGTAGTTTTTTGTAGATATTTAATAGTAGTGATAAGTAGTGATTCAATGGTGTTTTTAATAAGGGGTCCAGCAGTTCAGAGTTTATCTTTTCTTCTATTTAAATACATTGGTTTGCCTTTTATTTTTTGTTTTTTTTTTGTAAAAATGTATCCATCAGTCAACACCTAGTTTAAACTGGTTTGGCAGTTCTTATTAAATCATCTATTCCATCTTTTACTGTCTATGTGTGTGTGTGTGTGTGTGTGTGTGTGTGTGTGTGTGGTCCCGGCCTTCTACCTTATCAGTGTGGTGGCCTTGACATTCTATGGTGGTACAGTGGATTTCCCACTATGAATTCTAGTGCTTTTATTTTGGTAATAAGTGTATTTTCATGTTGATTGTCTTTCCATGTGTCCATAAATCTCCTGTTTTGCTGAAAACCTGTTGCTGTTGGACATTGCTTCCAAACCAAGAACAAGATGGAGCTCAGACTTCTCTTTATAATCATCATTCCATCCAAACCAGAAAGTGAGCGTGCAGCTCCTTAGTTCCCTTTGATATTTATAGATATTGACACTTTAAACGTTGAGGTTAGCAGTTCTTAAGACCTGAAAAAAAAGAAACTCACCTGCTTCAGCAAAAAACAAGTGTACTGTGAGTTCCACAATATTTTATCCTTCGGCAATAAAAACATAACTTACACCATTTTAAACTGAAATCATATGGCTTTTCCTAATAAAAATACAAAATGAGAACATATTATTTTGTTTTGCAAGAACGGGTGATACTATTTTTGCACAGAAAGAATGTTTTTCACAAATCTAAAGATAAACAACAAAACTGCAGTTTTATCACTTCACTTATCACTAATATATTTATTTATTTATTTATAATCTTTTTAATCGCCTATTTTTCATTTTGTAAGATGTTTAAAAAGGAGATTATAAAAGACTCAAATAATCACACAAACAGCTCAAATCTAAGTATATATATTAAACTATTTTCTTATTGTATTGTATTGTGTTTTACTACAGATAAAAAATACTTTATTTAGTGTTGTACTTAAGGTTTTCTCATGCAAAACATGCATAAAACCCAATGCTGCCCCCATATAACTGGGTTTTGGATTTTAACAGGTTAAATCTACAACACAATAAAATGTGCAAAAATTGAAGCTGGCCTGAATTTATGACTGAGGTTGTTTTTTTCCCTCCATATATGCATTCAGTCTTCTATGGAGCTTTGTCAAGTCTGAGAAAATCACCCTGGTGATGACAGCAGATTTATCTCAGCCTGGTTTTGCCTTGGAGACTTCAAAGTTGCAACGTAAAGACTAAAATAATGGGGGAAGGGAAATTTAAATGAAGTGGGCAATTTCTAGGGACTGATTTAAAAAAAAAAAGATGATGAAAGTTGCACTATGGGAAATGTAGGATTACCTATTATTAAAAAAAGGTATTTTTCCTGCATCTCTGCTGATATTGCATTCTATTAAGATGAATAGCTTCTTCCTTGTCTTCCCATTTCTTCTTTCCTTTTTGTAATTCCTCATATTTCAACTCTTTCTCCTGACCCCAGCTCTTTTCACCAATGGGCAGTCAGACCAGCAGCAGGGAGGCGGCCCCTTCACCTCGGTCCAATCAGAGGACATTTTTGGACGAAGTCATTTTGACCTTTAGTTCACCGATGGCCTGGCTGCTGATTGTGGCTCTGGTCATCACATGGTCGGGCGTGGCCATTGTTCTCTTTGATCTGCTCGACTATAAGACACTGACAGGTAAAGATGTCATTGTTGTTCATTTTCTTTTTAAATTTCAATCTTTTAATAGATTTTTTTTAAATAATTTGAAGCAAAGCTGCATTTTGATGTTGGCATCGTAACGTGATGTAATATTTCACAACATCCTGTGACACTTTCCTTTCCACTCATTACCCATGTCCATATTTCATCGGTTTTCAACACCCTCTCAGACATTTTTGAAGCGCGCTTCAAAAGTGGACGTGCTCTCATCAAGGTCATCATTTTCAACAACGTCCATGTGTCAAGTTTGGGGAATCACAAGTTCTGAATTTTAAACAAAAGTTGATGTTATGCCTCAACACCAGTGACGCTTTGACACAGTTTAGAGTTAAAAAGTGTGTTTCCCTTTATTTGATAGATGAATTGAAAATGACAAGGAGCGGAGAGACATTCTCTTATACATGTTCACATAACATTAGTCCATCATGTGATGGTTTATGTACCAGTGTAGTAATACAGCTGTGTACATACTGGGATCTATTCACTCCTCATTTTCACTTATTTCACTCATTCTACACTCATAGAATGAGAATCGATTGAAAGGGCACGGGGGTTAATCCTCTCCATTTTGATTAAAACACGTTTTACTATGAAGTAATATTATTTCCGCAATAAACAGTCTACTGTGGAATTATGTGTGTTCCCTGTTTTCCCTCCACAGACATAAGAGCGCTTGTGTTTCTTTATATATTTTCTATCTAATTATCTCCAGCTCATGTCCTAATTGTCCTGAGGGATCGTACGCCGTTTCCTGTGATCACATTTCAATTATCATCATAAGATAACACAAAATGAATTTTCTGGAGATTGCAACTGATTGATTAAAGAGAAGTCAAGATCTATTCTTCAAACAATTTCTCTTTCTGCTCGCTGGCACAATGATCAGGCCTCCGTCAAGAGGATTATTTTTTGTATAAGCTTCTGATTTCTGCTCCAGAAATCAAAAGAATACACATGTATTGACCACATTACGCTCCAGTTATGATTTAGACTGTTTTAATAACTAATAATTACCAATATATTGCTCCAGTTGAGGTAGAACCAATATATTTATGTACATGCTAACATGGTGAACTTGAAATCCTAGGAAACCAAGCATTGTTCACGTGAACATCAACACTGGATCTGTAACAAACTGTGTGAAAGGAAGATAGTTTGCAGTTTCACCAAATCTCTAATTATTTCCATTGCTACTGTGCATCTTGAGACCTTTCTCTGCCCTTAATTGGCTGTTTTATTTTGGGGATTTGTAATTTCCATGTGAATTCCTAATTATTTCTGAGACACTTTCTCAAATGATTTGCTATAATTATTGGAAAATAAAAACTGTCTTTAATGGGTGCACTTTGAAATAATTCAGTTAAGTTCCTAGCAAGACACTGATTCTTTTCATTTAATAGCCAAGTTGAAGATGCAAATTTTTAAAAAATTGTCTATTTAATTACTTTACTTCACCCTGATCCTTTCATTTTATATCACTATTACTTTTACAGGTATGTGATGGTTAATTTTGGGACGTTTTACAGAAAAGGTGGTAGAGTTTCATAGGATTTAACAGAAACGTTCCTTTGCTGTAGTTTTAGTGAATATCAAACATATTTCAAAATTATTTTTTAAAGTCCTAAACAGAGCACCCTGGTTGCCAAATGGTTACTGAGCACACCACATAACAACAATGTCCCTGGTTTTATTGCAGCCGGCAGGAAGAAATCTGCTTCTTCACCATCCAAATAAAGGCAATGTTGGGATGCAATAAAGTTGGAATGCAATAAAACATCTTCTAAATTTTGGGAAACTTACTTTCTTTTCTAGTATCTTTCCTAGAAGTAGCTGCCAGGTTCATTCAACACAGTTATGTAATAAATGGGAAATTTCCTTTATTCATTATAGTGGTTTTAAGAACCAATCTATTATGGCAATATAACAAACACAATGTGAACTCAAATAACCTTTTGTTTCTCTTTCTTTCTACCCTTTCTGTAAAATGTCCTAAAACACAGAGCATAAAGTTAAAGCAGTCAAAATGGAGGATAATAGTGATGCATTTTTTTCACTACATTTAGGAAAAGATTACACTGCCCTTTGTAGGCAACCTCTTAGAAATGATAGGAAGATAATTAAGAAATAATAGCGAAAAAGACATTAATAAGCCTGATGGTAAAGCATTACCTGGAGTAATATAAAAAGACCTGAAACACAAAGGTCAAACTGCCACCAGTCTTCCAACCACACAACAGGAAAATCAATCGCTTCCATTGTGTCAAAGTATACACCAGAGTGCATTTAATGTACTGTAATAATAACCTTTCTATCAATTCACCTGCATATCTCTTGCTTATCACTTCCACCTCAACTACTTCCACAAGTCGTAAGGACAGTCCTGTCTCACACACACCCACACACTCATCTTTAACTCCTGTCCCCATTCTCCTTCCATCTTCACGCTGTCAATCACCTGCCATCCCATCGAAAGAGTACACATCATACTGTGACGACCCCGTGTGTTTATCTCCTGGTAAAAATCCACAGCAGCAACAAAAGCACGAACAGTTTGAATGCCTCGCATGCATTGGTTGTACTAAAGAGGATGTAGATGGATAAATATAATTCTTGACCAGTGTTTCAATGCACAAGACACGTGCTGCTTTTATCGGTTTAAACTTTTAAACAAGTGTCATTGCTGGCCGACCCCCAGAGAGACGCCATCTCTCTAAATAGAAAGGAGCATGGATCGATGCAGTTGTTGTAAAGCAACTTAGGGGGAGAGGATTCAGAAATGCACATTTCTTGAAAGTTTTAAACCACACAGGGCGGAAAAGCTGCCTTAAAGGATCATTTCACACAAATTATTCAAGGAATTTCTTTTTTAAAATACTCTTGCAGATAGTTTTATAGCTCGCTTTCAAGTGATGTCACAATGCTACGTCACCAGAGTGCAAAATTCAGACGGACGGCAGGAAGTCAAGTTAAAGCTTGCAAAGATGACGATGATTTGTGTAGTTTACGGCTGTGAACCGAGAAAAAGTCATTGTTGTTAATTGTTTGAAAATTGAAAAAAATACGCTGCAAACAGTAGATTTTTGACCTACGTTTGAGTTCTGGAGGAGCTAAGTCCGCTAACGCCGCTAAGTGACCACTTCTTCAGAGGTAGCTCTATATTAGAAAGTTAATTTGTTAATATATCATTAGCTGTCGTTAAATGATCATTTATAGTCGTGTAATGTGGTGATCGGACTCTGCAGCAGCTCTGCTGAATCTGACATTATAGATGCTAGCAGCTAGCATAATTATATAAAGCAATAAGAATAGACAGTCACCGTGGCAAAGACCAATATTAGATATTATAGGCCGATATATTTTTAAATTAATTTATGGTATCCTCTTCTCAAAATTGAATCTATCCTCCACAACCTCTTACTTCCTGCCACATCATCATGATCATGTGACTGCAACCCTGCTATTCATTGAGGTTTTCTATAAGAGAATAGACTGAAAACTGTCTTCAGGGTTTTCACAAAGGGCTGGTGAAAAGATCTCTATTGTGATTTGGGTGAATTGACACTTTAAGTTATTCAAATGTTGATTTACCCGTTCAGTGTGTGTTTCCTGCCGAAACGCTTCCGCCAAACGAATCATTCTTCAATAGAATTGGGTGTTTAAATTATACGAAGTTTACTACGTCTGCAAACAGTCTGTGTTTATCCAGCCAAACAGCTAGAGAATAGTGACAAATTAAAGGAAAAACAACATAAAACAGCTGGCCTCAGTGCTCATTGATTCAGTGTTTTGGTGGCGAGCTCCATCTAAAATCCCCCCAGGTGTTAAAAACCGTTGATGTTTGGTGACTGTGAAGGCCACAGCGCATGATTCACATCATTTTCATACCCGTCCAATCATCCACTCATGTCATGCAAAATATGGAAATGTATTTTTTATGGTTCGACACTTTTCCTTTAACTTGTCACCCAACAGCTTATATTCTCTATCTCAACAGTCCACTTAACAACGTGCGCTCGCATTACTATCGTGGAATTGCATGTGTGTGTGTGTGTGTGTGTGTGTGTTTGCCTGCAGTCAGTCCTCTCTGACAAAGTAGAATTGTGAAACAAAAGGAGATTTTTTTATGACCACTGACAGTGACAAATACGTGCAAGTTAATGCGGCTAAGGAACACAAAGTCCCTGAATGAGATTTATATGCATTTATTCCATGCAAAGTTATCAGTAGAAGTCTCAATCTTTTCTCTAAGTGAAAGAAACATTTCTCCCAATGCAGTGCTAGTCTGGGCTAAGCAGGGAACTGCATATGAAAATAGGCCTGTACAATGTAGTTATCTTCAATTTTCAGAAGCAAATATTTGCAAGTCGACAATGACAAAACACTGGGCTGCATTTTTAATCATAAGCCTTTCCTGCCACCATGACATTTAAAAAAAAAAGGCCAGTGTGTGTAGACATTTTTTGGACAATAAAGAAGAAATTCAATTCTCCCTGTCATAAAAGAGCAAGAGATAGAGATGTATGTGTGCAATAAATTAGTCGGGGGGGAAAGGAGCACGACAAAGCGATACAGATATATAGGGAGACAGAACCGCATGCAATCATGTAGGCCTACTGTAAAGGAAAATAAAGCAACATGGAGGAGATAAAGGCAGAGAAAACAGCAGGAAGGATGAAATGCAAAGATGTCAGGGAGAAATGGAGGAAAGGGAAAAAGAAAAAGAAGCCGCAAACAGCGAAAGTTCAGTCGAGACACCTCATCAAACCCTTGTTCTTTCCGTCTCTGACAGCGAGGCACAAATGGAGTAATTCTTAAGAATAATGTATGCGATTCTTCTTTAAAATGGAAAAAACTACTTGGATTGAGATAGATTGGGATCTTACTGGGGGGCCACGCATGGTTTACTCTGGTTTCAGGGAGGGAGGGAAACAAAAGAAGGAGCAGTGTTCCAGATCATTTAGCCTCAGCATTGCCTGTCCTACCACCTGCATTAGGTTATCCATGCTGACAATGGACGTTTAGATTAGTCCTCATGTTGTGTTTGTGGTCAAATCTGTTTCAAAGTTTTTGTAGCTTTGATCAGATTCCTAAGATTCCATGAATTTGTCCACAATGAAGATTTCAGCAAACAAAATAAATTCAATTAATTCACATACAATTTTGTGTGTTTTATTCAACTTTTTCTTGGTGTTACCGGTCAACAGTGACAGATCATTAGAAATGAATGGGGTAGACCAGAATCATACGTCTATAAATATGTCTATATTTGTCAGATGGACACACACACACACACACACACACACACACACACACACACACACCACATTTTAAATGGTTTCAAAAGAAATGTCCTTGGTAAAATTTACATTTTTGTTAATGTCATATCATTCAAAAGACCAGTAGCTTTGATCCAAAGTAGTCTGTGATAAACAGTAGACTGTTTCATCAGATTATTTCTTTCAGTCTAAATAATCCAGAAATTGGGTTAGGGTTAAGTTACATTGATAAAAAACAAATTCTAACACAACAAGAGGTGATAATGTATGTATTGTTACAGTTCTTATGATGAGTCTTAATGGAACGATCAAGTTTGACTGACACCAAATGGATGAAACGAACACAACATGAGGGTTAAATAACAGGCGGTGGAATCATGGTCTTGTTGGTTGTAGGACCTGGTGCAGCATGGACGTAAAGTTGACCCCTTGATGCCTGAATATATTTACAATTGTATAAAAAATATGAATTAATTTAATTAATTGTGTTTTTTCTATCAATCTGATGATAAATTAAGTAGAGGTTGCACATGAAATAGATGTAGGTATGGTATGTTAACCAATGGTAAATTTTATTATTGAAGCCATAAAACTCTATACAACTATTTGCACTAATATTTTCACTATAAGTAACTATAACTGTGTACTAACTACTATACTATAACTAGAGACCATCTAGAACAGGGGTGTCAAATAAACACCCTTGTGTGTCCACTATTTTTGGACTTTGAAAAGTCACCCAGTGCCAAATTGGACCCTTTGGGTCCCATTTACAAAAGTAGTTGTGGTTCTTGTTGAGGCTCAGATGAACATTGCACTTTGAGCATTTGATAACAGTCACATTTCACATTTTGGGCATTGCTGCTCACTTTCAACCACTGGCCAGTGATGCATCTGAACCCACCTCCTGTGTTGGAATAGCCTTAGCTGGACCTCCGTGTTTCTTCTTTTGAAACTCACTTTCAACACACCGGCATTAGGGGAATGCTATTTCGTCCGCAGTCGGAATGCAAACGGTACGATGCGAAGTTGCAACAATCGGCGCTAAGGAGTTTCAATAACAGACACGCGGCATGACGTCAGTGGCTTAAAAAGGCTGCTTGTACCCTGCTCACTCAGCATGTCTTGCATGGAGCACTGAGATAAGTCCTAGCATGTTCTGCAGGATGAAGTGTGCTCTCTGCGTGCTGCTTCCTCATCCCGTTTTGCTGCACCACAGATAGCGAGCGCTACATCTAAATGCTGCGTGTGGCCGTGAATGATTGCAAATGCAAACTCTGCGGCGAGTTGAAGGCCTCTGAGCAATGTTCCCGCTTTTATCTCTTTATAGATTCCCCCGGCTTTTATGTGTCTTGTTCCCGTCTGTTGTTTGTTCGCCTCTCTTTTTTCTATTCATACTTTACGTCATGCTGTCTGAGTTAATGTCTTGTTCGCGTGTCTCTCTCCCTCAGGTCTCCCTCCGCCTTCTGCCATCGCTAAGAGAGGTTTGAGAGCTCGAGGCAAGCAGCAACTTCTGCATTATCATACATAGCACGTTCACTCCTTAGGAATGATTTTAATATTACTGTGTATAATATTGATTTCTCAGCCACTATGTGACAAAACTCAGACTCAAACAGCTGTGGTGAAGAAAACAACATGGCCTGACCCCGCTGGAGTAAACTTAGCTAACTGTATATAAACTACAAACAGTATAATGCTGCACGCTGATGCTTCAGAATTGATAATCCAATGATGTTATTCAAAGTCTACCATTCAAAGAAAATAACTGTTTTTTTCAATGCAGACAACTTTAAGCTAATCAGAAATACATTCTATACATTGCCAATGCGCTAAATGACTATTCTAGCTACAAATGTCTGGTTTTTGGTGCAATATCTACATAGGTGTATAGAGGCCCATTTCCAGCAACTATCACTCCCTTATTCGACCACTGCCTGCAAATAGATCAGTGAAAAAATACTGGTTGGCAAGATGAGAAAGACAAAAACTTCTAAAATACAGTTTTAAAAGCATTCATCAGGTCTCAAAATCTACGTTTGTGTTCATGTTGGTTTCATGTCATTCACAATTTTAAATATTTTAAATATTTCATAGTGTTTTTAAATTTTAAAACCATTTTAAGAGGGTTAAACTACCAAGTTATTAGGATTACACCACATGATAGTTTTGACATTATCCCAAATAATATTACTTTCCCAAGACTATTTTCAACACAAACAGCATAATCTGATAAAACAATTATAGGCCTACATATCTTTCCATTTTTCCCCCCTATTTTATATTGTATTGTTCTTCTTTGGTCTATTTAGGTGGTGTTCGTCCAGTAAAATCAAGCCCTGCCCCGAGTGAGGTCACAGCTCAGGAGAGCGTTGATTGGTTGGATATGATATGGACGTTTGCGGCCAATTTGGTAGCTCCCGATGAGGAAGAGGAAGGTATTCACCAGCTAACTGAAACCTTCACATGTAAGAAAACATCAACTCACACTAATTAACCATCTAAGGGACGATCACTGTTGTACGCTAATGGGAACGTGTCATTCTCACAGGATTCGTTATACCGGCTAAAGATATCGTCCTCATTTATCAAATGAACAGGAAACTGGTCATTTCCAAGCAAAAACCAGCATTCGTTTTCTTAAATATCACATACTTTGCATGAATGTAAGAATTCATCAAACAGAGGTTCACAGACTCATAACTGCATAATTAGATTTCATCTTACATTTACAATGATGTTTATTATAAAGGTCTTATATAAAAAAAAGTTGATTATGATGATTATTATTTTCCAAGCAGTCACATCAACCTGTTTATTACTTAACGTGTGGGCTAAATGGCAAACTGAGGAAATTAAATAAATAATAACTCTGTTTAATTGTTTCTTTCTTTAGGCTTATTAGTTTATTCGATATTGATAGAGCACACTAGAATACAGACAAAATACCAATAGCGTACATATTTACAATTATCTTGCCCTTACATCTGGAAACTGAAAATTTAAGCAGATCAGATGGTTGCAGCCACATGCTCCTTGGCGCGTGTGTGTATATATATGTGTATATGTGTATATATATATATATATATATATATGTGTATATATATATATATATATATGTGTATATATATATATATATGTGTATATATATATATGTGTGTATATATATATATATATATATATATATATGTGTATATATATATATGTGTGTGTATATATACACACATATATTCGAATTTCCCAGCTCCCTGTCATAAACTGTAGGGGCGAGGCGTGTAAGATCAGGGGTGTGAAATTTAAATGACGACTTTTTTCAGCCGCCACATTCATCAATGCCCGTTCATTCTCACAGTGGGATTGGCGAGCTGAGCACGTTTCATGAATCACACGTGAACCCTGTCGTAAAATGAGTTCTGCGATCAGATCAGCGCCAGTTTCTAAGCCAGATTGATAAATGACGGCCATTAGTTGTATTATTCCATTTCAATAACAATCTTTACTCCATCTAGAGCTTTATTTTCCTGCTGTTCCAAGGCCAGCATCAGAGCGAACGCTTCACATTTTTTCAATATTTTCTTTTTTTTTTTGAAAGTGGAGCCTGCAATGTACCGTGTGTGTAGATTACATTACTTTAATACTAAGAAGAAATATTAACGTGTGTAATTCTGTATTTACAAGCAGAGTGCACATCCCATCTCAGACTCTTCTCATCTTTTTGCTGAAACCAGATATTTTTAGTGTAAATCATAATAATCTAGACAATGCCATTAATAATAATGATGGAGCTGTCGCATTAAAGAACATAATCGCTCACTCACTAACAAGAGTTATGATGCCCCTTGAACCCACTAAATTGTAGGAGTACATGAGCATAAAATAAACTTCCCATCTTATCTACTTATTCAATTATCAGAACCAATGGTCCATTATAAATACTTTTAATTAACTGTGATAAAAACATGGAACTCGAGCACTTATTAAAACACTTCACTTACAAGACAGAGAATCATGAACACAACAAGCAACTCATATACAATGAACCTCTGACTTCAATCAAGGCATTTCATTAATTCTTTGCTGGGTATGAAAATATGAATCTACATGTTAACAATTAGTAGTTTGCATGTGTGTCATTTTTCATCCTCTAATATTTATTCCTGTTTGGATTTGATCAGCTATTGGGATTTATTTTCAGTCTAATTACTCCTTTTTGTTTCAGCTTTCCACACAGAGGAGCTCTGAAAAAAAACAAAAAAAAACAGGAATGGAGAAGCACAGAGAGGTGACGGGAGGAAGAGAAACCCAAAAGAAAAAAGGACTAAAGTGGAAGAGAGGATGTAGAGACACGATAGGGGGATGAACAGTAAATCGCTGCAATGTTTCTTTCTTTCTGTCCATCTGTTGTGAATAAAAACTGCTAATATAAATCATCAGCTTCAGTTTTCTTTGTTTTGTTTTTTTTGGCCTGCAGCTGAAATATCATTAGATTTTTTTAATAGACTAATTATTAAACTGCACACCGAGCCTAAAAGAAAGTGTTTGACCATCTCTTAAATCAACGACATGTAATACATTTTACAAACTGCCTCCTACGCCGTAATAAACTTCAAACTTTACCACACATCATAATAATAGTGTGATCAGTGTTTCCACAGAGGGATACTATGCAGTAAAAATATACTGCACACATGCTAACCAATGTTGCAGTTAAATAAAAGCACACTGTGGAGCTCTTCCATTTCCTTTCCTCCTGTTTACAGTTTCCACAGCTGGTGGCCTGAGCTGGAGATGACCAATGACCACAGGCCTGGCTCTAACCAATTTGGCACCCGAGGCAAGATTTTAGGTGGCACCTGTCTTGTATCGGAATAAATTCCACTGCTCACAAAGACGGAACAGCTTTGTCGTAGATGTTTTGTTTAAATAAAGAAGTTGCTCATTCAAAATACTACTAATAATAGGTGGATGTGATGGGAGGATTTACACGGAAGGATTTCAAGAGTAAAATAAAATGAAATAATATAAATGAAAAAAACCTAAGAAATATATGTATAATGGAGACTATACTGTAAAGTAGAATATACAATGCACTTTTTCTGATATGCAAATTACATTAGTAATTTATATATTAGTAATGATATCAATGTTATTGTCATTAGAGTGAAATGCTATTTAGCAAAATGAAAAGAATCATTAAACTGCAGTAAATATATATGTTTCTACTCTGACATTAATGATGCACTATGATATAAAGTTTAACACTTTACACACACTTTAGACAACATGAACTAAGGCAACAAAGAGCAAGACTTACAACTATAATATATGAAGGAGAGGGAGGTTATTAGCATTTTGATGAGCTAACCAGATGTCAAAATATTGACAAATTTTATATTATGTTACTATCACATTTTTTCTTATAACAGCTGAGGTTTTTTTTAAAAAGTACACCTGCAGTCACAGTAATTCCATGATGGTATTTACTTTCGCTTTTAACAAGTGGAATATATGAGCATTTCTGTCATGTGAGACCATGTTAACGTCATGATAATTAGGTGGGATTTATGCATTTGTTTTTTTGGCTTTGAGTTAACATTTTTACTTGCTAAAATGTGGCCTAAGAGGAAAAATTGAAAATAAATGAAACTTAAGGGAACAAATACATAGGTCATGACCTCTGTGTCCACCCCGGCCCTGCCAGTGAGGAGCCTAAACATGAGAAGGAGATGAGGGTGGGAGACAGAGAGAAAAAAAAAATCAAATCATATCACCTCAGGTAATTTGAGCTTTGAGATTTCACCTGGAACATGCTGAAACACTCACGACGGCTGTTGAAATATAACAAAAGATTATTCCCATTCACAGCCATGGTGTTGACTTTGATAGTATCCCATAGCATAGTGCTAGAAGCAGAGAGACACCATGAATTGGTTGCTGGGTTAGGTTTTTATTTTTAGTTGAATTTTTGGTTCTTTTAAGGTTGTTATGCTTCCACAGATTTAACATTGCATTGTTTGCAGTATGACATTTTCAAACCTGCGTGTATCAAAGTCCCCCTCAAATAAGCAGCTTTTTTTTTTGCTTATTGTTCCTTTACTTGGACGTTTAATCTTAATCAGAGTGATGTATGTGCAGAGTTTTCCACTAGAAGGTTCATCTGCTGCAAGTGGAAGGTTTGTCTGTGGTCACCATTAATCTCAGTTTAAGGCATGCACATGCAAGGATGATTTGTGACATCACAACTTGCTTGGAAGCCAAGTCAAGGTATAGTATGCAAGAGAAAAGTCAAAGCCTCCAATGCAGGTAGACTGAAGATGGGTTTTCCAGGATTGTCCAGCAGTTAAATGAATTGACTACTACAATTCTAACCAGGTAATTAAACCTTTTTTTTCCAGACAGACATTATTATTCAAAGCACAGTTTTTTTACATATCTTATCCATCAGGGATCTTCATCCTGATTTCACTGAGCCCCATCTTCAAATCAGCCCTAACAAACTCTCCTCTATGTTATTTCCCTGATAAATACATCAGCTGCTATGGGTATGTTAATGATTAATTAAAATGAGTCAGCCCGCAATCAGTATTGTGGGAATGTGTTTGCGGTGTAATAACATTATCATGAAATTAAAATTACATTATAATGAAATCATATCTTTATTGCGGCTCGGATGCATTTGAACCACATTGCGATGAACAGAAAATCTCTCCATCTCTACAGGGATTGTTTAAAACATGGCTCAGATTAGCATCTTAGAAATTAAAATATAAATGAGTCATGAGTCATATAAATTAGTTGATCCCCGAACATGTTGTG
Organism: Lepturacanthus savala; assembly: GCA_030544235.1. Lineage (NCBI taxonomy): Eukaryota > Metazoa > Chordata > Actinopteri > Scombriformes > Trichiuridae > Lepturacanthus > Lepturacanthus savala. The sequence continues at coordinate 6,843,754 of CM060477.1, read as the reverse complement.
GAGATGACTTTTATTTTAAAAGGAAAGAAAAGTATTTCTTATTTAGTACAGTCAGAGCAATCTGATGGATCACTGGAAAACTCAGTTTTGAAGATAACATAACTTGTGCCTGTTTAATTTTCTTTGTGAAATTAATGAAAAACGATTTGAGTCTTTAGAGCAAAAATAAAGACCATTTCCACTCAGGTGAGGGCTTGTGTGGCAACTTGAGCAGCATCCAGACAATAATTTAACACCGAATTACAGCCAAAACGATGCACGCTGTGGTCTGATTGTACAAATTAAACAAAAAGTGATGCAGGTTTTGGGGAATGAGATTGAGGATAGAAACTGAAGTGAAAAATCCATGATGTGGTTTTATAAATTATTTCTTGCAGCAAAGAATGTTCTCCCCAAAATGTAAAAATGTAAAACTATTCCTTTTAGAGCTACTACCGTCCTAAGTACGAGAGCTCTTGTTTTAAAGCTGCCTGGCAGTACAAAGACTCCAGCTCTCTCATGTAGCGCTTCTCTCCAATTACTGATCTCAAATAGATGAAAAGCGTTCTCATTGAAAAATGGTGAATCGCGATTTTAGAGAAACGTATGCAAGAGAATTCAAGTTTAAAGGTTAGACTTCTGTTGTGGTTTTCATCACTGGTACCGGAATGTAAATGCTAATTCAATTACATCAGTGATGTAATGTGATGGGGTAAGAGCGTTTAATCATTGAATAATTGACAAAAAAAATACTGACTCACACACACACACACACACACACACACACACACACACACACACACACACACCTGCTGTTAGATTCCTGGCAGTAAAAGTGATGAATAATGGATCTCAGTTTTCCGTAGCCTGGGGGAGAAGCTTTTAAACATAATTTGTTGCTTTAATTTATTTACACAACCGGGCAACCTCGGCCCTCAGGTGCATTACACAGACATGAAGTGCACGGGGAAGGGTACATGCACAATGGGCACACACACATACCCTGTAGGCTACATAAAACATCGCACCTGAACTTGTATATATCTGCAACCAGATATGACATGTACTTCTGTATGCAAATCCATGTCAGAGACAATCTGAAACCTGTGAAAAATTCAATAGAGATCGAATGAAACAGATGTCATCATGAGTCTCGGAGCGTCCCATTGGAAACCGTTTATGTCCCAGAAATAAAGAAGTTAGTGTTCATACATGATGCAATCAGATTTTCAGTATAACACAATTTTGCTTTGATTTATTTAAATTTGCAGCCACAGACAGGTACAGAAGCTACATGTATTTAAATATGGAGGGTTATGGAAGGTTTAACCATTAAAACCAGCAAACATCTGATCAAAATCACACAAGTAGATGGTTTTGACATAATAGTTACGTAGCATGCATTATATGCACGTTGCTACTTACAAATTGTTGACACTGTCCAAGAAAAAATGGAATCTTGTTAAAACAGAAGTCCACACTGTAACAAAAAACATTTAGGAAAACCGACTACTCAGCTGTTCTTAGAGGCTGTACCTTTAAGAAGTAAACAGGGCGTTGTACTCTATCTGATGTACAGTAGGAGTAGCACCTTAAAATCTATTCTAAAAGGTCACAGGAAGCCAGATAAGCTAAGACTGGACTGATGTGCTCTCTGCTCTTAGTTGGAATACTCTGCATCCAACCTGCAGAGTATTGGATGAGCTGAAAGGCTTTCAGTAGAAAGCTTTGATCCAAATCTAAGACAAACACCAAGACTTCTGACCTCCAGTTTAATCCAGGGAGTTAGTTTCCCCCGATCGTTTTTTGATTTAGGGTTGACTAGTAGGATTTCAGTTTTGCCCCGGTTAAACGTTGAGAAAATCCATTCATTCATTGATTTATTCATTGCTAATTGACAGTTGGTGATGGTGTTCACAGCTGGAGCATCATTTGGTTCTGTGGATATGTACAGATGTGTCAAAGGAACATTCATCGTACTCCGATGAGAAAACAATAATGGACCGAGGTAGCTCCCTAGTGGAACCCCATATTAGTTGTTTCTTAGACACATGATCTCCAAGCCTGATATAAGTTCAGAATGGTTTAACATGCAGTCTAAGAGACCAGCCAATTTTCAAAATAAGTAGTATGTCATGGTCAGTCATTAAACGCAGTGCTTAGGACTGAAAGGATAAGAATTGACACCTTGTTTTTGTTTCCACCACAGTTTAGTCTAGGGTCGCTTATCTTAGTTTAGCTTCAGTGCTTGACAACAGCTGTTTTGAAGGCATCTGGGGAAATTCCTGTTGTTAGTGAAACACTATGAGACACCTTCTTAAGGAATGCTGTAGGTACCGGATCAACACATGAGCAGTTACACTGCGACAATACACACAACACATTTCTGTTGAGCTCTGTGGCAGGGAGGGAAGTGGTGAAATCATACTCGTGTTTCCAGCATTTTCTGTAATGATGCTGGAGAAGCAATCTCTTCTTGCCAACAATACAGCTTTATTACAGGCAGTCATGGCTTCTCTGTAAATATGTTGGTCAATTATTAGCTTGTTTTTTTCCATTTCCTCTTAGACTCTTCCTGTGCTTAAACGAAAAACAGAGGAAAACAGCCAGATTATCGAGAAACTATCGGTCAGCCTCCTTTTAACTTCCAGTGGCTCAACAGTGCACCACTGAAACCGAATACCATGTAATTTAGAGAGCTTTTCTGACAGAATGGCTCAACTGATCTCAGAGCATCAGAAAACTTCAGCTTCATTTTTGTCATCCAGAAACCTCTTTTGAACTTCCCTTTTTTGTTTGGGCTGCTGATATTTGTAAATCACTTACTGAGACGTTATAAATAATTAACGCAGCTGTTATCTCTTAATCCAGAGACATAATAAGTTAAAACTGTCCAGCAGATCTATGAGTCCTAAAGCGTTAGAGTCATTTCATTTGATAAAGTGAATGGAATCTCACAGCAAAGACCGCTGATTCTGCTTTGAGCATTATTTCTTTGTTATCCTTGAAGCATGGAGCTTTCGTGCCCCTCCTCCTCCAAACTCTGTTCATAAATACTATTTCTGCATCGCTGATGATGTGCACTTCTCTGGAGATCCACACCAAAGCCCTCGGAGTGTAACAGACAGCTGGTGCCCTGCATCCCCGGTGAACGATATATCTGATCCGGTGACTTTACGCACAACCTCCCCTGAGCCGCTCCTGGGATACTCATCTAGCTCGGACAGGCAGGGACACTTGTCCAGGATGTTTGCCGCGTCCTCTGGGGCAGGCAATGGCTCAATATAGTGTTATTCATTTATTTAGTAATAAATGTTTCTCACTGCACCCTGCAGCAGAACATGTTTCCAGTTAATTCAGCCCCCGCAGTGTGCACTCTGCAGTGACTTTACACACACAAAATATATGAAAACTAAAACAGCACTCGGTGATACATGATCAGTTTAAGATCTTATTTCCAGATTCCCTGAAAGCTGTGCTGCTTCACAATTGAGATGATTAAACGTTGAGCAGACTTTGATTTGAGATTTGAGTTGGTCGATTATATCTTTTAACATTGAAAAGTGCCTACGAAATAATTATGACTCACTAGCACAAACACCAGTAACACTGCTGGTTTTAAATCTTTATGATAAAGTGGGCGATTTTACACTGTCGAAATAAAAAATCTTGTTTTTTCTCTCATGCAGCGAACTGAGAGACTAAAGCGTACTATGAATGCATATTTCAGAGCACTGTAAATCTGTAAAACTATTGCATGAGCACATTTCAATTTTAAAAGATCTAATCCAACTCAAATCTTAAATCAAAGTCTGCTCAACATGTTATTACCTCAACGGGAGCGCAGCATAACAGATGATGAAATGGATGATGTCACGATGTGACAGATGGCAGGATTCTGGAAATAATAAAGTACTATTTTGATTTCTATATAGTTTTTATGTATATTTTGTATGTAAAATAGCTGCAATGAGATGGTATTCTGAGCTGCTCCTTTCGGTTGCCTGGTTGCAAGTGACAGCACATGATGCATTGCCAAACACCAACATGCCAACACCCTGGCTTTTAAAGGGGATGGGAGATTACACTCAGATTGGTTGAGTTCATATTACGCCCAAACCGCACCTATGATTAATTCAGGAACCCAAAGTGTTTGCATCTTCAAAATAGGGCTCATGCTGTGTTAGTTATCCTCTCTCACAATTCTTGACAGAGAAGGCTCATTAGTGTCAAACATCTTCTATTCCGAGCATCTGATAAATCCAAAACAGATTTCAAGATCAGCAGTGCCACAAACCCCTGATCACTCTCACCCCATGATGAATTTCATGTTTGCCAAAAGTCCAGTCTGTGACTCCAGACGGTGTTTACAGTACACGGAGAGTCGCCCATGCTGAGCTCTTATTCACAATAAGCTGTTTACTGCGCATGCATCTACACATTCCCAGCATTAATAACTTTTACATTGAAATACTACACAGAAACCAATTATTAAGCACAAAAAGGCGAGATTATATATATATATATATATATATATATATATATATATATATATATATATATATATATATATATATATATATATATATATATATATATATATATATATATATATAGAGAGAGAGAGAGAGAGAGAGAGAGAGAGAGAGAGAGAGAGAGAGAGAGAGAGAGAGAGAGAGAGAGAGAGAGAGAGAGAGAGAGAGAGAGAGAGAGAGAGACATACTGAGACCCAAAGAGAAGCCCAGAGAAACAAGTAAGGATATATGTGCCTCTACAAATACTGGTGCTCAACAATTTCTTTCGACAAACATTAAACTGACCCTCCAAAAGTTATCTATCCTGAACCCTCCAAGTCATCTTCTTGTTAATCCTTCTAACTCCAGATCTGTTAATTCAAGCAATCACTGTCATTTCCTCTCAGGTCCCCACCAGGCCCCGCTCTCCAATCATATCTTTCAATGTCACCCCCCTTTTCCTCAATCCCTGTGATAAGTAGGAACAGCAAAATAAATACTTTATTCACTGTCATTTTGCTTTCAGGCTTAAGAACTAGATTACTGTCTCTTGCAAGCCTAAGCCTCCTGAGCCAGTCTCTCCAGTTGTCTTTGCCCTTTTCAACACTTGATCACGGTCAAACAAATCCTTTATTCTTAATTACTTTGTCTCCTCACAAAACTTTGATTTCTTATGTCTATCAAAGACTTTGCTCTAATCTGGGGACTGCTGCCCCCTGGTGGAGCTTTGACACCTAAATATGGCTTCCTGAATGGCCTGAGGTCCATTGGCCATGGTGCAGGCATTGTAGAGGTTTAAAAGCAGCAAATGTGTCCTATTCACTGTCGGATCATTTCAGTTCTGTGCTATAACTTTCCATATTGAGTGTGATATCCCAGTATGTTCTGTTGATTTCTACTGACCCTCTAGATCTTCTTCGAATGTTATGAACAACTAGGGCTTCTTTTTCTTCTTGAATTCTTCTGCCTTTTTTTGGAAGTTTTCAGTAATAGTTTTGTTAGATGTTTACAATTTCCAAATGAAAGTCTGACATTTTTTCCCCTTTCTTTTTCTCTCTTGTACTGAAAAGATACTGAACCATGACCCTAAATCCAAGGTACATGCTGTACTGTGAATCTTTATACCATTATATCCCTAGCATACAGCGGGACTGTTAAAATTATGTTCTGTTCTTAACACGGCTGTAAGGTTTATCAGCATCTAGTGGAGCACAGTTGGCAGAAATGGAATATAATATTCATAACAATGTTTAAAAGTATATAATTCAATAAAAATACGATTTTTTTTATTACTTTACATTGAGACATTTTCCCAGACATTCCTACATGGTTCCCCTCCATTGAGCCATCAAGTTTCTACAGTAGCCCAGAACAAACAAACGGCTCTAGGGACAGATTTTCTCATTTTTTCCAGCTATGATAGGTTTTCCTTTATGCTTGGGGTTCTCAGTTTGTTGCAGTCCTCACCGCTACACCCCAACAGAAACTACAAACTGTATGGTCAAAATTGGATATTCAATAAACTCTGAGAAACTGTCCACAATTAGTAGATGAATGGAAAACAACCTTCTCGTGTCAAACTCTGCACTTCAACTTTCTGCACAGTGAAGCTCATTTAATCAACTGCAGGAACAAGAGGAAAAACTTATTTTTGAGTAGTGGTGGTGTGGTTTACCATGTTATTTTTAATTCAAAAGGATTGGCAATGCTTTGGCGGCGTCTTGTTTCTACCATACTGATGAATAAATTATAATTTTCCAGCCAAGATCCTTGTGCTATATCAATAATTTTGGGGACAATTCTAATCTTCTCACAGCTGACTTCGGCACAGCGCAGCCAAACCTGGCACAGCTCAGCTCTGTCTTCTCTCCATGTTCAGGAAATGGAATAATAAGTCCTATATTGTCATTATTTAGCAGCCATTACAGTCACAAACAAATTCAATTTGACTGCACATGCAACTTCTTGTACCCCGGTATTTTGTCGGCGAAATGAGAAGGATAATAAATTTGCTGGTGAGGTTTGTCAACCTGAGAGAGTGTTTCTGTCACCGCAGCAGTGGAAGGTAATCTGGTTCTCCATGCTGCTGTAGTGATCAAAGGAATCTCAGTCCCATGACTGTCGCATACAACAACCCACACAGACACATGCAGAGACACAATGGAGCACACGGCTACATCCTGACATGTATGTGCACGCCTACGGTCATGGAAAGGTGGTCTACACACTGCACTCAAACACCCATGTTGTACACGGACGTTCACATGAATTCACAGCAAATGAGCACTGCGACTTACATTCGCACACAAAGCAAATCTCGCTGCCGCTTGATGTTGTGTGCTTTCTTTAAGAAGCTTGCCTCCAGCTGGGAAAAGAATGGACACATACACATAACTGTTTGCCTCGCTCTAACTCGAACTACTTCTATAACCTTTATATAACCCTGAACATACCTGAACATTTAACAGTCTTTACCATAAAATGAATGATTTATATTAAGGGGACCTGTCCCAACGAGGGAGACAGGTCCCCACAACATGAGAGGTATCCAGGTATACACACACACACACACACACACACACACTAAGTATAACAATTTGCCTTACCCTAACTCTAATTCTAACCTGACTGACACCCCTGTTCTAGTTAGTTGTCTAGTTATAGTATAGTAGTTAGTATATAGTTATAGTTATTTATAGTGTAAATAACTGTAAATCTTGTGACTTCAATAAAAATGTACCATTGGTTACCATTAAAGCCTATTGTCGCTAATTTTTATTTCATGTGCTATAGACAAATTAACAATCGCTACTTAAATAAGCATCAGATTGAAAGCTAAAATGTACAACTGTAAATGGCATCAAGGGGTTAACATAACCTTAAACATACCTTAACATTTAACAAGTTCTTCACCCTAAATTTAATGATTTACATTAAGGGGACTTGTCCCCACAAGGGAGATGAGTCCCCACAACATGAGAAATATCTGGTTCACACACACACATGCACACACACACTAATACTGAAAGCAGCTGCACAGCAGAATCCAGCAAGAAGTGATCAGTTGAAGCGCCTACATTTGAGACTGGAGAGAGAACAATTATCCTTTTTTGAAAAAGAAAACATTTCAGGTGTTTTTTTTCGTAACCATCCCACATGTAATACACCACTACAAGACATATAAATGGGGACTTGTAACTCTAATGTAGCTTTTTGTACAAACTCATGCTGCAGCTCCAATATGGTTTAAAAAAAATCTGCACAATGAAATAATCCAGTATTTCTACAAATGCTGGATTTTTGTAGGCAGAGGGATTTTATTCACCAGAGAGGCATTTCAAAGATCTGAAGGCGGCAGCTAAGCCATACGAAATATGAGACAAATTCAGGCGGTGATTGTGTATCTCTCGCTTGCTTCACGGTTGTTTTCCACCTGCACCAAAAAAAAAAGGGCTGATTTTGTTCTAAAGAAGTAGCACAGTTTGTGAAATGTGCTGCTGCAGGTTTGCAGTCTACACTATTCACCGTATCAGCCCCCCACCGCTCTCCTTCAGAGTGGACTGTACCCAACCCTACTTTCATGCTTTAGTCATCCCCGCCTGGGCTGCTGCAACATCCCCCCTGGCTCGACTCCCAAAGCAAATTTAGCCCTTACATCCAGGATCCTTCCCCAACACACACACACACACACTAACACAAATCCTGCAGTCCCTCTGCTGGGCTTCACGAGGCTGTTTGTGTTGAATACAAAACTCTATTGCTCAAACCTCCAGGACACAGTGTAGTTGAGAACATCAGCCTGTGATCTGCATTCTGTTTTCACCTGACACTTTTCCTTATCCCTGCAGCAAGCTGGTTATCGCTCTCCCCCCCCCACCCCCTCCACCCGCCTCCCGCACCTCCCTAAAGGTGGAATAACTTTACTCCAGCCAGATCAGCAGTGTCACTCAATCCCTATTTTTCATCTAAACCCTCAAAACCCATCTCTTCAATAAATACCTCACGTCACCCCCCCTGACTCATATCGCCCTCTTTTTATAATTCTATGTTTCTGGTTAGGTTCTTCTGCCATTCCCCACTTGTATTTCACTCACACACGTTTAGATGAAGGGACCATTTACAAAGTGCAGCTGGGTTATTTATAAAAGACAAACCCTGCAAGGACAGGTAAGGCTGGTCATGCCTCATTATTCTCCTGGTGACTTTAATCAGATGGAAAATCAAGTGTTTCTGCAGGGTGAGCGCGCACCAAAGAGAATAGGAAAAGCATAGGAGAGAGAGATAATGAGAAAGACTGAGGTAGTGAGGAAAGAGAGTTAATAGGCAAACAGACTGAGTTTCTGCTCCATCAGTTAGGCTGATGGTGAAAGAATAGAAATCAGATAAGAAATCAAAAAGAAAAATCAACTATCAACAAAAAAAAGCATGTTTTAGGCAAGGCAAGTTTATTCATAAACACATTTCACACAGGGCGACACGGTGGCACAGAGGTTAGCGCTGTTGCCTCACAGCAACAAGGTCGCAGGTTCAAGACCTCCTTGGTCCTGGGTCTGGGACCTTTCTGTGTGGAGTTTGCATGTTCTCCCCGTGTCTGTGTGGGTTTTCACCGGGTACTCCGGCTTCCTCCCACAGTCCAAAAACATGCTGAGGTTAATTGGCGACTCTAAATTGCCCGTAGGTGTGAATGGTGTGTGTGCCCCACGATTGGCTGGCGACCATCTGGGGTGTATCCCTGCCTCTCGCCGTAACGCGCTGGGATAGGCTCCAGCAGACCATGTGACCCTAATGAGGAATAAGCAGGTATAGAAAATGACTGACTGACATTTCACACATTCACATGACTTTACATGTACACATTCATGTTTTAAAGTTTTATTTACAATTATATATAAAACAGATAAAAAGCACCAAATACTCACATTTTGAGCTGTAAGTAGTAAATATGATATTTGTGGTTGATAAATAAAATAAAACAATCGATTCTCAAAGTAGTCGTTGATTCCTTTCTGTCAGCACTTGAATGTACAGGTCAAATGGTGTTGCAGTAGATTTGTCAAGTGAAGAACACATAAAAACATTCTTTATGTACATTTTCTTAATGTATTTGGATCACAGACTGTAGTTTGGGTTTATTTAAATGGAATCCATATTTAATTAATAAACATATTCAAAAGGACAACAACAGGGAAAAAGAGGGGGAAAAAATCCACCTCTGTTTTTCCTCCTAATTTACCTCTCCCTTCAGCCTCCAGTAAGGGAGGGGGTGCTATTTAATGAAAAAAAAAAAAAAAAAAAGAAGTGTCACATTAATTCAGACAAATTCAAGCAATCTAGTTTTCTAATAAAGCTGTCATATTTGCATCCGGTGACTTACACTCACCATCGTTTTAGATTAATTCCAGTCACAACCTTTTGATTTATGAATGCATAATAACTGAGGGCAATGTCTGTGACTGTGAGCAAGTACAAGTGCATGTGCAAGTGTGTGTGCGTGTGTGTGTGTATTTCTGTCTACAAAGTCTTGACTTTTAATCTAACATGTTGCCTATGCCTGGATGGGAGAAAATCACATTTTGCGATAATTGAGCGCGTTAAGAGGGAAAGATCAGACTCCTGGTGTGAAGGCGCATGAGTTGCATCATCGGTTCACTTCTTTTCTGCAGCAGCGTCTCGTCTCTGCTTATCTCGTTGCCTTTCATATCAAAGAAACGCATAAGAACGCGTCTCTCCACTTGACATTGTCTTTTCGTTTCACTTCCTTGCATACAAGAAGGTCAACATCTGCTCTTTCCATGCACAAGATTGCAGACACATTTGTCTGCAATTATTGCTAAAAAGTCAGCTTCTGCATATTTGCAGAGAAATTGCAAATCATTCCTAATTTGCATAGAGGACGGCAACAATTGTTATTCATAATACAACTTTTGATTATCTATTGGGTTTCATGGGCAGTTTTCTTTCATTCATTTTCAAACTGCATTTTGCATATAAATTTATATTAATATATACACTACCTTTCAAAAGTTGTTGTTTTTTTTAATATAGATAACTTATAGATAACTAATCAGAAACACACTATATACATTACTAATGTGGTAAATGACTATTCTAGCTGCAAATGTCTGGTTTTGGTGCAATATCTACATAGGTGTATAGAGGCCCATTTCCAGAAACTATCACTCCAGTGTTCTAATGCTACAATGTGTTTGCTCATTGAATCAGAGGCTAATAAAATGACATTTTCTATTCATTTTGCAACTCATGGTGGTAAATAAAATGACTTTTAAAGGAAAACACTAAAATGGCATTGGTATATTATGTTAACTCCATAAGGATCTACCCCCTTGTGCAGTTTATTGACCAAAAAACCTTATTCTTCTGTGCTCTAAACTGTAAGGAAACTAAACTGAGCGGGGGAATCATGAGTCATTTCACCTCGACCTACCCACTGATATTTATTAGAGTACAAATGAGAGGAGGTAAAAAATGTTTCTTTAGAGAAACTGCTGTTGTTCCTGTGCTTACTTGCAGACACGTTGCTGGCTGACGCATTCTCGCTCAATACTGGACCAGTTCCAAAGAAAATGTTGTCCCCATTAGTCAAATGATGGGAAAAATCCAGTTAGAAAAAGTACCAGAATTATCCTTTAAGTGCACAGATACAAGGGGATTTTCACAATGTATATAATCCTGTTAGCCTGACTCGACGCAAACTCAACTAGAGCTTGATGTTTCTGATCATGCTGTTGAATTCTAAGCCCATCAGCAAACGCTTCTGCCAGTGTCAATTTACTTTGCATTCATCTTCGTGATCCAAAACCAACCCTGTACAGACAATGGAGCGGGCAGTGGATAGAGAATCAGCTGAACAACAAATAGACTGTGATCTAAAAGAAAGGAAACATCTGTGCTGTCTCATTTAAGCCGCTTGCGAGATATGACCCAGTGTGTGTCTTGACAGTTTTAATTAGACACGACAGGGAAGCCCCTGGGTACGTTTCTGAATTGTTTTGTGCTCATTTAGGAACATGAGGATTCTTTGGTCGGCCAAACAGTGTCTACTGGAAGTCCCCAGAGGACATGAGGGGAGACTGCACACGTGTCTTGGTGTTTTGTACGATATTTAGAAAAAGCTTCATGCAGTTTACCACAAATTCAATTGCACCGATATTTGAGTGGAAATTGATTATAGATCGTTCAGCTGCCTGATCTCTTTCAGTCTCATTACACCTGTTCACAGTAAATTGATAAACTACATATGTACCTTCACCCATTCATACACTGATGGTGGTGGCTTTAGAACAGGGGAGTCAAACTCTATTTAGTTCATGGGCCACATACAGTGCAATTTAATCTCAAGTGGGTCGGACCAGTAAAAATTTACATATAAATAACATCGCCTACAAATTTCTTTCCTCTTTTTTATGTAAAGAAATACATTATAAATATTCAGATTAGTAATTAACCTTCAGTTCACAAAACAAGAGAGATGACATGAGGAAAAATGCAATTACAACACTATGATATCCCAGTTCATCCATATTGAAGTGAAGTGAATATCTTGTTTTTTAGTACAATTAGTCTAATATTGATTAGATTATTTAATAATTGTTTAACTTTTAATTTTTATCTTATATGTTGAACTTAATAAACTTAAACAAAATTATCTGCCAATTCAAGATAATTCTACTAAATATTGGTTTAATTGTGTTAAATATGAGATATTTTACTCTGATGAGCTTTAATTGCTTCCAATGCACTGAACATTTTTTAGATTTTTAAGAAGCAGGTGAAGTTATCTCCTGCCATTTACTAACTGTCAATATTTTATCTTTTGAGCCCTGACAGATTCCCCTTGACTTCACATTTCTGTAAAGAAACAGGAACATTTTCTGTCTTTAGGACATTTTCTGTCTCACTTTTACTGTCATCCAGTGGGCCGGATTGGAAGCTTTAGCGGCTGTGTTCTGGCCCCTGGGCCGCATGTTTGACACCGCTGTTCTAGAAGGTGTCAACCCCTCATTAGGATGTAATTTAATCATTCAAATACATCCTTAGGAAGCAATTGGAGGTTAAATCCTGCCCTAAAACTTAACCCAGGAATCAAACTGCCGACATTCTGATGAGTGAACTGCTGCCCTGCCAAAGATGTTTATAGAATTTATTCATTTATTTTAAGGCTCTTCATAGCCTGGCTCTGTGTTATATCTGGTGTTTTAGTACCATATTAGGCCTTATGTCGTTTGAGATCCTCGGGCAGGCGACTTTCATCTGTTCCAGACGCGTTAAACGAGGAGGCAGGCCCCGAGGCTCTGAATCAACCTGCTTGAGGATGAGTCAGTGAAATTATCAGAGGGTTCATCCTGATTTCACTTGAGCATGTCTTTCTTTCGTTTTATATGAGTTTATAATCTTTTTATCCCATCCTTTGCTTCAATACTTTTATAGGTGAAGAACCCTGCTACTATTGTTCAAAGTGTTCTACTATAAAAATCTTTACTCAGTCCCTTATTTACAAACATATTTGTTGACAGTCGTTGATAAATGTGAATCCAGTAAGTAAGATCAGCGAGAGAGAGAGAGAGAGAGAGAGAGAGAGACAGAGAGAGAGAGAGAGAGAGACATCTGCTCGTGTTAACTGTTGGCTCCGAACTAAAATTTGCTGATGCAGTGCAGACTTGGCACGATCAGGAAGTTAGGCTGTAGGCCAAATCAGCCCTTAACTCTCTCTATGATCCCTGGCTGCATTTGCTGAATCAACCCGATTCAGACTTCTGATGCCTGATTATCATATTCCGGATAAAGTTTGCCACACACAAAAAAAAAAAAGAGTGAAGATCACTGAACATGGTTGAACAGCCCATTTTATTTATTTATATGCTTATTTATTCAATCTGTCTCAGCGTGATTCTTTGTGCGGCTGCAGATAAGCCGAAAAAACCCTGAAGATATCAAAAACACTTCACTTGTGTGTACATTACAACAAAAATTTTAATCTTTCTATTGACATAATTAATGTGTGTGTTGTGCCACTGTGGAGGCTTCAAAGGCTGAATCTGTATCAAAGCCAAAACCCAGGCTGCTTTTTAGCTGCTGAAGGAGTTTTCTCAAACAGTCTTTGCATGTCATTACATGGAAAGCGCCATGTTACGCACAGTGTTGGGAGTAACGCGTTACAAAAGTGATGAATTACTGCGATGCATTTATTTTTGCAGTAATGCGAGGCATTAGAGGAAAAAAACGGTAACTTTTACTCGGTACAAATGTCAGTGATATGCATTACAATGTGTTTTTACCTGGATTGAAGTGGTTGTTTCTTGTTTGTTTTTTTCCTTTTCTTCATACAAATTCACTAAAATCACCACAACATCAGCAGCAGTGAAATGTCCGCGCAAAAAATGTTTCACTTCCTTTTCCTTCACGAGTGATCCTGCAGATTCTCCAGATGTGCACACGCTCATTACTTTACGTTTGAGAAACATAAGGATTTGAAGGACAACGTGGTCAAACTGAAAGAAGAATTGTCCACTTCCTGAAATAGTACTGGTAATTTAACATTTACAGAGGTGTATATAATATGATGAAGTTAGCCAAGAACCACAAAACAGATGAAATTGACGCTCTCCTCAAAAGGTTAGGAGAATTGTTTCGGAGGCACTTTCAATAGTGGAATCACAATCAGCTTTTGGGGCTAGATCCTTGTGACTAGCAGCGATAATGACAAAAGTGAACTATATTTCGATTGATGAATCCATATTTCCAGTTATTTTGGTGAGAGTAACTCAAAAGTAATGCAACAGCAGTGTAATGCCGTACATTTTAAATACAGTAACATTGTAATGTAACGAATTACCTTGAAATGACAGTAACAAGTAATAAATAATGCGTTACAGTTTTGAAGTAACTTGCCCAACACTGGTTTGGCAGTCAGATCCTCACTAACTGTCTTTGACTCCACCATCATATAATACATGGAGATGACTAAGCAGCACCACCAGGAACTAGCCCTCCCCCCCTCTCCCATTCCCACTGGAAGAGGCACACGGCAGTCTGAGGGGAAAAACTTCACCTGCTGTCGGCGTCTGCCAAAAAACCAGAAGAGGCTCGGCTTCCAGCACCTGCAGGCACAGCGGTGAGGAATATTGGACACGACAAGACAAACCCACGGTTTGGTTCCAAGTGTCTCTTTATTTCTTCTGCAGCTCACTGCACCAAGTCTGCAAAGGCGAGCGCGCAGCTCTTGCGCAAAGAAAAGGAGTTTCTCTAAATCCAGACCGAACAGCTTTTTGTTAAGTGTCGGTTGTACTAAGACGCTCAAAGATTCTGGTTGGACTGTAGCTGTCGAAACACCCAATCACATCCACTTAATGAGTCCAGAATTCAGGATGACCCAAGAGGAAATTGTCCTTCACTGGGAGGCAAAAAAAAAAAAAAAATCACACCACTCTAAATATTCTGTTTGTTCATGCAACAGCAGAACGAGTGTCTGGTTTCGGTCCTGATTGCTGATTGTTTCCAATGCAAAAACAGAATAGAATCTTAACACTGTGCATGTGTCACTGAATTTCTCTCCTGAAGATGCTGCAATGTAGAAAATAAAAGCTGTGCTGCCCCCTGTTGGTTTCACTGTATCCACAGGCAGGGTTTTCATCTCATTACTCCGGTTCAACATGACGCTCCTTCAGGCTGTGACGCACAGCTGGAAGAACCTAAGGAGCCATGACAAAGGGCTGCTCTAATTAGCCGCCGCCTGGAGGTCAGAAGGACTGGACTGAACTAACTGGGAACATTTCTGCAAGCTGTTTGCTTTACTTGGATCCACGTTACCAGTTTAAAATCCAGGGGCGGAGGCACAATCTGGATTTATTAGTTGTATATTTCTCTGAACTTTATGTGGAGCTTTGTTTATTCTACTCTACAGTTTTATTCGTTTTGTTTTGATTCTCATGATTAATAAACTGTGATTTTTTTTTTTAATACCCGTCTGTCAATTAAATGTCAAATAAATAAATTGACTTGACTTCCACAGCACCGCATAGCAACTACAGTAAATGTCAAGTAAGGACACAGCTCACTGTGAGTCATTAGGATGTTGATCTTGAACTAACACATGGAACATGATGGACGTATTGTAGATGTAATGATTAAAGTTTTATCCAAGTTGCAAAATTATTTAATATATTTAATATTATTAGGTTATTAGCTGATATTCCTCAAAATAAAGAATCATTGATGAATGAATTGATGATGAATTATTCTGATCCTGTTCTCTCTAAAGCAAAAAACAAAAGATCTTAATCTTAATAATAAGAAGATTTACTGAATAAAAAGCTTGATGTTAACAATAATATTAACATACCTGACAATACATATCCATATATCATCTTATAAGGAATTGCCTAGCATTTAGCTGGGCTTTGCTGTTTCTAGATTCAATGATATTCTCACATCTGTCATATTAGCCAATCAGTTGCTGCATTACAAGCTTATAAGATTTGAAGTCATGAAAACCTTATTGATTTCCATAATGCAAAGCTTGTGTTTAAATATGGCAGCTTCATTCTGCAAAGGTTTTTCTGGAACTCCCCTGATCACTTGAAACTTTTTATTGTTTTTTGCTGTACTCAGTTTAGTTTGACTTTTATAGTCTCTTATTTTTACAAAAGCCCTTCTAGTGACAGATGTTTCCAATTAGCATCTGCTGTAAAAATCTATGATGTTTACATCAGATAGCCGTCTCTGTTTGTCTATGTACATCTATTCCTATCAAATAAAATCAAATAAAACCTTTTTTTTTCTTTTAGCATAGTAGACTTACTGTACAGAAAATACAGCACATTCTCTTTTATCCAAATAATGCTAAATATCTTAGATGGAAAACAATGCAACAGTGAATGACAGAGCATTATTCTATGAAAGGGGCGGGGCTCCAGCTACGTCACTCTGCTCCAGCGACTAAAACAATCTCGTTGTTTAACTTTCACTTTCTGTTACTTATAACCGGTGAGTAGCTGCATTTACGTCTACGAACGTCCTCGTTAAACTCTGAATACGATCTGACGCATTTCTATTTTCCTTTGTTTAATCAGCAGCCCAGTCGAGAAGAGTGCCGGTTGTAATTATTGATCATCGTCAATAATCGATAAAGGTCTGTCTTTCTTCTTTCTATTTCGCCTCCTGCTTCTCTTTCAGTTCTATAGCTTGTTTAAACAATGTCGTGTGTGTGCGGAGAAGAGAAAGATCGAAATCCAATGGATCGTCTGTGTGTTTCTTCAGGTGAATCGTGTCAGATTTATTGAGGGAAATGAAGCGGAGCCACGAACAAGTATTGGAGAGTAAGTGCACGCGCACACACGCACCCGCGCAGACAAACAAACAGGGGTGGAGGTACTCAAGGTTAGTACTTAGAGTCAAAGTGCCAATACCTTGCAAAATATTAACTCAAGAACTACAAGAACTCATGCAATGAGTTGTCAGTCTCTGGGCTGTGCCATTATGATAAAGAATGTGGCCCAAGTAAACTCATTTATGTCTCTGCCTGTATTTATAAATCTATTTTTTTTAATTTAAGTCAGGCCATATATACGGCATAGAATTGTGTTTTATATTAAATTGAGCTTAGTGTCATGTATAAACATTGCTACCCGTTATGGTTCATCCCATGCAAGGAAATAACACAGGTTAATACTGTATTTTCATGTTTTTTTATTTTAAAGATGGGCCAGATAAGTCCTATGGGGTGTGACGTTTTGCCTTTATTTCTCCATCCACCATGTACGCATTAATGTGCATTTTAAGACATGAAAGACAGTGGAGGGACAAGGGAGAAACTGAAAAATATAGTGTTTTCACAAATATTAAAATATAAAATTATATTATTTCAAAGTAGGCCTGGGTGATGTATCGATTAAATCGATTAATTCGCATGTTCAATTCTGGACGATGTATTTTTTATTAAAATCGTTTTTTAATTATAATATTTTTTTACATGCGACCGTCAAAAGTGGAACTAACCCGCTGCAACGCTCATGGTTCAGTTAGCGGCAACACCCAAACACTGTAGATTCACAAGCAAAAAAATTAACTTAAAATGTGTTTTGAGCCATTTATTCATCATCTGTTATTTACTTTTGATTAGAGCAGAGACAAATCGATTAAAATGGGAAATCGGATTTTTTGTAAAAAAAAAAAAAAAATTGGAGATTTTGTTTTTAGGCCATACCGCCCAGCTCTATTTTAAAGTGAAATCAAAAGATTTCGCGACCCCTCTGCAGTACCTCCGTGACCCCCCTAGGGGTCGTGACCCCCCTGTTGAAGACCTCTGAAATATGAGAATTTGTCACGTGTCACTGTGGAAGTAGTTGTTAATTCTTCCAACAGCAGAACCATAATAGATTTAGTGGCTGAGTGGCTCTGATAATATGTAGTGAGCAGTACTCAATTAGAAGTTCTTAATAGTATAGTAATAGTATAGTAATAGTACTATTATCAGTGAATGATGTCTTTCTCATTAGGAGACTGGCCTGAACACGTCAGGAAGGTGGTTATATGATTATAAGACAGTCAGTGGTGCTCCTTTTTCTTTTTAAAATCATTTTTGAAAAACTTTATTACTTTTTTCTTAATGTATAGAAACTAAAACCAAAAATCTTTTTTGAGATGCATATTATTTAACTGCCAGATGTTCTGAATCTTTCCCAGTGTTTAACTCTGTTATTTGCACAACAGACCTTCTTGCTGTGAGATACCAGGTCGTCCTTGGTGGTAAAACCTTTGATGCCCACAAACAGCTGCTGGACAAAGTGAAGCCTCAAGATCAGGAAAGACTTTGTCTTAAGGAAAGTGATGAGGACTGCCAGGTCATAATTGTCTTCTGTCCAATCAGTTCACGTGTTGAATCAGATGTGAAGGCAGCGATGTGTCCTGTTAAAGGTAAGGAGGTATCCGTCTGAGCCAGTTCTTATTGGTATAGAGATTGTTTATACTAATT
This sequence comes from Lepturacanthus savala, assembly GCA_030544235.1. Taxonomy (NCBI): domain Eukaryota; kingdom Metazoa; phylum Chordata; class Actinopteri; order Scombriformes; family Trichiuridae; genus Lepturacanthus; species Lepturacanthus savala. The sequence continues at coordinate 6,825,271 of CM060477.1, read as the reverse complement.
TTCATTTAATGTGCTTATAAGATTTTATCTGACTTTTTTGTTAACTCGTATCAACATGTTAATGTGTCAGTAAAAGAGAATATAATTGTACCTAAAATATAAAAATGTATACTTAGCTAACATTATCATTCGTGGTCATAGTCTTTCTCATAGTCTCTCATATATCTTCTCTTTTTGTGTCCATAGGGGATAAACCTGTCATTCTGGTGTTGATGCATCACAGACATGACCCCAACCAGACACTGCCTAGGACAACATTAGGACCCAGATACCAAAATGTTGTGTTGCAAGTCAACACTTTCTTCCATGATTCTGTGCCTGGATTACTGAAGTGTCACCAGAACAATGATGCTGCTGCTGAGATACAGAAAACATTACTGAACTATGGCATTCAGGAAAGAACGGGCACCAATGGTTATGATTATAGAGGTAGTAGTTGTGGTGGTTTTAAAGGGCCACGGACGTTGTTATTGAACCTCTAGTCAAAAGTTCACCAATGGAAATTGTTATGGAGGTAGTGGTTTTGATGGTCTTGATGGTGGTTGTGAGGGTCATGGAGGTGGCAAGAAAGAAAACCATACACACAGGCTGAGTTATCAAAAACTGAAGTGCAAAGGTTATCCACAATAAAGGTCATGAGTGGGCCTGTCCCGAACAGCAGGAACCAACCTGATTGGTTGTAAGTCAGAAACAAAGCCATAACTCAATCCGAAGGCAGTTTTTCATGTAAGATTTGGACAAAAAGATGTTGATGTAACGACGTTAATTTCCGAAATATAAGCAGTAGAAAAGTAGAGATAACTGCCAAAAAATCTAGTAGAGTAAAAGTAAAAAGTATGCATTATTTTTGGATTTTAAGTAAAAATACAAATACAAAAAAAATGATTTGAGTAACGAAGTAAAATACCTTATTACATTCCAATACTGCACACACAAAACATGATCAACTTCTTTATATATATATATATATATATATATATATATATATATATATATATATATATATAAATATATATTTTACTGTTGTTTATTTCCTAAAAACACTTTTATTTGCAGTTAGTTTTACTACTGTGTGATAGAATCCTCTTTAACTACAATTTAAACTAGAAAAGCAGTCTAAGAGCGCAGACCGACGTATGCAGGGACAGATATCGCCACCAGGTGGCCCCAAACGATGGCGCCTGTTTGAAGGTTCATTTACCGCAATGTCACCAAACAACAAAAAATTCAAAGCGATCTAGAAACCAAGATTTCTGTTGGATCATTACCAAAATCTAATCATCTGTTCATAGTACCATTCCCAACATTTGCTGAAAATCCGGCCCAAACCCTTTGAGTTATCTTGCTCACAAACAGCTAAAAATTCAAAGTGATCTAGAAACCAGGATTTCATCTGTTCATGGTACCATTCCCAACATTTGCTGAACTTTTGATGAAAATCCAAATATGAACTGTACAGACTTGAAGCAGATACTTTCAGTTACTTTCACTTTCATGATTAACAGACATTTGTTTTTATGTTTTGGATCATGCTGGTGGAGACATTTGCAAGTGCAGATGTGTAATTGTACTTTATCCATTTGTCCATATTCAACCTGAAGCTCTCCCTCCAGCTGCTCTCACTAGTAATGGGGTCCTGGTCGTTAAACTATATAATCATAAAGACGACTCTGGGATCTCATAAACCAAATTCATACGAACAAATGAATTTGTGAATATCAATCTACATTGATATGAGGTCTGGTGTAATGATGGTTCTGTGAATGAATGGTCTTATTGTGATCCTGTGTATATATGTAACCTGTTCTCAGGTCTCTCCAAAGTAAAAAAAAAGGATCTTAATCTTAAAAAGATTTCCTGAATAAATACAATTTAATAGTAATTATAATAAGCTTATTTATGAACTGTGTTTTTTTTAATATGTGTGCCTCAGGTAGCAGTGGTCCTGTTGTACCCTCTGGGAGCCAAACCCAGGGCCATCCAGACAGAGATCAAGGTAAATATTAAATTTTGCTAAATATATTATATTATATTATAATTTAAATTCCATTCAATTTTGCTTTCCCATAATGAAATATGAGATTTTGTCATGTGTCACTGTGGAAGTAGTTGTTAATTCTTCCAACAGCAGCCCCATAATATATTAAGTGGTTGAGTGGCTCCCATAATATGTAGTGAGCAGTACTCAATTTGAAGTTCTTAATAGTACTTGTTAATAGTAAATTCTGACAATGATATATAAATATTCTGAGGTTCTTTATCTACACAGACATTTAAACACACTTAACCCTTCGATGCTATAATACCTTCTATTCTGTAAAGGGAAACAGATAAAGGGGATGGAGTATGATTTGAAGAAATGAATTTAAATAGAGATTAATCTCAGACTATTTAAACACTAAAAACAGACAATTATCAGTGAATGATGTCTTTCTCATTAGGAGACTGGCCTGAACACGACTGTCAGGAAGGTGGTTATATGATTATAAGACAGTCAGTGGTGCTCCTTTTTCTTTTTAAAATCATTTTTGAAAAACTTTATTACTTTTTTCTTAATGTATAGAAACTAAAAACAAAAATCTTTTTTGAGATGCATATTATTTAACTGCCAGATGTTCTGAATCTTTCCCAGTGTTTAACTCTGTTATTTGCACAACAGACCTTCTTGCTGTGAGATACCGGGTCGTCCTTGGTGGTAAAACCTTTGATGCCCACAAACAGCTGCTGGACAAAGTGAAGCCTCAAGATCAGGAAAGACTTTGTCTTAAGGAAAGTGATGAGGACTGCCAGGTCATAATTGTCTTCTGTCCAATCAGTTCACGTGTTGAATCAGATGTGAAGGCAGCGATGTGTCCTGTTAACGGTAAGGAAGTATCCGTCTGAGCCAGTTCTTATTGGTATAGAGATTGTTTATACTAATTTTCATTTAATGTGCTTATAAGATTTTATCTGACTTTTTTGTTAACTCGTATCAACATGTTAATGTGTCAGTAAAAGAGAATATAACTGTACCTAAAATATAAAAATGTATACTTAGCTAACATTAGCATTTGTGGTCATAGTCTTTCTCATAGTATCTCATATATCTTCTCTTTTTGTGTCCATAGGGGATAAACCTGTCATTCTGGTGTTGATGCATCACAGACATGACCCCAACCAGACACTGCCTAGGACAACATTAGGACCCAGATACCAAAATGTTGTGTTGCAAGTCAACACTTTCTTCCATGATTCTGTGCCTGGATTACTGAAGTGTCACCAGAACAATGATGCTGCTGCTGAGATACAGAAAACATTACTGAACTATGGCATTCAGGAAAAAAAGATCACCAATGGAAATTGTTGTGGAGGTAGTGGTTGTGAACGTCTTGATGGTGGTTGTGGTAGTCGTGGTGGTCTTGATGGTGATGGTTTTGGGGGTCGTGTGGGTGGTAGTCATGGTAGTCGTGATGGTGGTTATGAGGGTCATGGCGGTAGTGATAGTGGCGTTATTAGTAATTTCACACAGTGGTGCAGTCAGGCGTACAGTCAGGCGCGGAGTCGGTTGAGTAGTCTATTTTAGCAGTAACCACTGATTTTCTGCTAGTGGTTGTTATCCTTGCTCTAACCCCTAATATTCACCTTGTGTAATTGTATATGTGTTGGGTGTTTTTACATGTAACCACTTAGAACCTTAATGTAAATCAGTGTTTAAATATCAATCAGCTTTTAGTGAACAGAGTATAAAAAATGTTTTATGGAAGATGTTTGAAGACTACAGAACTTTGTGTATTGAGCAATGAATGTAATATGTAACGTGTATTGAGTAAATAAATAAGGATAACTAACACATTATTTCAAGTTGGTGAATAGCATGAATCTTTTTTTGTTGATTTTAAGCATTTATGAGCATTTTGCTTTAGCTGAGTAGATTTAAAATGATCGGAATGTGTAAATGATGTGATGATTAACAAAAGATACTTCCAATAAACCTAATGTGTAATCAGTGTCTGTTTCTTTAGTCTTTTGTATGTTTTAAACAAATTAATCACCTAAGGTGAATGAGCAAAAGACAATTAACATTGCACATATGAAAAAGGTGGATCAAAATACACTTTGACTTGATTATAAAACACTCATAAATAAACTGCTAAATAAATGAAGCAAATTAAGAGAACTTCACCACACACAATGTGCAGTAGGCATCAATACAAGTTTCTAGTCTTGTGTTTTAACACAGTCTTTAATGATAAATAGGCAATGGTGGAAGAAGTATTCAGATCCCATTAGAAAAAGTAAAGTGTTTTGATCTTGATGGAGTTAAAGTACTGTGGTAAAGTATTGGTTTGGTCCTCTGACTGATATATTACCATATATGACGTCACTAGTTAATTAATTTAAAGCATTAGTGCATAAGCAGCATGTTTCTGTTGTAGCTGCTGGATGTGGAACTAGTTTCAAATACTTGATAAACAGTTACAACTTAGGGGTCAGGCCTATCAATTAAATCTGAGGATTCACGTCCTTTAAAGGTTTATGAGCTGATATTCTTCAGAATGGTGGTGATTGCTTTAGTTGTGCACAGTGTGTGTGATAATAGGTCTGTGGCTGTGATGGGAATGAATGGTCTTAATTCTGATCCAATAAGAAATTACTTAACATTTGACTGGGATTTTCTGTTTCTAGATTCAGTGATATTCTAACATATGTCCTATGGTTTAACTATACCTGGTTCTAGCCAACCAGTCAGTAATCAAATCCATGCAGTGTCTTTACGATTGGACCTTGAAAATCAAATCACAAGCAAGGTGCCATCATTGCTGCATTATAAGAAAAAGATTTTAAGCTTTGATTTGTTTATTGGTTTCCATTATGTAAAGCTTGTGTTTAAAAAACAACTGATAGAAATAATATAAAATAAAATATAAATTCATTCATCATGTAACTTTCTTCAGAGGAATTATTGTTTTTATCTGTTATGTGTGTGTAGTAGATGCAAAAAAACCTGTTTAAATCAGATATCTGTCTCAGTTTATCCATGTACATCTGTCCCCTACAAATACAAACTTTTTTCTCTGATTATATAGAACTTACTGTAATAGAAATACATCACCTTCTTTTATCGAAATATTGATAAATATCTTAAATGGAAAACAATGTAAAAGTGAATGACAGAGCATTATTCTATGAAAGGGGCGGGGCTACAGCTACGTCACTCTGCTCCAGCGACTAAAACAATCTCGTTGTTTAACTTTCACTTTCTGTTACTAATAACCGGTGAGTAGCTGCATTTACGTCTACGAACGTCCTCGTTAAACTCTGAATACGATCTGACGCATTTCTATTTTCCTTTGTTTAATCAGCAGCCCAGTCGAGAAGAGTGCCGGTTGTAATTATTGATCATCGTCAATAATCGATAAAGGTCTGTCTTTCTTCTTTCTATGTCGCCTCCTTCTTCTCTTTCAGTTCTATAGCTTGTTTAAATATTGTAAGTGTCTGTAAAAGAGAAAGATCGAAATCCGTGTGATAATCTGTGTGTTTTCAGGTGAATCATGTCAGTTTTACTGTGGGAAATTAAGCGGAGCCACGAAGAAGCGGCCTCAGTATTGGAGAGTAAGCACACGATTAGCCCTATTCTGTTTCTTTCTATATTTATCTTACTGATGTTTATTTCCTAAAAAACATTTTAGGTGTGACAGCTTTAGATAGAATCCTTTTTTTTCTCTCGAGGTAACAGAATTAAAATAATTTCTTCTGTATTTCATATCGCTCACTTGCCAAATTTGTTGTATTGTGTTCTATATTATTGTTTCATTGTGCAAATACATTAAACTAAACCCAGATAAAACGCAGCACAGACTGACAGTGGGTCTTCACATCAGCAACTGTCTCACTGCTAGAAAATGATCACGTGATGAATTAAAATTGAATATTATAATGAACCATCATGTTCTAGGGTTTTAATTAAAGTTACACCTGTCCTGTACTTGTAGCGGCAGGTTTTTGCACCGACTCTGATATCAAGTCACTGAACCATGAAGACCTGCGTGATCTGTTTCCTGGACCCAAGAATTTCAAACTGAGAAAGTCCATCTTTGAAATAATACACAAAGAGGTGAGCCACAGGAACAAGCTGATGTGTGTGAATCACATTAGAGTGAGATTTTGGTTGAAAGAGCAATAATGCATGGAAATGAAAGAGAAGAGTCAGAACTGTATTTGCTCATTATTGTCCATGTGCTTGATAAACACAACAATCATTACTATGGATTGTATGGCATAAAAATAAAATGAAGTTATTATTCCGTGAATATTTTTGTTTCAGATGCCAATTCATGAGATCCTGACAGAACTGAAAGGTTTCCTCCCTGATGAGTCCGTCAGGGGTATGTACTGTACAGCCTTGAAGCAGATACTTTCACTTTCAGCTACGTTCACTTTCATGATTAACAGATGCTTTTTTTTATGTTTTGGATCGTCCAAGTTTATCCATTTGTCCATATTCAACCTGATGCTCTCCCTCCAGCCGCTCTCACTAGTAATGGGGTCCTGGTTAAATACTTCCGTATCCTGAAGGACATGAAGACCCAGATGAATCATGTCCAGACCTTCCTTGATGCTCATATTGGTCTACTGGAGGAATACGCCAACGATCAACAGCAGGAACCAAACAAAGGTTAATTTGTTTGCTTTGTTTTGTTATAGTAACTTTGATGCTAGCAAAAGATCATTATTATCATGGAAAGATGGCGCCTCAATCAAGTTTATTGATCAAAGCTGATTTGCAACTTATTCATGAATGGTATTCATTCTAAGTCATGTGTACAGGTATCAGTGGTCCTGCTGTACCCTCTGGGAGCCAAACTCACAGTCATCTATACAGAAAACAAGGTAAATTTTCATTCTTTAAATGATGAAATATGAGATGTATTCTATTCTACATTTCTATTCATTATCTTTTGAGTCCTCTATTTTGGGGATAAATCAAATTTGACTTAATGATAAGGGCACAAGTCATTGTGAATCATTTGGATGTTGATCTTATGGAACTAACATGCAACGTATGCTGATGAACTTGTGTACATATTGAATGAGTTATTTAGTGCTTTAAAGTTTTATTAGATTATATCCTTAAGCATATTTGAGATTATTTTAGTTGTGTTTAGTGTTTGTTCTGTGATTGGAATGAAGGGTCTTATTGTGAACCTGGGTATATCTGTAACCTGTGCTCTAACCTTGATCTCAATATGATTTCCTGAATAAATAACGTTCAATATTAACTATTATACGCTTATTTATGAACAGTATTTTATATATATATATGCATACTTCAGGTAGCAGTGGTCCTGCTGTACCCTCTGGGAGCCAAACCCAGGGTCATCCAGGCAGAGATCAAGGTAGATTTGCATTCTTTAAATTTTGCTTCGAGGGTTATGTTATAAGTCATATTCCACTCAATTTTTCTTAACCATGATAAAATATGAGATGTAGTCTATTCTACATTTCTATTCATTAACTTTTGAGTCCTCTATTTTGGGGATAAATCAAATTTGACTCAATGATAAGGACATAAGTCATTGTGAATCATTTGGATGTTGGATCTTACAGAACAAACACATGCAACACATGCTGATGATGCAGTCCCTGGGAGCCAAACCCAGGGTCATCCAAACAGAGATCAAGGTAAATCTTAGGTATGGGTATATATGTAACCTGTGCTCTAACCTTGATCTCAATATGATTTCCTGAATAAATAACGTTCAATATTAACTATTATACGCTGATTTATGAACAGTATTTTTTTTATATATGCATACTTCAGGTAGCAGTGGTCCTGCTGTACCCTCTGGGAGGCAAACCCAGGGTCATCCAGACAGAGATCAAGGTAAATCTTAAATTTTGTTCCAAGATTATGTTATAATTTAAATTCCACTCAGTTTTGAGAATGAGATTGTCTCATATTCTTCAAATATTCTCTCATAATAGTGAGCAGTACTTAATTTGAAGTTCTTAATAGTACATATTAATAGTAAATTCTGACAATGATATATAAATATTCTGAGGCTCTTTATCTACACAGACATTTAAACACACTTAACCCTTCGATGCTATAACTGCCAGATGTTCTGAATCTTTCCCAGTGTTTAACTCTGTTATTTGCACAACAGACCTTCTTACTGTGAGATACCAGGTCGTCCTTGGTGGTAAAACCTTTGATGCCCACAAACAGCTGCTGGACGAAGTGAAGGCTCAAGATCAGGAAAGACTTTGTCTTAAGGAAAGTGATGAGGACTGCCAGGTCATAATTGTCTTCTGTCCGATGAGTTCACGTGTTGAATCAGATGTGATGGCAGCGATGTGTCCTGTTAAAGGTAAGGAAGTATCCGTCTGAGCATAGAGATTGTTTATACTAATTTTCATTTAATGTGCTTATAAGATTTAATCTGACTTTTGTGTTAACTCGTATCAACATGTTAATGTGTCAGTGAAAGAGAATATAATTGTACCTAAAATATAAAAATGTATACTTAGCTAAGATTAGCATTTGTGGTCATAGTCTCAAGAACACGGACAGAGAATTTGTTCCTGAATCTTACAATTTGAAGTTTAAAAATTCCATCATTGAACATCTTCTTCTGAACTCTCATATATCTTCTCTTTTTGTGTCCATAGGGGATAAACCTGTCATTCTGGTGTTGATGCATCACAGACATGACCCCAACCAGACACTGCCTAGGACAACATTAGGACCTGGATACCAAAATGTTGTGTTGCAAGTCAACACTTTCTACCATAAGTCTGTGCCTGGATTACTGAAGTGTCGACAGAACAATGATGCTGCTGCTGAGATACAGAAAACATTACTGAACTATGGCAGGAAAGAACGGGCACCAATGGTTATGATTGGTTATGATTATAGAGGTAGTGGTTGTGGTGGTTTTAAGGGCCACGGACGTTGTTATTGAACCTCTAGTCAAAAGTGAACAAAAGCTAAAAGTTCAAAGGCTACAGAGCTTTGTGTATTGTGCAGTGAATGTAATGTAATTACATTTATATTGAGTAAATAACTAATCGATAATCTTTAAATTGGTGAATGGCATCTGTCTTTTTTGTTGATTTTAATCATTAATGAGCATTTTACTTCAGCTGAGTAGATTTAAAAGTAGATTAGAATAGATTCAACTTTATTGTCATTACAGGGTTAGCAAAGTGCTAGATATATAATATTTACAGTATGATACAATATAGTACAGTGCAATTTGGTATAAGTTATGTATATAAATAGTTATAATATGAACAAAATATAATGTTAATAGGTGTGCTATGCAGTAAAAGGTCAAAAATGCTAAGTATGACAAATATTAATCTACAAAAGATCTGGACTTACTTGTTTGGATGGAGTATGAATGAATAAGAGGATAAGTACAGTCCATGTGTAGGGGGCATGTGTAGTGGTATGGGAAGAGGACAGGGATGTTCAGCAGGGACAGAGTTCAGTAGTGAAACAGCTGTTGGAAACAAGCTGTTCCTAAAAACTGCTGGTTTTAGTCTGGAGGCTCCAGAATTGCCTCTGGAATTGCCTCATTCACCTCATCATATAAGGTGAATGAGCAAAAGTCATTGAATCTTGCTCATAAAAGGGTGGATCAATTACACTTTGATTATAAACCACTTCTAAATAAACTCTGCTAAATAAATGATGCAAAGTTTCAACTACTTTATACACAGTTACTAAGACCCCTCTAGGGTCATCAGATAAATCTGAGGGATTGTGAGATGAATAATGGGAGAGGAACGAAAAAGAAAGTTTTGAAAAGCAAAACTGCTCAGTTTTCATGTCTTTGATTTTGATTTTTGATTAAATATTATACCATTTGAAGATTTATTGATAGAAAAAGTAAGTAAAAGTAAAAAGTCAGTCAGTCATTTTCTATACCTGCTTATTCATCATTAGGGTCGCAGGGGTCTGCTGGAGCCAATCCCAGCACGTTACGGTGAGAGGCAGGGATACACCCCAGATGGTCGCCAGCCAATCGTGGGGCACACACACCATTCACTCACACACTCACACCTACGGGCAATTTAGAGTCTCCAATTAACCTCAGCATGTGTTTGGACTGTGGGAGGAAGCCGGAGTACCCGGTGAAAACCCACGCAGACACGGGGAGAACATGCAAACTCCACACAGAAAGGTCCCAGACCCAGGACCAAGGAGGTCTTGAACCTGCGACCTTCTTGTTGTGAGGCAATAGCGCTAACCCCTGCACCACCGTGTCGCCCCAAGTAAAAAGTTTAGAGGGAAAAAAAAAATCACAATTTAGTGGAGATGTTAACAACTCAAACACATGAAATGTGACCCGACTACACTGCAGTTTAAGTAAAAGCTTATGTTATCAATTGTGACAAATCTGCATCTGAAAAGAATCCAAAGCCTTCAAATGAAGTTGAATTGAGTGGAAGTTTAAAGTAGCAGAAAATGGAAGTAAAATAAGTAGTAAAAGTAAAATAAAGTAAATGAAGTACTTCAACGTAATTACATAATTACTCTTCATCACGCTGCTAGTAGGCAGCAAGTCTTTAGACTAAATATAAATATATGGCAATACGTCTTTTATAGTGCGGGACATCAAAACATTTAGAATAACAGAATAATCAAATTAATGTTGTTGAATGTAATAATAATATATAAAGGTCAAGTGTTGTGTACTTTGAAAAGATTTGCGCTAAAAACTTAGACCGGAAAAACGTCATTGTTTACAAACAGACGCTACTTCCGGTCGGCGTTAATCCAAAGAGCAAAGAGGATCGTGAATATAAATGATATTTTTTGCCATTTATTTTGACTTTTTTTAACTGGATAAGAAAACCACGAACGAGCTTCCTCCATTAACAGACCCTGACAAGTTATCAGCATTATTTTTTCCGTTAGTTTAGCGATTTAGCAGCTCCGTTACAGAAAGTTTGCTAACAGTTAGCTAACTTAGCATCTCAGCATGGCTGATTGATTCATTTCAACAGGTGTTGTTTGTGACAAGGTGGCAAAGTCTGCAGGATCTACATCGGTAGCTTTTCTGAAAGTAGTCGTAGACCGATATTCTCTTGCTATATGTGTTATAGTTAGCTGTATGTTAGCAACATTCTGTCACACTATTCTTACCGGTGTGTTTAATGCTCTTCGGCCGCGTCCTTCTGAGCTTTAGATCCACGTATTCAACAAGTGTTTGTTCGTTAACAACAAAAATCCTCTGGAAACAACCAATTCGCAACGTCAACGCTTTTAATCGATGTGCACACCGAGCCAATCTCAAGGTAATTAACTGAAAAGTCTTGAATTGAAACCAGAAAATCACTGCAGTCTACACAAATATAGTATAATGATGTTTCTGTCCTGGTTTGTTTTCTCTCCTGATTCAGGCTATAATACCACGGTCCTGTCTGCAGCAAGTGACCCTGAGTGACATGCAGCCTGCCAGCATCTCCTATGGCAAAGAGACTGCTGCTGTTGATGATGACGATGATGATGATGAGGGTGGCGGTAATCAAGATGTGGTTAAACAGGAGAGGGGTGTCAGAGTTGAGGAGTTGAGGAAGACGATGATGTCCCCGGGCCAAGTGGATCCAGTAAGCATGGAGGTCCAGCAAGAGGCTGTCACTCTGTCAGGTGAGTTGGACCGAGTCCCTGAGATAATTACTCTCTTTGTCGAAATGATCATAGAGTACCAGCTCAAATCGTGCACGCACGAATGACCCAACATACACAGAATCACTATGTGCCGGATGGATGGAGACGCAATTTAAATTGTGCGCATTGCATGCCAAACAAATTGTCAGGTGTTCTAACTTCAAAATGAACAGTTAGAAAATGATAAACAAACCTTACATGTGACTTGGCATGGTTAAAATCAAATGAAAATCGTGTTGTTCTCTTGTTTCTCTTAATACTTGCATGCTGGCAAAAGATGGACTGTTTTTGGGCACCTCAACAGATAGAGGTTTAACATGTGGTGATTAACCTAATTCAAAATGAAAATGTAACCTAATATTACTCAGTTACTACAGTATCTGATATTAAAGATTTACCCTCGTACATGCAATTTACAGTCACACAGCCAGTAAAAAAAACTCTACTGTGGTGTATGTAAATGTATATCATGTTTTTTACTTGTATGGTAATCGTAGTGCATTTAAAACTACTAATGAATGAACAAGCAAACATGGTTGCCTTTTTTTTTGTAATGCAGCAAATTAAATATCTAAAAAAAGCGTTTCTGGTGAAACAATAAGAAGCAGTCCCTTTCACAATGGTGTAATACACCCAGATGTCTTGAAGTCCGACTGAAAGCACAATGTGCCTTTCTCTAAATTCAGTTAAATTCAGACACTGTTTTTGTAGCTGCCTACCTGTCATGTTGGTTGTAATTAAAATTCGTATGTTCCATCTCCCACAGGATCAAGTGAGAAAAAGACAAAGAGGAAGATAATGAGGGAGAAGAGGAAGCTGATGAAGAAAAAGCTCAAGTCAGCTGACACTTCGGACAGTTTAATGTCTGAGCTTCCGTTTGCTCTGACCAGCCCCACTGCGTGGAAGGAGCTGGGATGTATGTTTGTTCTTGCTACTCCTTTTTACACGAAACTTCGTATTACACGTTACTCTAACTGTTGATTTAGTGACTGACCAAATTGTGCCTCCACCTTTTGGCTGACAATCTGGATTGTAATATTTACTGGCATGTGCTCAAGGATTAAGCAGTAAATGCAACTCTCCGACTTATTTAATCAACTGGAGGCTCAAAATAGACAGGGAGCATGTCAGAACTGTTTTTTTTTTTGCAAATTAAAACAGCTATCGGTAATTCAAGGTCAATTTTTTTATGAATTGAATATTTATATGTTTTATCTCTCCAGTCTCCAGCCAAGAATCAACACAGAAGAAGCATAAGAGGAAGAGGAAGAGAGCAGAGAGTGGAGGGCCAGTGGACAGCGAGGAAGCTGCAGACAAGAAGAAAACAAAGAAAGAGATCCAGCGACCCAACTACTTCGTCTCCATCCGTGTCACTAATACGCAGGTAAGGAGCCATTGTTCGATCCACAGTATAATTATAGGCACGTTCTTATCATATGTTGCTACCAAACTCAACTCATTTATTTTTTATTGATATTGTTAGCATATTGTTTAATATTCCAACAAATAAGGGCAGTTTTGAAGTCATCTCCCAGGTCTTAAAATGTCACAGTATCAGGAATTTCAATTGTACTTAATAACCTTCTGCATGATGCAATTTTGAGAAGGGAACAAAAACTACATGACAAACTACATGTTTGCATTGTACTACTGTAAATGAGATGGAATCGATGGCTGCATGGAAAGTTTGTCAGTATTGGTCAGTATTTGGCTTGGGTTAATGCTTGGCAGCCAAGTAAATTGATTATTTGTATGATATGATACTTGTATGATGTTTAAATAAAAGAATATATTATTATTATATTTAGTAATGTGTGACTTATTTTTTTGTGATGCTAATAAAGCAACTTTTTTTGTTAAATCATCACAGCTCTCTGTTGCATATGACCATGACATAAACTGATCATGTCTATTTCCTGGATTTATGATGATTGGGAAGATGAGAGCACACATTGGAACTTCTTTACTGGGAACAAGTCTTTTAAAGAAAAAAAAAGTTCCAGATTCAATTACCCGACAGCTGACAATAACAGAATCTTAATGCTTATTAAGCAAAAAGCTCCTTCTAATGGACATTGATTTATGGTCATCATCTATTGACGCTATACTTGTGATGTTAAACGACCGAAGCTTCCCCGATCCTCCCTCCTTTTAATCCCGTACTGTCAACCTCATCCCCTCTTCTTATCCATACCAAGCTAGCGTTTGAAAGGAGAAGTGAAAGATGAAAAGGAACCAGAAGTTACCGCATGTGACAGCATCTCCCTTATTGTAGTAATCCACCGTTGCTGATGATTGAAAGCAAATCTGTCCACTGATAGATCAGCTCAGCCGTGACGGAGGTCCAGGAGGCGGTGCTTCAGCAGGAGCCCCGATTGGCCAAAGCCATGATCCCTGTCCCGACTCTCCACATCACGCTACTAGTCACTCATCTCGCCAATCAGGAGCAAGTCGACCTGTGAGTGGACGCACGTGCCTGCATATGCACAAACACACACACACACACACATCCTGTATAAAGCGTATTGATGCACATGGCAGTCCCCTTCTGGTTCAGTAATATTCCTAGCCAGCCTGAAAGCTTCTACATTAACTCTGCCTGGTTCAGTAGAAATCCACATTGATCCACATTGAAATTAATAAGATAAAAGATTTTTTTTATTATTTTTTGTGGCATCAATGCCTTTTTTATACAGTTTCCAGACAGGAAGTGATGCGAGAGAGAGAGAGACAAGCAAAGGAATATTTTAAATATTTTATCCCCTGAGGGATAAAATGCGTTACCGGTGATACTAATTAAGATTCCACTTAGTGTTAATCAGTATCATCTGTAACACGTGTCAATATGGCTGCTGAGAAAAAGGTCTATGCCAAACTTTTTTTTTTTTTCCCCCACAAAAGACATTTTGACTTAATAGTAATGGTAATTACATTGACCTGGGCTAACAGGAAGAGCACAGGTGGTTCTAACAACATTAAACGTGTCATGGAATGCAGACATTAGTTTTGTGATTTGCACCTGTGCTAAGTCACTATTATATTATCACAATGACAGTATTGCAGAACAGGCGTTTCAACATGAGCGATAAGGTGAACACAGGTGTTACCAATGATGCTAATCAAGGTTTCATTACATTCCGTTTAAACAGAGTCAGGCTGCTGCTATTGTGCATGTTGGTTCACTGGAAAGACTCCGCTCCATTAAATGGAATCTTAAACTTAATCTTCTACTAGTTCATGTACTTTAAATAATAAGGAGCTGTAAATGTGAAACTGAAAACTCATTGAAGCGTAAAAGAGAAACGCACACACACACACACACACACACACACACGTCTTAGTTAAATGCCAAACAGCCCAACTGGTTGAGCAGGGAAGCATAAAAAGTTTAAATGTTCAAACAATATAATGTGTATGCTAATGTGTCAATAACACTGATTACAAAAGATCATATTATGCTTATAATACATTGCATTATTCATTTGCCATGCATTTTGTGGACAGCAGTTATATATAGATGAACACTCAGATCTATACTGTACATTGTTTATCTACAGGATCTGGTGTGTAATCTTTGATTTAGAATAGAACAGAATCTTGTCTTACACAAACACAACTTCTAAAATACTGTCTCTTAATGAAATAGGGAACCACTCAAGTCCGTTTGTGCCACAGGAACTTTTTCTCATGTTCCTTCTGTCGTCATGCTTTATATTTTGTCATGGCCACTGGTTAGATGGCCAAACAAACAAAGTCTTGTTACTTGTGTTTGTTGCAGTAGTAAAGCTGCTGCTTGAAGACAGGGATGCAGTGTTTTGCAGTGACTAATTACCAGCATGTCATGTTAGACAAACCTCCTGTCTTATCACTTCCTCTCAGCGCTTCCAGGAAAACTGGGAGAGAGGTTCATATATTTGTCAGGATTAGATTCCACTGATGAGACTTACAAACACAGGGTTCTTTTAAGGGAGGGGGAGACATTTTTTTTTATTAAGGGATGCATTCCTCCCTCAGGTTGTTTTCTTTTTAATAGATCTGAAGTCATCACTCCCAACATTTCATCAGAAAGTGGTAGAAATGACCAGGACCGTAGCTCTGGAATGTGGGAGTCCTGTTTGCTTAATCTACATCAAAAGTAGAACGTATCACCGTGTTTACTAGATTCTGAAATTATGTAATATGAGAGAGAGGATTAAGTTGTGAATATGTGTGTGTTGTGCACATTCGTGTGTATATGCCCTTTCAGAGCAGCGGCCGTGCTGGCCCAGGTCAAGCCGTCATTGGCCGAGCTGCTGGGTGGGCAGGACCTGGTGCTGCCTTTCTCAGGGATTGGTCATTTCAGGAAGGAGGTGGTGTTTGTCGGGCTGGCCCCTGGACAACACAGACACACACTGGACAGCCTGGCAGGTCAGTAACAACATCTCCACTCTCCTTGTCACCCCCTTTTTTTCTTCTCCTGTCCTCTGTTGCTCTAAATATTAAAGTAGTTTCACATGTGCTTTCATGCTGTACTTTACTAGAGGAAAAATAACATTATGGGAATGTAGTGGCACAGTAATTATTTTTATGTGTCTGTGTGGAGAGAGGTTTGAACTTGGTGGTCCGCTTGGGAGACTTGCAGCTGGTTGGAGGATTTTCTGTCTGTCTAAAGGTCACTTTAACAGGGCGGATGCTTGCTGCTGTGGGAGGTCACAGATTTGACAGGTTGCAGGGTGTATTCTGGGGGTTGTCGTTGGTATAAACTCTCAAGCTCACATTTATTCATAGGTGTATCATAGCTGCAGTTCATTTATAGACTGTAAAATATGAAAATATATCTAAGCTGTAGTTGTTAAATGCCACCCACCTGCAGTGATGTGACATTGTGTAACATCCTATTTCCTGAACCAGCCTGAGTAGATCTGGTTAAATATGGAATTTGCGTTCTTTTCATTTTCTCACTTTCCTTTCTGAGTTTGTCTGTGAATCTGCATATTTAGACGAATGTGTAGGTTTCTATTTATTTTCTTTTTTTTTATTTATACAGAAGCAGTTTGTGTGTATGATTATGTATTGTGCCTGTGGCAACAATGTTAAGCCAACATTTCTAAGAGGATTCTTTTGCTCGATTGCTCTTGCAACACCGTCACTTACACGCAGAGTAAATTAACTCCCATTTCTTTAATGCTGTCGATTTTCATTCTAGAATATCTGTTGAAGATGAAACATGCAGTGATGATAACAGGAAATTAGGGACTGATGTGGGATTCACTACAGTTTAAATGAATTTGGATGTGTTTTGTATTTGTAGCTTTGGTGGAGTTTGTAGTTTTCATAAATACATGTTAAACCACCTGAAAGGACAATATTGGAAACATCACTGATGGCCAAACTGAAACAATCTCCAATAAGATTTGAGATCCTTTTGTTTAAAACAGTTTTGTTCAAGTAATCGTTTAATTTTTACAGTAATTTCTGCACATTTGAATTTTTACAAAGAGTATTCTGGAGAATACACTAAGTCAAAATTTTAAAATTCATATTTCTGACATGAAAAAATGGAACCGCAACAAGAAGAAAAAACAGAGAAGACTGTTCATATTGTTATTTTTGGAAGAGAAACATAGGAAATAACAGGAAGTCCAACCCTCCTCTCCGCTTGTCTGCTCTCTCCACCACTGTTATTGATTATATACTAACCTTTCTCACCCTGATGAGCTTCTCTTCTAAAAATACCTCTGTGGTTTCCCTGTAAACTTCACCAGTTGGTGTGTGTGTGTGTGTGTGTATGTGTATGCGTGTGTGTATGTGTTGCCCTTGCAGGTTGCCTATGTGTTTATGCCCTTGTTTGTGTGTCTGTTTTGTTTGGTTTTTTTATCTGAAAGGTCAAGTGGTTCACAAGCTAAAAAGCCCTTTTCCATCCACTGTAACTCATCCTCAGCTGCATCCATTTGCATCTTTAATATTTATGTCCTTTGCTATGCTTTTTACAGAAATCCGTATATGGGTGTTGATATCAGGTGTTTTGTTAGGCAATTTACAGTATTGCATCCATCCATGGTTGGCTCATGTGTGAACACTGGGTCAAATAAATCTAAAACTATGTTTTTCTTGCATTGCAGAGTTGTTGCGCAGTCGTTTTGAGGAGCAGGGTCTTCTGCAAGGGGACAAACGTGGGTTTGAACCCCATCTCACTATTATGAAATTGTCCCGATCATCAAAACTAAAATCTCAGGTATGCAAATATACACACACATGTATATTGTATATTTTCAATGTATATGTGCGCGCACAGACACTCATTATTGGTAGAATTAGGACATTTTCAAAAAATGAACGACTGTGTGTATTGTATAGAAATCCACAATAAATTATCCTGCTTGTTTTTGACTGTCTTTTTAAGATTGTTACGATGCTGTAGACCTCAAACACCACAGTACAAAATACTGAGTGTTTCTACACTGGAAAGTAAATTAGAAATGGAAAGTATCACCATAGATACATACGCATATGCGAATAGTGGTTTTCAAACTGTACTG
Organism: Lepturacanthus savala; assembly: GCA_030544235.1. Classification (NCBI taxonomy): domain Eukaryota; kingdom Metazoa; phylum Chordata; class Actinopteri; order Scombriformes; family Trichiuridae; genus Lepturacanthus; species Lepturacanthus savala. Next base: position 6,807,091 of record CM060477.1, on the reverse strand, counting down.
ACCATTGTGTATATTCAACGATTGCTGTTGTTACATCAGGCCGCACTTATACAACATTTCAGTTTTAATGAACACAGTCAGAACAGTTTCTCTTAATGAGTGTATTTCGTATTTATCTTAAAGAATTTCATCCTTTGCCAAAACATGTTTTATGCAAAATCTTCATTAACTCGCTTTAACAGAACTGGCAAACAGCTGCAGCGGTGTTCCTCAGCTTCCAGCTGTCCTTTTCATTCCCCCCACTTTCCCCTCAGTGGCTGTTAAATGTGTCATCAAAATATCTCGCCAGCCAAAACTCCTAGTGGGAATAACACAACCACCACGGCTGCTGTTTGTGATATCAGGCTGGGAGACAGCTATTATATGGTGATGGGCTTGGGGAAGGAAGGGGTTAAGGGAAAGAGATGAGAGGCTGGTAGAGTGAGGGAACAGGTGTGAGATGCGTAATGAAAGAAGAGAAAGGAGGAGAGGGAATAAAGGGAAAAGAATCGGTGGTCCGAAGGAGAGACAGAGGAAGGAGCGCATCTTATTCTCCTTTGACACCTGATGACATCGTATCCTGCCTGGCGTCTGCCGGGCGGCATGCTTGTCCTGCTCCAGTCTTTGTGTGCGTTTTATATTTCTGTTTGTGTCTGTAAGGAATGAATGTGCAAGTCCTAAAATGGTTTTAAACTCAACCTGAATGCAATTTGTCTTTTGTACTTACTCTCAGGGTATCAAGCGCATGGATCCAGCCCTTTACTCCAGCTTTACAAACAAGTAGGTCCTTACTTTTTCATATAGGAAGTATCCTATAATACGTTTATACCAATGGTTTTCAAGTGGGGTCTGGGGATCCTTGAAGAGGTGCCCCAGAAAAAAGGATTAAAATTAATAAATAAATGTGGAAATAATACACTTTTATGGATTAAGTGAATGGAAAATTAAATAAATATGGATATTTAGTCATTTATTTATTTATTCGTACATTTTTGGGCAGTTTCAGTCATACATAATTTTTACCTTTGGTTTTTAACACTCTTTTATAAAATATTTTAAAGCACAAATCTTATGAGATGGGGTCCGTGTGGTCTAGTTTTCATGAGTTTAAGGGTCCTTGAGGTGAAAAAGTTTGAGAACCACTGCAGGTGTTAGGCCAGGATGTTGTAAGATATAAAGAACTGATTAGTTCTCCAAGAAAATCCAGTTGTAATACTTTTTCTGACATTTTTGAAAACATCAATTGGTACAAATTGTGCAGTAACGCTGCCTCTTTTGACAGCTCTATTTTTATCAGATTTGAAGATTAATACATTAAAGTTGCCGGCTAGACTGAAATGAGCAGTCCCCTATTAGGCGGCATGAAAAGCTCTGTCTTAGCTGTCAAGTGTCGACATGACAGCCATCTGCCATCGCTACCTGCTCAGAGGCAGCATCCCTCTCCTCTACAACACTCAGTTTTTGTTTTTTTTCCTTCCTCACTGAAACACTTAGGTTCTTTGGAGACCAAACGGTGGAGCAGGTGGATCTGTGTTCCATGTTGAAAAAGAAGCAGCAAGACGGATATTACCACACGGAGACATCACTACAGCTCGGTTAGTGCCATCACTCAAGTAGAGACACAGGCTGTGTTCTATTGGCTACCACATACTCCATCTATATGTATCTTTATGACCATCTAAATACATATACAGTTGTGTTAAAAATAATAGCAGCGCATTTAAAAATGTGAGTAAAGCTAAAATCCTTATGAAAATCGAAATGTTTTATTTTTATTCAAGAAAAATGTGTCAATTTTTAATTACTTTACAGAAAACAAAAGTGAAGCTTATCGGCAAGAAGCCCCTGAAAAGTCCCAGTTAAAAAAAAAAAAGAAAAAAAGATGCTGAAGAGGATAAAATCTGCCAAAGAACACAACTGGCCTGGCCATCAACTGGCCTGAAACTGGTGAAAGTAGGATTGTTTAGACTCCACAGGTGCTGCAAACATCATGATATGTACATGTTTCTGGCCTATTTATCACATAGGGATCATGAATCCGTTTACTTATATCTAAATACTTTCAGAGGTCCTGTTGCCTTATGCCGAAGAGGAAATGCTCTTGGAATGTGTGTTTCGACAGGGCAACGACCGCAAACACACCAGTAAACCAGCAGCTTGATTCCAGACCAACAAAACTAAAGTTGTGCAGTGGTCAACCCAATCCCCAGACCTTAATCCCATTTAGAAGCCATGGTTATACAACTTAATATTAGTTAAAGGTTTCACAGGAATGCTAAATCCTGATGATTTTTCAGTTTATTTAGTAAATATTTTTTGAGTTTGTGAAGAAAAATGCAGATACTTCTGTTTGTTTAACAGCCTAATATTAATTTTTCTTAAATTTCTCTAAAGTATTTGACATATTTTTCTACACATCTTTATTTAGGATATAAAATGCATTGTCCCCAATGCATCAATATAAAAATCATAAGGATTTTGGCTTCACTCTTACCGTTGTTATTTTAAACTCATTTGTATTATGCAGCTGGAATGCACCACATTTGACGTTATCCTCAGGATGAATACTACGTTAGTTTGCCATTCCATACACAACATGCTGTGTGTTTACTGTATCTGTGGCTGTCGGGTGCAGCACTGAGCCTCCAGAGGGGGCTGTCCACTCACACACAGGAGAGTGAATTTCTGCAGCTCCTGTCCATAGATGAAGCAGTTGGGCAGCATTTTCTAGCAGAAGATTTTAGTGGGTAATAAATTGCTCCACTTTTTATGTATTTACTTTATTGTTCTTTTTCATCTCTGCCATTTAATTTGGGTGAGAGTAAGGTTTTTAGTCCATTCTGTTTGCATCATTCCAAATCGCTTGAGGAAAGGATGCTTTTGATTGGTGTTTTTCATCCAGGTAATAAAGCTGTGAGCACTGGTGGTAAGACACGGAGGACATTTACAGATTTGTTTTGGGTGTTTTTTATTTTTTCATTAATTTCATTTGTTTGTCGCAGTGGAAAGAGACGGAAAGAACGGGTAGGGAAAAAACAGGCAGCAAACGGCTCAATGCTCCCTGAACACTCTGCTATCAGGGCGTGCCAGGCCTCATCTTTTAAGCAGGTTTATGTAAAACAATTAAACTTCCTTTGCTTAGCAGAACCAGAAAGAGCCTGATCAAACACCACAGGGATACAGAAGAGCTCGTTTCCATTTGAGACAGTACTGCCCAGTTTGACATTGCCAGTTCTTTCAACAGACTGTGATAAAATAGCAGCTCTAACTGCCATTGCATTAATACAATCCTGTTTAGCTAGCATGTAGTTGAATAGTTGAAGTGCAGAGATGCAGAAGAACAAGAATCTTCTGATGTGTAATTGTGGAGCATGTAAGGAATTAGTCTTTTTGACATATTCAGTCTTCTTATTGAGCTTGTAAAATGTTTTATTGTAGCTCATGTTACTGTTTAGCCCCACATGAACTTGAGATGGTGCTGTTGACCACAGGGGGTCTAGAGATGCACCTGGACGAGCTGTATCTTTGGGGTCTACTGTTTAGCTAAAAGCTGGAGGTCTGTGGCAGCGTGTTAGGAGCAAACAGGGGATTTACCTCGAAAAGAAAACAGGCCTCTGGAGGATGCTTGTCTTGATGTATCGGGTTTGTTTGTCCACAGATGAAACAACTTGTCGGCTTTCCGTCCAGCTTTGCTGTAAAACACAGGGATTTTAGACCTTAACAATTGTTGAGCTCGCAAGACCAGATCGATCGGCAGCGATAACAGCAAATGCAACGTCGCCTCCTGTTTCCTGACGACGGGTGTCTAAAAGAGAGAGGATGCATCACTGGTTTCACAGGGTGTTTGAGGATAATGTGGTCGGGGTGGTGGCTTTTACAGGGAACAAGCTTTCCAAAAACATGTTAGATATCAACGTCCATAACAAATCAAATATAAAATATTTACTTTCAACTAATATTTAGCAGGTTACTAGGTTACTTTCAGAGAGTCTTTCATCACTGTTAAAAAAATATTGATGTTGCACTATTGTGGTTTAATATTGGCTTAATCTACTTTAATGTGTACCCAATACATTTTAGGCATTTAATTTTAAAGTATTTATTTTTTTGTGACAGCTATGTCAAAGTTAAATGTGTTCTATTGTAATGAATCTGCTGTATGTGCTGTAATGTGAATATAAAAAAAAAAAAAAATCAGACTAAATGTACCATTTTAAAATTTTATTCATAAAACCTGATGCATGCATATTTGTTTTACAGACTCATCAACATGAATGATTGCTTGGTTAGATATTGTGGTGCAGGTGTTGCACAGACAGGGACTTTTACGTAATGTTTTTAGTTCTACAGGTGCACAGCACACACAGACTTACAAAACAAAATAGATTCGAGGTGGTGAAACGTTTCTCAAACGCAGACAAGAACACAATTTCTTACATTACAAACAAAGAACCATGTTTGCTCTATAGGTTCAGCACCACAAAAGGTTCCAAAACTTCCAGCCATACAGCACAACTACGGACATATCCCACTAATACAAATACAGAATAAATGCTCCACTCTGGGCTCTGTGCTGCAAGAAGCTTTGCTGTTTGCTTGTTTATTCAATGTTAAATATTAAATGTGTTGCATGAGCAAATGCACGGTCTACTTTTCTGTTTTTATAGCACGCCATGTGAAAATACTTTTCTCTGACCCGCTGTGACATGCAGAACCCCGCTGCTGCAGGCAGAGCTGATCGCTTGTTTATTCAAATATTATTAATATTAAATGTGTCACCAACTGACTGATTCTCAAGATATGCAGAGGACAGACATACAGGCGACATTATCTGCCTACTTATCAGACTAAGAAAACAGTCTTTTTTTTATCTCCCTTTATGCTTTTCCTGTGGAAGGGTCATCTGCAGCGTATCGCCTCTATCACACACATCTCTGCAAATCTCCGAGCAGGGACAGAGCAACGCCCCGGTCCATTTACTGTGTCGTCATGGAGCCTAGACACGGTGTCTTCTTTATTGTCATATGAGCTCTTTCAGTGAAAGTCCGTTTCAGATTTATATTTCCCACCGGACATTTGGCCCTTGATATTTTAATCTGCAGGACAAGTAGACGTGATACCGTTGAATAAATGGCTCATTCAGGCATCCAAACTACTCACCTACAAAATCAGAAAGGTTCTTTTTCTAGAGAGTATAAATCTTCATGTAATAAGCAGTAAAACATAAAATGGATGTTGTCTTCAATCTCACCAAAATCACATAACTAACTTACTAACAGTAAAGCTACCTGGTTCTTCACCTTAACATCACTGCACAGATCTTAGCTGTTTCTGACAGACAATATCTTCTTAATTTAGGTTTGTACCAAACATCAACAGATCATCGTTTATTGTACACTTTGAGTTGTACACCGTGATTTGCATTGGCAAATAAAAAGAGAATCAATACACACAAAAACAAGGATTTCACCTCGGTAATAATCCCTGTTACCATGGAGCCAGGAGGATTAGTGTATACGTCCAAATACACATGAAGACATGGAGCACACACACAGGAATATATAGTGTAATGGATAGACGCAGGCTCCCCAAGTCCCACAGTGAATTAGCTACACTAATTGGTTGTTTGTGTGTGTTTGTGTGTGCGCGTGTGTGCAGCAAGAATGGAACTAGGCTGTCACAATGTTTTGTGGATCACTGAGCTGTCAGACAAAGAACAACATTGTGTGTGTGTGTGTGTGCGTGCGTGCGTGCACGTGAGAGAGAGAGACAGGGATGTTTTCTTCTCATAGTCAAATCAGTCAAAAAGCTTGTGTTTTAGTGCTTTTCCACATAAACACATTTTAAAATGCATAAAAGGTAAAGCTGAACACTGTATCTAACATAGCTTAACCTCAAGCTTACATGTTATGTCCTATTGCAAGCATTAAAAGCCCATTTAAATTTGAAAATAAGCTAATTAATTGTACATTTTAGAGGCAATAGAAACACACCCTTGAAACTCTACACTGGATTAGATGTAACTAATGACTGGGGCCGATAGAGCTGCACAGTGGCTCAGCAGAGCAGGACTGAACCTGTCTCACCATGCACTGCAAAAACTGAAACCTTACCCGCTGAAAATATCTTGTTTTTTGGTACAATTAGTCCAATATTAACTAGAATTATCAAATTCCACTGGCCGATAATAATGCTTATTTAATTTTTTTCTTGATTTTAATCAATTTTCTTTCAAATTTATCCAAAATCCAGATATTTCTACTACAATTTGGACTAATTGTAGAAAAAACAAGATTTTCACCTGTTAAGATATAGGTTTTTACAGTGTGCTGCTTCCCCAATGTTCAGCTCCTGGAATTTGGCTCTAGCCACATCCTCCTGGTTGCAGAAGGCTGCCATTAGAGAAGGAGTAAGGAGGGTGAATGGTGGAAGTAATAAAACTCATTTAATTGATTTGGGAGGTTACAGTCATTATCTTGATAGGAGCAGAGGAGATTTTTTGTAATCTCTAATGCCATTAAGAGACGTTTCCATATTGATCTCTGGTGTTACTGGATAAGAAGTGTTGTTTAAACTTTGGTGCATAGCTGGACTTATCTTTTCTTATAGGACATAACTTCTATTTCACTGCTATGTATTGTTCCCCGTCTTCATTCTCGTACAGTTTTTTTTTCTTGGCGTTTTCTTTGGAGAATCAGTTTGTTTTGTTTTTTTAAAACACCAGCAAGAAAAACTTTTTTTTTTAAATGTCTCCTCCTGCAGCGATCACAGCGACACAAATGTCATTCGGTGAAGAAAATGTCAAGTCTCTTTGATTTAGTTTTTGCCGCGTGCCGACATGAGCTAGAAAAAGCAGCCTTTACGGCCAATACTTCACTTACAGAATATTAAATAAACATTGTGTTCTTACATCTTATCAACATAATACCGCAGAGTTAAATACCGCTGCTTTACACATTGTTATCCTATCAAGATGTGTATATTCCAGCAGAGAAATTGAGAGTGTTTAACATGATTGATCCCTCGCTGCAGACCTGTTACACAGGTGTGCTTTTTCTGTTTGTGTATCAAGGTCAGTTTCTTATGTATGTAGGTGGGTCTGTGTGTTAATCCCATAATCCACAGTACAACATAATCCACCACAGAGCCTGTGATACACAACCCCATAGGATGTCTTTGTATGCAGGGAAGGGAGGAGGCAGCCAGAACATACTGTTGAATACAACTATTTTAGTTTGCTGGTTATTTTCTCTATTTTTTTTATCAGCTCATTCTTTAGTTTATGTTAAAAAGTTTAAAGTTAAATGCAAAAGACATTAGATTAAATTCTATACTTTTATACGCACCTTAAATTCTGATTTAAGATGCTCACAGAGAAACTTTTATCCTTCAACAGGTGAATGTTCAAATCCTCTTATATCAAAGTTCACGAGCATCATTCTGCACAATGAAGCTCAAACTTCTAATAAAGTGACGGTAAGCAAAAACACATTTTTTGAGAGCAGTGGGTCTTCTAGTTGTTGTTTTATTCCGTCATTCTTCTTCTGTCTTTCTGACAACAATTTCTTTCCTCTGCATCTTCCTCTCCATGACAACCGCCTGCATGTCCTCCCTCACCGGATCCATAAACCTCCTCTTTGGCCTTCCTGTTGTCCTCTCGCCTGGCAACTCCACCGTCAGCATCCTCTTAATATGACCTGCATCTTTTTCTCCACCAAAACCATCTAAATTTTGCTGCCTATTATTCCTTTTCAAAAGCAAGGAAATGTATGATCCCCTCAACTCTGCAGCAAGTGATGTTACAAAAATTTGAGTTCTACAGAAAGACACATTCTCACATCAACAGGGCATGAGCCTGTTCAAACCAGTTCCAAGACTTTCAAAAATCCTTTTATCTTGGGCATACCGGCTCTCTTTTCTTTCTTTCTGGCTTTGCTGATCTCATTTCTCTGATGATCAACCCTCAACCAATCAGCTATTGAGTTTGCTGCAGCCACAGCCGAGTTCTGGATGACAGCGTGTGTCAAAATCTCTACATTTTTCCTGTTACTGATTCTTTTTTTCACAGGTCATGCACGAGTTCAGCAGATACATACAGTTCCTACACTCAAAGACTTTTCTTATCTGCTCTTCTGCCTTGTATGCCCTGTTACATTTAAGCATTTACACCTAATGTATAAAACATTTAGTTGTGATTGAATTCATCAATTTCCTAACATTTTCAAACCTGAATAACCTCACATACTTTTTCCTAATCCTGTCTCTTTTCACCATTCCCCAACGAGCATCTTCGACTCTGCCACCTCCAAACTGAATTGAATGAAGACATATATGCGGTTATTCAATAATAGTGTCTTCATTATTTTGCCAATTTTTGACCTCGGTTCATAAGTTTACATACACCCACTTGTCTGGCCTATTTAACGGTAAATTAGTTGAAATCGGGTTGTGCAATCATTCATGGAATCATCCCTGTAGTCTGGTGTTCATCCATGTTCCGTAAAAGCCAATCTGTAGAAATTATGGGGTATAAAAGCAGTTTGACCTTACACACACTGCATTTCAACTCAATGGGAACGTGAAAAGAATGCAGCCATCACATCAGGCAGTGAATCTTTGCCTTGCATAAGTCAGGCTCGTCTCTCGGGACCATTTCAAGGCAGCTTGATGTGCCCAGTGGCATCTGTTCAGACAATGGTCCACAAATATAAGCACCTTGGAGAACAGCTTTAATGCCACAGTCTGGATCTTCCTTGTATCTTCACCATTCCACTGACCCGCTTCTCTCCAGTGAATGTCCCCACCTCTCCAGGCTCTAGTCAACCTGCTCCCTACTCTCACTACAGAAAGGTGAAGATATTGTGTTGCCTCCTGTCTCCTTTTGTTTGTACTGATGGAAAAAGAAGTAGCTTCCACATCTTCATATCTCCACAGATTTCTCTCTTGGAAATGGAGATATATAAGAGTGTAGGGTAGGGCGATGCCCCATTAACTGGCATTTGACGATGTCTACAGTAAATCATGGTGATGGACGATGGTATGTTGGTGTTGGCACCACAAAGACTGTCTCTGCAACCACCATCGTCATGGACAAAATTCTGCACAGTTCATTTAACTTTGAATAACCTTTCATCAATATATCATAATCAACAGTCCCAATGCTGTCTTTGGTGCAGTCGTAGTCTGCGTAGAAGTTTTTCTATCCATGGGTAACGGTAGATCCAATATTGACCGTCAATATTTGTTTAGATATCGATCATATATTGCAGTTAGCATTGACTCTGATGGTCATAGTTGTTTTCTGTAATGCTTTGTGAGAATCTTTTGACAAATCAGAGGCTAATTCAACTATAAACAACTCTTCTTCATTTTTACTGACCCCCTGATTACTCTGCAGTTTTTTTAGACAACACCTTTCAACAGAAGATCAGTGCATGTGTTTCTGACAGGGGGGGGTAGAAAGTTGTGATGGATAAATTGATTTGTATTCATATTTATATCTCTTTTAGTTAATCTGAAAGCAAATGGGTTGTTTACATTCTAACATTGTATGAGTTTGTGCACAAGCAAATTTTCTGGTGTGGCATTTCCTGTTGACCTGTAAAGTGGGGATAATACTCTCAGTAGACTGACTCTCAGCAGGTAGCCTCTGCCATGCCCTTTTGGTATTTACAATAGAGTACACTCACACCCACAGATTTACTCCGTGAATCACCCGCAGACATAAATACTTGCATAGAGCAGCTCCCCACAGACACCAACACACACAGCACTCAAATGGATGGATGATCGCGGTTTCTTGATCTGTGACATTTTGGTATTTAAATGAGAGAAGGTTGCTCATTTGTATACTCACTGCTCTGCTTTTTTTTACTCCTATAAATTGAGTCTTTGGCAGTACTCAGTGTCCAGTCACCAGCTAGGAGTGACAGATATCTGCTAATTTGCATGTAAGTGGGCTAAATTCTCTATGGAGACATATTGAATCATGAAACTGCAACACATTCTGAGATTCAGTGTAAAAAAATGGTTGACACTTAAGGTTTGTGGGAGATTTGCACAAAAACAACAGTGAAACAGCATTCTGAAAGCATCTTGTTTTCTTATTTATATTATTAAGACTGCCATTTGGAGTGTTTTTGGACATCTACTGCATTAATGTAGAGAAAACACAACTAAAGATACATCTACTTTGGTTCTACTAACAGAACAAAAGTAAATGGTTTGTCTTCTATGCTTGAAGTGATATTTCCTTCATTTTGGGGAAAATTGGATTTAAAAAAAAGCATTTAGAGGAAAATGAGTGGTGACATTGAATTCTTTTCAAAACACCACTTGCAGCAAAAACACATAATTTTTTGTTGGGGCTCAGCAGCTAATTTGTATTTTCTTTCCATTCATTGCTTCACTTTGTATAACCAGAAGTCTTTTCTGAGTTATCATCTTTAAATGAAGGCTTCTTTATTGAAAGGAGTACTGATCTATGTCTTCTTGCAGCAAAACTTTTTGGTGCAAAGGGGCATGAAAAGCTTAAAAATGTACTTGAAGGCTCTTTCTTGTATTGTATTAAAGCTGCTGTAATGAAAGGATTGGCACATCACTACTGGCTTTGTTTCTGATACAATGAATGATTGAATTGACGAGAAATCTCCTCCTCCCTTACACTTGTCTTGGTTTTC